>BMAC01000237.1:387977-424210 GCA_014905375.1 Phtheirospermum japonicum
AAGGGTATCATTTCCAATTATCAATATGTCATCAACATATATAATAATAAAAACAATACTCCCTCCAGTGCGTTTACTATAAATGCATGGATCTTCTTTGTTTCTGACAAAATCAAATGATTTGATTGCTTTGTCAAAATAAATGTTCCAACTTCTAGAGGCTTGTTTAAGTTCATAAATAGACTTTTGTAACTTGCATACCGCTTTGGGTTTCGATTTAGATGTAAAAACTTTTGGTTGTATCATATACACTTCCTCGGTCAATTTACCATTAAGGAAAGCAGTTTTAACATCCATCTGCTAAATATGGTAATCATAGTACGCAGCTTTAGCAAGTAAAATCCTAATAGACTTGATTTTGGTAACTGGAGAAAAGGTTTCATAATAGTCAATTCCTTCTCGTTGACTATAACCTTTTGCTACCAATCTAGCCTTGTAGGTTTGTACCTTACCATTTGCATCGATCTTCTTCTTGAAGAACCATTTGCATCCAATGGGTCTAACCCCAACTGGCAAGTCAACCAAGTTCCAAACTTGATTTGTGTACATCAAGTCCATTTCTAATTTTATGGCTTCAAGCCACCTCTTTGAGTCAATGTCTAACATAGCCTCAGTGTAAGTTCTAGGTTCATCATCATCCGGAATCTCCACGTCACATTGACCCTCTACAAGGAGGTTTAGTCTTTCTGACCGCCTATGAATCCTAGTAGACTTACGAAGTTGGTTATCATGTGTTTGAGTGTTTTGAGTGTTCTGATCATGAGAAGGTTATTCTGTGCTAGATGGTCCAGCATTTTGAGATTCCTCAGAAGTGTCATCAACATGAACTTTGTGAGGAAGGAGTTGTGCAACCATTGCTTGGTCTTCCATTGGTTGCGATAATAAATTTTGCATTACTGCATCAATTCTATCAATGCTCCCACTGGCTAAAGATCGTCCTCTAAGTGACAAATCTTCACCATAGGAATGACCAGAAGCTCCCACTGAATTCTTGTCTAGGTCATTAGACAAGTTTTCAACCTCCATGTCACTTTTTGGTTCTTGAATTTCTTCAAGTTCTACCGTATTTAATCTTCCTCAAGGAAAGTCGCTTTCCTGGAAACAATGACCTTATGTTCTCCAGGAAGATAGAAATAGTATCCTTGTGTTTCTTTAGGATACCCCACAAAATAACATTTCTCACTTTTAGACTCCAACTTGTCAGTAAGCATCTTCTTTACATATGCAGGGCAACCCCAGGTTTGCATGTGCGTAAGTGATGGCTTCTTGCCATGTAATAACTCATATGGGATTTTATTTACTGACTTCGATGGAGCTCTATTCAGAACATAGATAGAGTTCAGTAAAGCATACCCCCATAAATATGTCGGAAGATCTGAGAAACTCATCATGGATCTAACTATATCTAATAAGGTTCAATTTCTCTTTTCAAAAACACCATTCATTTGTGGCGTTCCAGGAGGCGTCCATTGCGATTGGACTCCATGAAATTTTAAGTAATCGAGAAACTCTTTACTCAAGTATTCTCCTCCTCGATCCGATCGAAGAGTCTTAATACTATTTTCAACTTGTTTCTCAACTTCTAACTTATACTCCTTAAACTTCTCAAAAGCCTCTGACTTGTGCTTCAAAAGATACACATGTCCAAACCTAGAGAAGTCATCAGTAAAAGTAATGAAGTATGAATAACCACCTCTAGCTAGAGTAGGAAAAGGTCCGCATACATCAGTATGAACCAGCTCAAGCACCTCTTTTGCTCGTATGCCTTTCCCAAAAATTGTCTTGTTGGTCATTTTTCCTTTGATACAAGATTCGTATTGTCTATAAGATTCAAAATGAAATGGTGCTAAGTAGTCTAACTTTCTTAATCTTGCGATTCTTGTTTCATTTATGTGACCAAACCTACAATGCCATAAGTAAGTGGGATTATTCATATTACTTAACTTTATACGTTTGTTTTGCACATTGAGAATGTCGCGACTACAATCAAGAACATATAAACCACTCACAAGTGGAGTATTTCCATAAAAAATACCATTATGCGTAAATAAACAATTATTATTAGCAAAATGGAAGGAAAACCCTTCAATGTCTAACATCGGAATGGAAACAATGTTATTTGTAATCGATGTAACAAAATAACAATTATATAAATTTAGTCTATAACCCGAGGGTAAATCTAATTTATAAGTTTCTACACACTCGGCAGCAACCTTTGCTCCATTTCCCACGCGCAGGCAAACTTCCCCCGGTCTAACCATCCTGCTGTCACTTAGCCCCTACACAATATTAAAAATGTGAGAGCCACATCCGGTATCAAATATCCAGCAGTGAGAGTTATTAATAGACATATTTATCTCAATGACAAACATACCTGAGGAGCCGGAAACATCTGATGTTTTCCACTTCTCACAGTCTCTCTACCAATGTCCCTTTTCTTTGCAATATAAGCACACATCTTTAGCCAATGTTGGCTTCTTACGAGCACCTCCTCTTGGCTTTAAAGCTGTAGGCTTAGGCCCAGCCTTAGTTTTCTTTTTCTACTTTTTCTTACCTTTCAGGTTAGATCTAGCAGATGTACTCACCATGAGTACAACTTTGCCCTTTGAGGTGGAAGACTCATATGTCTTAAGCATGTTATGAAGCTCGGGAAGCTTTGCTTTCGTGTTGTTCATATTATAATTCACAATGAAGTTTTAAAATGAACTAGGAAGCGAATTCATGATCAAGTTGACTGAGACATTTTAAGGTAGATTCGTTCCAATCGAAGCCAACCTCTCAATCAACCCTATCATCTTCAAGACATGCTCATACACCTTGCCCCCATCATGAAACTTGCACTTAAAGAGATCTCTTAGCATCTCATACTCCATAGTTTGAGCTTGCGAAGCATAGAGACTCTTCAAATGCTCCAACATTTCGTAAGGGGCTATGTGTTCATGCTGCCTCTGCGATTCTGTTGTCATCGTAGTTAGCATTACACACTGTGCCGAAGTTGCATCATCCTTATGTTTCCCATGAATACCCATGTCAAACTTGGCATATTCAGGAGAATTTTTATCAGGAATCTCAGGAACAGGTGTGTCCAACACATACTCAATCTTTTCCTGTCTCAGAACTAAACGCAGATTGCGCAACCAATACATAAAGTTTGGTCCAGTCAACTTGTTCGTTTCAACCAAACATCTCAATGATAAATTCGACATCTTAACTAATCTGGAGAAAATAAATAGAGAGGGAATTAAAACTCTAATTCTAATTCTTATGATCACAATTATTAACTAATTAATAAGGACTTTAATAATTAGCTCCCACTATTTTAACATATTCTACGACCCCACGGTAGAATACGGACTCATATTAAATATGACCACAGTGAGCCAAAATCCATATTCATACTGTTGCAGCCTCTGCTAGAGCTGATGACCACAATAGTACAACTGGTAGGTGTCCAAACCAATTATACACAATTATAACTCTTGGTCGACCGAATCTAATCCGATCTTACGCCCTTAGTTGATTCCGATGCTAGTGCGACAAGAAAGAACTAAGTGAGTCAACCCCATTACACGATCGCAAACATATGCACCTATGAGCGAGCCTTGACCTCGTCGACCAGAGCAAGCACTAGGGTGCAAATACTCATGGACGAAAAAGGTTTCATACTCACCCAATTATAATGGACAGCGCGTTCATCCAAGATGAGACTCATATTTTATTTGGGGAACATTTATCAGGGTTTAACAATTAACAAGATCCAAATGAACAGTAAACAATTATTGGGCGCCGCCTACCCATAATTTATAAGCAAACGGTCCGACAAATATTGGGCGCCGCCTACCCAGAGTTTGTAAGCAAACGGTCCGAAAAATACTAGGCGCCACCTACCCAGACAATATGTGCGGACTCTATGCTAAAAAGTAATATACGAGCACATAGACAATTATTGCAAGTAGAGGAATAATTCCATAATTAAATTAAAATTCAAAATTTTAATTTAATTTAAATGATCAAATAATATAATAATATAATAATAATCATGGGTTAATTATTTAAATTTAAAAAAATTAAATTCCAAATTTAATTCGATTTCTAAATTACTTTAAAAGGTTTAAAATTCAGAAATTATTAAATTTCAAATTTAATTCTTATTTCTAAATAATTTTAAAAGGTTTAAAATTCAGAAATTATTAAATTCCAAATTTAATTCTTATTTCTATATAATTTTTTTTTTTTAAAAAATGCTCTAACTTAGAAACTAATTAAATTCTATATTTAATATTAATTTCTAAGACAATTTATCAAGTTTTTAGTAAAAAATACAAATTTTAAAATTTTCAGTATAGCCAAACAGCCCCTTAAAACTTTCTGAAAGTTTTAGGGTTCTTTCTGCAATTTTCAAAATTTTTAATAATTACCAAAATGCCATTTGGACTTAAAATATTTTTCTGGGAATGTTTTTGGGGTCAAAATGCAGTTACTGAAAACTTATGGGCAAGCTCGCAGTTTTCAAAAAACTGAGGGCAATGCTGTGATTTTCATAAATTCCTAAAATTACAATCAGGCCCAAAACTATATCAAATTCTCAAAAAATTTACCCAAGCCCTAAATCGAGTTTAGGGCTTTCGATTCAGGCCTCATCGGCCACCACCTCCGGCATCAGGCTACGGCCCATGAAGAGCCGAAGCCGCCGGCAGTAGTAGCCCACCGAGAAACCTGCCGGAGCAGCCGGAATCGAGGCTGGAGGAGGCGGACCGACGCCACTGCAGCTATTCTGTCGCCACCCCGTCGCCACCGATTAGCTTTCGTCTGGAGATCTCCGTCCGCCCAGCAGACATCGCGCCGACCACCGGCGTAATCCAAGATGTGGTCCAGCGGCAGAATCTTCCGGCAGCGAAGGTAAGGTTCCATCCCGTTTCCAGTTTTTCATGTTTCAGTTTTTTATTTATTAATTTAATCAAATTAAATTAAAACAAAACAATTAAATAAATTTATTTTAATTAATCGTTCAATCAAATTAAACCAACAATTATTTTAATCTAATTAAAATAATTAAATAATAATTAAACCCATGATTAATATTATAAAATTATAAATATAATCGTTAACACAGCCCCGGGCTCTGATACCACTGTTGGAAATCGTAAAGACGAACACCATGCTCGTGCAGCGGAAGTTTAAAATTTTTGTAGATCCAACAGATCCATCCTGTGAACGAATATATTTATACGATAAATAAACAAGATAAAAGCATGAAACCCTTACAGTAAATTCAGGTCCGAGTTCAACACTAAGGTATCCACGCAATTAGTTCTCCGACCGCAAGATCCAGCTTAGCCTCCCATTATCTCTACGTCTGTAACGCGGGTAACCCTCATGGTCAATCAACGTAGCCTCCACGTACTATTTCGGGAAATGCTTCGTGCACCGGCCCTCAACTATGCATGGGGAGTTTTTCTTTACAACACCGCAGGGTCCGTGCATCATGTGTTTTTTCACGACTTCATAGTACATGGGGTTGGATGCCTCATCGGGTATTTCGGCCAAAATTATCCTATCTATATCCATAGTAGTCGGATACTTGGCCTCTTTCATCAGGAACAACAATATGCGAGCATGCGGCAACCCACGCTTCTGAAACTCTACCGTGTACACAACTGCACGCATTTAAAAGAAAAATAAATACATATTATAATCAACAGTTTAAACAGGATCACAAACATATATTAATGAACAATAAGTACACCCGACACATGGTAATAGACAAAGGTAATCTTCTACTCACCTGCAACGGTCTGCCCGAAAATTTGATTCTGGCAAAGATCTTCTATCAACTCGTCCAACTTCGCCTTAAAAATTCTATATACGATGTCCGGCCTATCCTCGGTTCTAAGCTTACGTGCATCTAAGAAATGAATAATCTCAGGCCAACTTGGGTTGACGTGAACATTATGAACAAATCCGGATAAACGAATTTGAGGCATATGGCCATCGCATCTTGATAGTTTTATATCATGAAGCGGGCTCCACCGGTAAAGATAGATGGCAATATAATACGTTTGCCCCGAGCAGATGGATCAGCATCATCGCGCATGACAGCATCAGCCAAACCCCTGTACATCTCACACCGAAGTTTCTTCTGATTAAATCGAATATACTTTATCTAGCCATCTCGACCATGGTGTACGAATCCACGAAAAATTGCTGAAATAATAGTCTAGACGAAAGAATAGTAGAGGGCTCTTCCTCCCTTTCATGAAGCCTAAATGCAAAGTATTCACGGGAGCTGAAATATTTCCGTCCCTTCTCAGTTTTCTTCTTTCTCTCCATAAACGGGATCTTCTCTGTGTAACCCTCCTCCCCATAAGGTAACAACAGAAAATACTGCAAGGCCAAATACGATCCATTCAGCTCATTTAACTTGCGCAAGGAACCACTGCGAGATTTAACCACTATGTCCCTATCCCCCAGAGCTGCATCAAATTCACCTACAACCAACACGGCAACTTCGTTGTAAGTGGGTAGATTACGTGTACGTTTGTCCCTGTTATTGGTCCTCTTGCCAATAAGATGCACCCGAACATCGGTATGACCACAATCCGGCATTTTATCCTTTATCATTCTGAATGTCTTCACAAGTTCGTTATGGTCGTCCAACATTTGCTTCAACCCGTCGAAAATCTCTTCACGCAGACTATTAGCCAATCCTACTTTCCTACGTCACAACACAGTCAGCATAAAAGACGTTTCATTAAATATAAGCCATGCTGTAAACAATAGAAAGACCTTCACAATTATAAATATTATAATTATAATTATTATTGACGTAACAGACCCCACTGAATTCATCTGGTGGGAAACTTCATGTTCCGTATCATACACGTAAAGTTGTGCAAACTTAGGGGTTCCACCATTTTCGGCAATAGACCACCAATCAGGTGGTAGTTTTGACCCTGTATTCTGAAAATTGGAGGACCACCTCCTTTATTTACATCGTTGTCAATCTTCCCCCCCATGGACGTAAAACAGAACATACTGTTATATGATCTAATATTATCCTGAAAGTATTTGCTTGCACTGTTGGTTCCATGCAACAGTTCACGGAGAAACGCAGGCGGCTCCATCAACCGAGGGAGGTCAATTATGCCATGACTACAACACCCATTGTAGTCTGGATTCATTGCATTATTCTGGGACCTCAACCTCTCCTCGTACCAAAACATCGCACCACGAAACCTACAACGATAGCTCACATCTCCAATATCCCAATACTCTGCGAATTAATTAAATATATCATACTGGAAGACTGATGTTGACAACGATGGGAATATTCATGGGAGTGGTATCAAAAGCACAATAAAACAAACATGTACCCGATGACAAGTGTTGTTGCTGATCGGTTCGTCCGTGAGATCAATTACATTGCTTGAGCTATTGGTCCCTCTACCGATATTCTTCTTACACGCGTACGGTCGTCTATTAATTGGAGCTGCAGCTCAAAATAGAAAAATCTCTCGATAACGAATAATTTTAATAAAATCTAATCAAAAAAAGATTCAAAAATTCATTAGATTACGACTGACCAGCACTCGTAGAGGTTTTTTTTCTTTCGGCCGTTGGACGATTTGTCTATCTCCATGACTGCAACACCAGGAAGATTTGGAACAACATTCTTCCTTCGTGTATAGGGTCTTCTCTTGACCGGGGCTGCAGATGAAATAATTCAAATCAATAGATCAATTTTAACTACGAAACTTATAAATCAATTCCAAAACTACGTTTTAATTATTTAGTCTTGAAAATTAACTGACCAGTGCTCAAATTAAACGATATCTGATTGACATGTACCAGATTGTCAATATTCGGGACTAAATTCCTCACAAAGGTACTATTATCAACAATTATACTGTCTGCTGGATCATCAATTGTGAGGTCAACGAATATTCTTGAATTAGAACCATCACAACCATTGTTTGAATGTTCATTGTGGGGTCCAGACAGCCACCTCGAACGAATAACTACGATTTTCATAAGTCATAAACATTGACGTCAAATTTGCCAATTTCAGCGTAAATTATTTTAATTCAACATTGGAGCAGAATTAAAAAATATACCATTAGTGACATCACTAAAGGCTGAGCATTGAAAATGTGAAATTCTATCACTAGTCTTATGTTTTTCCGACTCGATAGTTACATTCTCATTTAGTATAGAGGAGCCTACAAGAATTGTTGGATAGCCATTAGTTCCAATAAATAAAGTAAGACAAACATCGGTTTTAGGCGTACATTAACATGACTACATATAAATTATTGAATTCAATGTGTCGAGATATATACAATTGTGCGAGCAATTTAGCCTCAACTCCGTTAAATGAGTCGTATTTTCACTTGAGCTCGCGCTTGATAGCACTCTTGAGGTCACACACGGAAATGTATTCTCAGACACATTCACACTGCCTGTGACAATCATACGGTTAGAGAACAAATTATAAATATTTAAATAAATAAAATCATAAATTTTGAATATTAGAAATTTAACAATCAATTCATAAATACATAAGTAAATGAATAAAAACATGAAAAAATAAATAAATTAAATTAATAAACTTGAGTGAGCCTTGAACTTATAATCTTAAATTTATACATTCCTAAATATACTGTAGAAATTGATTTTTGATAAATAAAAATATAAAAATAAAATAATAACCTAACTCTCTAGGTTATCTAGATCTACATATATATAGAAAATAAATACAACAATTAAATAATTTAAAATATTTACATCGAATTAATACTAACGTATTCTTTTAATTAAACGATCTACTGATATAATACAATTATACACAATTCGTTCATAAAACGAATGAACAAAGCAAATAAAATTAATATACGTGAATGAAAATCAAAATAAAATTACCAAATCTAGTTTTTACCATAAATATATATTAGAATTTAATAAAATTCACTCACCTACTTAAAACTACAAAATTACAACTAAATCATATTGATAATTAACTGAATATTAATATATTTGATAAAAAAGTCTTATTAATAATTATATGTGAGTATATGCTCAATTTATTAAATATTTAATCACCCACTTAAATCTACAAAATTACAACTAAATTATATTAACAATTCACTCAATAATAACATAAAAACATAAATATATGTGTAATTTAATATATATTTACTTACCTACGTGAATCTAAACAATTACAACCAAAAAACAAATTCATATTTCATTGAATAATAACATAGTTGAACGAAAGTAAACTGACAATATCGTAATAAATCTCTAAAATTACAAAAAAATCCGATATTTATTTATATTTATTATTATTAAAATCTGAAGATTAAATTAGATTAATCTACATTAATAGAAAATGATGTCAAAACAAATCATTCATGTATATTATACCATGTATATAACAATTAATTAAATACGTATAAATAAAATCTTACATCATAATAGATAATCAAAGATAAAAACAAAATTGATTTAATATACGTGCATGGAATTCAAAATAAAAAATTGAAATATATCCGTTAATGCATAATTAATTAATTTAATCTAAAGACAATTAAAATTTATTTAATAACATCATAATATAATTTTAAAATTCCTATAAATTTTAAATAATTTTAAAATTAATTTATAAATACTTTATGGGCTTGATTAATAATTCAACCCATTCAAATAATTAAATCCAACCCAAACATTAATTTGTTTTGATTCCAAATTAAATTCTCTGAATCCCAATATGATGAGCCCATAAAAGAATTCAAATAGGCCCGTTAGTAAAATCGGATCCAGCCCATGACCCAACACATAAAACATCGGACGGTCAGGATCTAATGACACGAATCGAACGGTCATCATCAGACCCGTGCGATTAAACCTAGGTATAAAGGGTACTAACCCTAATTTTTTGGTCCCCCAGCCTCATTTGCGTCCTTCACCAAATTCTAAACCGAACCCCTCCAGCTCCTCTCCAGAAATGCCTCTCGTCCACTCCGTCGCTCATCCCGACTCTGTAATTCACTCCGCTAATATCCAACACAACCTCCCTAAATTCATACCACGGTCTTAAAGGCCCCATTACTCTGTGTATTATATCTCGTTGATCTGAAATCCATCTGAGATTTTCTTTTCAAACACCGTAACATACCACAAACCTTTCGGATCTATGAACTCCAAAATCATACTATGCCAGATTTAAAATTTGCAGGCATTCTGATCAGGTAAAGATTCTTCAACCAATTTAATATTACAAATATAATTTCCTAACCACTTTTAATAGATTTTAAACAAAATCAGTCAGTTCTTATTGAAATCTTAAAACTAATTTTCGATCTAGGTCAAAAAATATTTTTCGTTTTAGACCTGTTCAAAAATTAAAAGACATACTTCAAAATGATCATGTCGTGTTAGATCTACTCATAAAATGTATAAATCTGTTTAAAAATCGGTCTATCGTGTTAGATCTATTATGAAATGTGTCGATCTGTTTCAAAGTCATTCTTTTTGTTAGATCTATTAAAAAGTATGCTGATCTGGTTTTAGATTAAGCAAATGTGTTAGATCCAGCCTAAAAACATTTTTTTTTTGTATTCTAATGTTCATCTATTTGTTTATTCTATCAACTCATATCATTCAAGGATCTATTTACCAAAGATGGATTGCGGATTAAGTCGAAGATTTTAGGCAGAACTACGATGTTAAATTATGCTTCAACAGGTAAAAATCCTTAAACTTCTGATTTATGATTTCATTGAAATACATGAAATATTTCTTAAAAGTTATATCTTCTTTATTTAAAAATTGTTACTGCCAATTATCATTAAAATTAAATTATCTAAATTTTAAATTAAAAAAATCGCCAGGTTGCTGCATGTCAATTATCTTTCCCCTTTGTTTTATTTTAAAATTGTACAGATGTGGGTTTTTGTATGCATGTTGTTTGATCTACATGCAATGAATTGATTAGCTTAATCACTGTATGATTAATCTATGAGGCATATTGAAATCTGATTTGTTTTTAATAAAAAATATTTCTGATATTTTAATGTGTTAACATTTTGCTATAAGTATGACCACAATTGATTCTGTATGTTAATGTGTTCATATTTTGCTATGAGTATGACCACAATTGATTCTATATGTTAATGTGTTCACAGTCTGCTTTTAGTATGTTAATTTTGCTATGAGTATGACCACAATTGACTCTGTTATTACTTACTGTAGTTAGTTGCATTTCAACGTTGTATGATTACTATTGTTTGGTGTTTTTTCTTTAATGATTGACCGAGCAAAATACTTATGAGAAGTCTTTTACTTTTAAACATAGATGATTGCTTCTTAATTTATATGAAGTGTGTTATCTTATAGTATTATGCACGCTATTTGATCTACATGGAAGAAATATTTATGTAACCACTGAAAGCCTAATCTGTTAATCTTTTGATATATGGGTTGTTTTTATAAAATAATGTATAAAATAAAATAATTTATATTCAGCACATAGTAAACATTTGTATTCTGTTTGAGTATGTCTACAGAGTTAACATCTTTCTCTTGAGTATGTTATGTTCAAAATTGTAATTTCATTGCCTTTTATTAACTTAAGTTAGTTCAGTTTAACATACTTCACTTTCACATGGAAAATGCTACTCAGGAAAGGGAGGAAACAAGCAAGAACATGCAACAGAGTACTAACAACAAAAAAAAAAGATAAGTAGACAAATTTACTTTCTGCACATAACACAAATCATACTTTTACAACTTGAATTTATTTTTAAAAGATATGTCAAAGTTTATCGGCTAGAAACCTGACATGACCTATCGTAGTATGACAATGCCTCTAAATGGAGTCCAGAGTCTAAGTAGGTGTAACAGCGCCACGAATGAAGACATATCTTTTAAAAAAAACTAACATTTGAACAGGGCACTATATAATCTACTGTTATATATTTACAGCGCAATATTAATTTTTATATGTTTAATCTAAAACTTATTGCATTAATTTTGCAGGTTAAGGAACATAGTATTCTGGATAACAAACACAGCATGAAAAAAGATAAGTACCACAATGTCATCCTTACATTATACAAGTAGATTCTATATTTAATAAAATACAATTAAATACTAACTGTGTATTGCTGCATCACAGGTTCAAGAAAACTGGCAAAGACACACATCTCAAGAGATAAAACTCATAGGACTGCACTTAAACAGGTACAAAAAAATTTATGCACATGATTCCTTTAAGTTTTTCAAAAAAACTTAATAACAATTTAAATATATTATTAATTTCTATAATTTACTAACTGCAGATTTAAAGAATTGTAATGACTGGGCTTATTATGTATGTTGTTTTGGTAAATCTTCTGGGATTTTCTGTAATTTTTGGTTGTAGCAAAATAATTAATTCTGTAGAAAAGAATGTGTAACAATAGAGGGATAGAAAAATGTTGAGGGAGATAATGAGTTTTCAGATGTAATTCTTATTATTTTTCCATGCTGAAAACTGAAGTGTAGTTTTTCGTGGTTTTTAGAAACTAAAGGTTCATTTGGCTTGGTATTATCGGAACTCAATTCGATTGAAGGATTCAATGTATTTCAAGCTTTGAAAATAAAAGGAAAATAAAAATAAAATAATTAAACTAACTAAACTATTCTAGAAATTGAAATTGCATGTTGGTAGAATGCCTCGGTCGTATGCCTTAATTGAAAATGCAAACAAATCAAGGAAATAAGCAAGAACAAGCATTGTTTTACCAAGTACAAGCATGCATGCACAAGGTACAACTATGCATAAAAACTCAAATAATGAAAATTGACAAAAATTGAAAGCATCAATGTAAAGAGCAATAAAAATTAGAAAGAAAGTTCAAAACTTTAAGGAAATTAACAAGCAACAAAACCTATATCTAAGATTTCACCTAAAACTATGCATGAAAATAATATTGCAAATAAAGCATAGCAAAATCTCAAAACCAAGACGATCCAAGAGCCGATCTATGATCTAGATGTGTCACTCATCTAGATTCCATAGCCAAATCATAAGCTTCATCATGAATTCAAGGTGTTAAGACAAAAAGCATAAAATGAAGAACAAGCATGGAAATTAAGAACAAAGCATGGAAATAAAGCATAAAACCTGAAATTGAAAGGAAACTTACTTGAATTAAGAAAGGAATCAAAGCTGAATTTAATTGCATCAGAAGTAACAATCCAAAGGAGTATTTGGATTCTTCTTAGGCTTACAAACCCAAGGAGGTACTTGAAATTAAATCTAATCTAGGAAAAGAAATTACATCAAAGCTTGAAATTAAACCTAAAACCTAAGAAAGAAGATTATCCAAGAGCTTGATTGAAATTTTATCCCAAACCCAAGTTAGGGTTGGGAAGGGAGTGATTTCTACAAAAATGAAGGAAGTCCCTCTTTATACAAGGTGTAATTGGGTTTAAATGGAGTTAAATGAGCCAAATTGGGCTTTTTGGACATTTTGGCTTGATTTGGCTTAAGGTGGCTCAGTCTTGGCTCAAGGTGGCTTGGTCTTGGCTAGCCTAGGTCGTTTGGAGATGGTTTGGGGCGTCCATGGCTAGGGGGGGCGTGACTTGGGTGCAAGGGGGCTTGTCAAGGGGCTTGGCAAGGGCCTTGGCAAGGGAGAAGGCGTTTGAGATGGCAAGAAGGAGTGCTTGGCTTGAAGAATGGCGTGAGAGATGGCATGGAGGAGAGCACCTTGCCTTGCGCCATGTCTTGGAGATGGCAGCGCTGAAGATGTCATGGAGGAGCACCTTGCCTTGCGCCATGTATTGGAGATGGCAGCGCTAAAGATGGCATGAAGGAGCAAGCCTTGGGCGCTGCCATGTGCACTAGAGCAGCTGGGTGGCACAGAAGATGGCAGGGGATGGAAAGGGATGGCAATGATTCCAGAATGTTTGCAACTTTGAAGCTCCCTCTTGGCACAACTTTTGGCAAGTCATGGCTTGAATTTTGGCCTCCATATCTTAGCTTGAATTCACATCATTAAACCACCTATTCAATGAGAACTTTCAACATAAAAACCCAATAATTTCACCAACCTTAAATAAATTTAAACCATTTAACCCAATCAAACATAAAATCAAAAGAAGAACACAAAGACCCTAAAATAAGAAAAATAACCTAGAAAATAAAGTTAAACGACTCAAGAACCACTAAAAATAATATAAAACCCTAATTAAAAATATGAGAAAAACACAACAATTACATGCAAAACAACTACTCCACACTTATCGGTTTGTTCGTCCTCGAACAACGAAAAGGATCGAAAGTGTACATGCAATGAACATTATGTAAAATGTAACAACCATAAATCCAATGCATTTTTATTTATTTATTTATTTATCATCATGCATTAAAAATATAATTCTAGTCCCAAACTCGTCGCCATAAACCAATTCCTATTTTAGTTTTAAATAATATAAGAATTCTATTTAAACGAAATTATAGTTCGTTTTCAAATAAAATTATATTATCAACTTCTAAGAAATTAGTATAATTATTTAGTAATTTATTTATTTATTTAAATTACTTTTGAATCGTGTATGAAATAATTTCGATTTCTAAAATTATTATAATTTATTTATATTATAGTTATTATAAATAAATTAAAGTACTATTGGGTTGTCAACGGAATTATTTAGTTTTAAATCTAAGATCGTCAATTGGATCGTTCTTTTCGGACTTCAAAAACGAGCCCAATGATTAGCCCAAGTCCACTAAACCTAAGCCCTAACCTTCCATAAATAAATCCTAAGTTTAGTTTATAAAGAAAAATCCAAATTCCACTTTTTCACAACTCTGCTTGCACACGGCCGCATTAGGTAAAACTACTATTGTTTTTCTGAATTTTCTCAATGAACACCAACAAGCTCAATCCCATGTTCCGGCAGCCATCGCAACCGAAACGGCTGCCGATTCCTATCATCAACCTTGCCAACATCACGATATCATCAACATCAAACGAATCCCGGCTGAAAACCCATCAAAACACACCCAAAACTCCGCCCAAAAGGACCACCGCAGCCACGTTCTTCCCGAACATTTTCCACCCGAACGTTTTCCAGGCCCGAACAACACCGGCCGAATTTCACACCATCCATCATCGTCAAGCCACAGATGGGCTTGCCACCACGAACAACCATCCATCGTCGCAGCCACACCAGCGGCCCATGATCAGACACCACTACCACCCCAATCCCTTCCGGCGAAGCCAAKCCACCACCGACACCAAGCCCAAATAGATTCCCGGTCGAGTCCCAAAATCTCTACAAGKCGGGCTGTCGGCCGAGTCAAACAGCATCCGAGTCCACTCAAACCCCAACCACATTTCCAGTCAACCACCGGAGGCATCCCCACGTCGAATCACTACCGGCACGAACAACCAAAATCCCAGTCAGCCGCAACCGATCGGCCGATCCGAATCGCCACCCAGCCGCAGCCAAACCACGGTCGATTTCCAATCGCCAACCCCACGCAGCCATCATCCCAACTGCGGAGCGGAGCGGCGCCTGCACTTCTAGCCGACGGCGATAATCGAGGAAGGGAGGAGATCGCCATTTTTGCCCACTGTCCGATTTTCCATTGCCCGAAATGCCGACGTTTCCCCGCCGGTGATACGCCGTCCGTTTTGCTGTTGCCGTCGCCGATTTCTGAATTTTGGGGAAGGGGATGTGCTGGCCGATTTTTGTGAATTTAGGGAGAAAGAAGGAAAAAGAGAGGAAACGGGCTGAGGAGCTTAAGGGCTGGGTTCCTTATTTTATACCCAGCCCATTTTCCCATATTTCCAAATTGACCCCCAGACTTTTTCCAACCTTTCAACTTAACCCACAGCTTGCCAAAAACCTCAATCCAACCCCAGAAACTTTATTAAAACAACATTCCAGTCATTTATTTTATTATTATTATTATTTATATTATTATTATTATTATTATTACTGCTATTACTATTATGAATTTTAAATATGAAAATACTAACTAAATATATTTTCAAATCGATTAGGTGACGAGCATTAAGGGGACTTAGGATTTCAACTACGTGCATACCACTCGATTTCCTCGACATTTTTACGAGGTAGGGACCACTGACCTATTTTATGCTAAATTTTGCTTCTCAATATTGTTCAATGTGTATCATGTAATCTAGAGTACGACTTATTTTTAAAATCGAATTTTATATCCAAGGGTCTTTCCCAATGTGCTATCCACAAATTAAAACCGATAACCATAAAAGTTGTTATCGCGTTTTAGCTGCAGTCAAGGTGTTTTCTAAAACCAATCATGAATTAGAACCGGTGGCCGTACAAGTTGTCATCGCGTTTCTAGCTGCGTAGTCAAAGTCGACGTTCTTCTAAAACTATGAATTAGAACCGGTAGCCGTACAAGTTTTTATTGCGTTTCTAGCTGCAGTCAATGTCTATGTATTTCCAACATGCTATTCTATGAATTATATGGTTCAATGTGCTATTTCTGAGTTCTATGATTTATTTGAAATATGTCAGTGTAACTATTGAGTACGTTGAGCTCATCCCAAATCAACGACGTGTTTTTCAGGTACAAATGAAGATATCGAATGAAAGGGAAATGAGGAGGGGAATAAAACTCTCGATGTTGGATTTATGTCCTTCTAAATTTATTTTATGTTTTAAATAAAAGTCGTACTTCAAATAAATGCTACATTAACTATCAAATTTTAATTGATAGTCTTTGGGTTATTTATATTATTATTTTCCGCTGCGTAAAAGTTGAACCTTTTGAAAATTTTCTATTCTCTTTTTATTTTTATGTTAAAATTGTGAAAATTAGACATTTATTGTGACGCCAAGGTTTCTCCATTTGGTTGTTTAAAAATATAAATCATTTTTCGACTAAAGTGAAATCGGGGCGTTACATAAAAAGAATAATCCTTGTGCTTATCCTTATTAATATGATGGGATTATCAACATAAACTCGTTATCGTCAATCATGGCTCGTATTAGTCTTTCTCAAATGCAAGCCAAATCGATGACTTCCTCTCCAAGGGATTTTCGAGGGTGTTCGCTCAATTCGCTCAAGTGTATATAAGACGTATATACGCTCGAATTGGACAATGCATGCACTCGTCAAGATTTCGCAAATCGGACGCTCAAAATTGCTCATAGTACATGATTAAACAAGAATCGAAAGAAGTCTTTATTATGGGTTGTAATGTTGGCTCTTGGGTAAGGTATGGAATATTTGGATATAGTGGCTAACACACGATCAAACGTGATCAATAACACACAAAACCTTAATTTCTAAAACCCGAAGCTTATAATCGTTTCACCCTTCCCAATTCACCAAACTCTAATTCGAAACCCTTTTGTATACTCACACGCTTTTCCGACTTTATTTCACAACACTTAGAAGCTTTTTGAATTTGCTTTTTTTCACTAAACTTAGCCTTTAATTAGGCTTTACACATGAACGCACGCTTTATCACTTTTCGTGATTTGTGTTGGAGTATTATTCTTTTTTTTTTCTTTTCTTTTTTTTGTATAAGCAACTCAAAACCCGAAACCCACAATCGATTCCCCTCACATTTCTCGTCAACTAACAACARACCCTCTCACCTCATAACTCATTAAGATACAAGAGATAAAATCGAGCTCGGCTAACAAGAAACGGGATAAAGGCTCAAGGGAGCTCATTTGGGACTTTTAAGTAGCTTACATATATGAATATGGCCGGAACACGGGTGATATATGTGCCTCGAGGTCATTTTCGAACTCAATCATGTACGAGCAAAGTCAAACATCCTCAATGCAATTTCCCTAAAAATGCAAGCAAGCCGATAAATCACACAAGGCTACTCGCTAGTTTGCACCGAATTTGGGAGCAAACTCAAAAGAGATTTTAGAGCTTTGCAATCTTTTCACGAGAAAATGTTGATTATATATATATAGGCGGTTTTTTTTAACGAAGCACAAAAATTCAACCCTTCACACAAGAGGCCACAAACATGCAAAAACTCGACAAGTAAACTATTCAAACTTCCAAGTATGTGGAGTTGTTCAACAATGTAATAAAGACTCAAAAATGACATAAAAATGACTCAACAACGACTCAACCATATAATAGCACAAATAGTAGGCATCACTTCTCCAAGGCTCGAGTTAAGAACAACAAAACATGCTTGATAAAACCCGGACCCTAACCACCAACCCACCCCACACTTAAACCATGCATTACCCGCATTTTAATGAAAATCAAGTAAAAGGAGGGTGAATAGAAACTTCCTTAACCGAGCGAGTTTCATCGAGCTCGGTGGGGTCCACCTAGGCATCTAAGCAATCCAAGCAAAAATCGAGCATGGTTAGTATCTCCCGGCTTCATGAACGCTACTCACTTATCCAATCGCCCAAGGTGATTCGTACATTTTTGTTACGAATCTGTACATAATTGAGTCCTATTTTAGTCTTTTTATTTTCTTTTTTCGGGTTAAGAATGAGTTGAATTGCATCATTTTGCGTTTTTCGTCTCTTTACTTAATTTTCTGACTTATTGATCAATAATTGGTCCAAACGAGAATAATTCTGTGATTTTCTCATACAGCTAGAGTGTCCGGTGGATTCAAAGCACGAAGATTGAAGGAGAGACACTCACAAGTAGCCCAAAAGGATGCACACTGATCGGACACCTCATGTATACCGATCGGTGTAACTGTACCGACCGGAAAGCTGGCGCACCGAGCGGACCCAGGTACAGAAGCTTTTGTCCGATCGGACAAGGCGTATGACCGGTCAGAAAAGAGCGTTACAAATGCAGATTTCTAGGAATCTTCAGTTACGAAATGGCTAAAAACATGTTTAAAATGGCAGAGGCGGCTAGGGTTCGTATGATTCAGTCCCGGAGGCTGGAAGAGAGGGTTAGACTCACAAAGAACACTCAAAGTTTGAGAGATTTGACACATCTCTCATACCTCTAGATCAATTTGTGCGACGCCTTATCAAGGTTCGATTCGCAGCAATTCCTATTCGTGGCTAGGATTCTGGGTTCGTGACAAGCCTTGGGATTTTACGCATCACTCGGAATACCTTCGTTCGCCATCATCACTCGTTGAAAATAGTTCAACGATCAGTAATCTCTAAACTCGTCTTTTGAAATGATGTCTTTGAAGAAGTTTTGGAATTTGTTATGAATGGTTTGAGAACATGATTGGTGATGTTTTTTTGATCACTAGTTAGAGTATTGGTTATTCGTAGTTTCGCTATCGTGTGTTGGGTCGATATTGGTTGAACAATTGTTTTGGATTGATTGTCAAGTTGTGGTTAATTTAGTTACTCTCTTGAAGTATCTTAAGTACTTGAATTATTTCAGAATTTGTTTGATATTTGAAATGATTTAGTATGCTGCATAGCAATAGAATTGTTAGTGATTCGATTAATAGTCGTAATCGTTGTTTATAGTCGTTAGAATTATATATAGTCGTTTGAATAACGACAGTCGCTTTTCTCATAACTTGTCGAGAGGTTGACGCCCTCGAGATAAGAATAGTTCGTTTTCTTTTATTTTAAGTTATTGAGATGAAACAATTTCCCAAACCCCCCTGTGTTCGTATGTTTTTAGATAGAAATAGTAGTATAATAAACATCATTAAATCCGATTCTCATTCCTCGAGAGATCGATCCGAGTTAATTCACCAGTCTACAAGTGACCCCATTCTCTTGCGGGCGAACTAAAACCCTTTCAAAACGTAGACGCGTATTTGTTAACTGGAATTTAATTTTGAAAGGAAAACAAAAGTTCGGCTCAAAATTTGGCGCTGCTGCCGGGGAATGGTAAAGGTGTTAAAGATGTTTATTTGTGTTATTGCTTATAAGTCGTAAATTGTATAATTATTTGCTACTCGATGCGGTGATTGTTTGTTGTTGATGCTAGGTCGACGAAGCCTTATAGGAGAATTGACCCCATTCATCAATAGCATCGAACGCGTTTCGAGACCAAGGAAACTATTTCCCTCGACCGAAGGGAATCTTTTGGAAGCAAGTGCATCCAACATGGCAGAGAATCTACCTCTTGGAGGACGAGAGAATGGTGGACGAGGGAGGGGACGAAACACCCAAACCCCTCCTCGTGATTATCCATATGGAGTGCCACCCATTGACGATGTGCACGTACAAGATCAAATGGATAATAACAAAGACGAAGAGCAAATAAATCCACCTCTACTCCAAAATGAAGAAACAAGAGAACCAAACTAAGCGAACAACGGAGAACAACAACCGAGGGGCGATCATCAAATCATGATGCAAGAGAATCCCACTTACCAACAACCTCCTCAACGATTTTGGAACCGAGAAGAATCTCGAGCTTATAACAATCGAACAAATAGAGAGTTCGATCAGAACAATGGTGGCCATAGCGGGCCCGAGCCCCAAAACAACCACGAAACCACCAAAGGCATGAGGATTTTGAACGAGAACGAAACCACAATCAAAATAGGAGGGACGGACGTCCGTTCAACGCTTGGCAGAGGGAGAACTTTCGAAACGATGGATATAATGAGCGTGGGAATTACGAAGAGGAGCGTGACTATGGGTATTACGAGGAATATGGGGAGGAAAGAAACTATGGCGCACGAGCCAACTTCGGAGGAAGGAGAGAGCGTCGATACCCTAACGAACGCCGGTAAGGAGATCTCCTTTTCCCAACGATTAGATCGTACAGCAGTGTAATAGTCTTAGGCCCCGCGGCAAGAGACTATGATTTGAAGGCGAGCAGTGTAAATCAACTTCCTACCTTTCACGGCATACTCAATGAAGATCCATTGAATTTCATTCGAGAATTTTACCTTGTGGTGGGCAGAATCCCGCATCTTGGACTGCATGAGGATCAATTGAGGATGAAATGTTTCCCTACTACTCTGAAAGACAAAGCGAAACATTGGCTTTTGTCGTTGCAACCCAATTCCTTGACTAATTGGGAGATGGTGTACAAGAAGTTTGTGAGTAGGTTCTACTCCGCTCAAACAACTGCCAAGTTGCGAAGAGAGATCACAAATTTCGAACAAATAGAGGGGAAATCGTTCTACGAAGCTTGGGAGCGATATAAAGGGCTTTCACAAAAATGTCCACACCACAACAATAGCGCCGAGATGGTGAATAATTATTTCCATGAAGGATTATTTCCGGTCTACAAACAGCAAGTGGAGGTGAAGGCCGGAGATTTTGGCGAATTGACCGCCACGGAAGCTTGGGAATTATTTGAGCACATGAGCGAGAAATCGCAACAAAGAAGCTTCTGACCGAGGAGGTACAAAGTCCCAACAATTCAAATCGAGGAACTAACAAAGAAAGTCGCACTATTAACAAGCAAGATGAAGGGGGAGGAGGAACCTTCGACACTTCCACCTAAGATGTGCGAAAAATATGGGGCAGTGGGACATGAAATGGATACTTTTAATGTGGTATTTGACGACAAAGAGGAAGGGGAGGTTAATGCCATCCAAAACTATCAACCCAATGATAAGTATGGGATGAATTTTACCGGGCAGTATAACTCAAGTTCAAGCTACGTTCCAAAGAGCTCAAACTACATGCCCAATTCCAAATCCTCGGAACCACGACAATTTCCGAATAAGAGCCAAGGAGAACCGAGTGGCCAAAACTCTTATCAAAATAAGGGGCAAGACAACTATTCTCAATACCCTCCGAAATAATATCAGGTACCACAGCAACAATATCAACAAGCACCACAACCGCAATACCAACAGGCACAACAACAACAATTTCAGCAAGTGCCACCACAGCAGCAAATACCACTCCCGATTAACCCTGACGACGAACTAAGATTGTGCCGTCAACGACTAGAGCACGAGACTCTAGGTAATCGGGAGGAAACACTTCGTACAATCGAGGAAGGTAAGCGGACAAGGAAGCAACTAGAGAAGCTAGAGATGATGATAGGGCAACTCTTGGCTTCTATGGCAAAAACGACGAGTGATCCAGGAAAGCTACCTAGCCAAACCGAGCAATCAATGGTGGTGCATGTGTTTCAAGGTGGGAAGCAAGTCGATAATGGAGTACAAGAAGTCGAGAGGGAAAACTCCGAAGACGAGCAGACAATGGATACACGAGATGAACAAGAGTCAAGTGCGAATGGTGAAGGAGGAACATTGGGTGAAATTCACAAATCAAGTAACCCATATGTTCCCGGATCATTGAGGGGAACTTTTCAACCGAAATGTACCGGATCAGATCAGAAAGACGCAGCCAAGGACCTGACCGATTGGACTACCAAGGTGACCGGTCGGACTGGAGTCCAAAAGGTTTTGACCGATCGAACTGAGAAGAAAACCGATCGGACTGGAGCCCAGAAAACTTTGTCCGACCACACCAACCCAGGGTCCGATCGGAGTAGAGGACAGGAGTTTGTACCGATCGGACAAATAAGACTGACCGGTCGGACAAGAGAGCTGAAGAGGAACAAAGACCACAACGTGTAATAAAGGACACCATACCGTTTCCCAATCGTCTCAAGCCAGCAAGAGAAAGCAAAAAGTGCATGGAACTTTATAATATGCTGAAGGACATGAACGTAAACCTCCCACTTTTCGACGTGATCAAAGATATGCCGGCTTACGTAAAGTTTTTTAAGGAACTTGCGTCAAAGGAGAGGAAAATGGAAGGGAATGAACGGATGATTTTATCCAAGGAAGTGAGCACAATTTTCCACCAAACGCTACCACCGAAGGCAAAAGATCCAGGGAGTTTCTGCATCACAATCACCATTGGGGATGGACAAAGAGCGCGTGGAATGCTTGACTTAGGGGCAGGAATCAATTTGATGCCCTTTGCCCTGTACAAACAATTCAACCTTGGGAGAATGAAGCCAACGAGCTTACGGCTTCAATTGGCTGATCGATCATTAGGATATCCATTGGGAGTGGTCGAGGACATTCTAGTGGAGGTTGGATCTTTGGTAGTCCCTGTGAACTTTGTAATACTAGATGTCGGAGAGGTGGATGCGACAAGCAAGGAGCACACTATTCTATTGGGCAGACCTTTCATGGCAACATCGCACACATTGATCGATGTGGGAAGAGGAAAAATGACACTCTCCGTACTTGGGGAATCAGTGACGTTCTCACTCAAAGATATACAAAATATTCAATCACCAATGATTGGTCCCGATTGCTCTTACCTTGATTCGGTGGACCAATGTGTGAGCGAATTATTTGGTGTTGTACCAGTCGAGAATTATGACGCCGAGGACGACGGTTTTGATTCAAACACGGAGGGGGTGGTCACTCTTTTCGAGATTAATGAGGGACCCATGATCAAGCAAACCATTGGGCCCACCTTGGAACTCAAAATGGAACTTAAATCGCTTCCAAGTCATCTGAAGTACGTATTTCTTGAGTCGAACGAGAGGAAGCCCATAATTATATTTGCGGAGTTGGCGGAACATGAAGAAAAAGAACTCATCGAGGTTCTTAAAAAGTACAAACAAGTGATAGGATGGAGTATCGATGATATCAAGGGGATAAGTCCGGTCACATGCATGCACCGGATCGATCTTGAAGAAGGAGCGAAACCGATACGAGAGGGACAATGACGTTTAAACCCTACACTCAAAGAGATGGTCAAGAAGGAGATTTTCAAACTGATCGAAGAAGGGATCATATATGCTGTCTCCGATAGCGAGTGGGTTAGCCCTGTACACGTTGTTCCGAAGAAAGGGGGCATCATAATAGTGGAGAATGAAAAAGGAGAAATCGTCCCAACACGCTTAACCACCGGGTGGCGGATGTGCATTGACTACTGCAAGCTCAATGCAGCGACAAGGAAGGACCACTTCCCACTCCCATTCATGGACCAATTGCTCGATAAGCTAGCAGGGCATGAGTACTATTGCTTTTTAGATGGTCTTTCCGGCTACTACCAAATCGCAATCGCTCCGGAGGATCAGAAAAAGACCACATTAACGTGCCCCTTTGGCATGTTCGCTTACCGAAGAATACCCTTTGGCTTGTGCAATGCCCCAGAGACCTTTCAGGGATGTATGATCTCCATTTTCACCGAATTCATCGATGATTTTCTCGAAGTCTTTATGGATGACTTCTCGGTATTTGGCTCTTCCTTCTCCCATTGCCTAAATAATTTAACAAAAGTACTTGAGTGATGTGTTGAATCTTACTTGACCTTGAGTTGGGAGAAGTCGAATTTCATGGTGAAAAGTGGTATTGTATTGAGACATGTGGTGTCGAGCAAGGGTTTGGAAGTTGATAAAGCGAAAATCAACGTGATTGAAACTCTTCCACCCCCTAAGGATGTTAAAGGAGTCAGGAGTTTTTTGGGAAATGCGGGCTTTTACAGACGTTTCATTAAAGACTTTTCAAAAATCTGTCGCCCGTTATGCAAGTTACTTGGGAAGTATGTGCCTTTCGAATTCAATAGCAAGTGTCTTAGCGCCATCAACGTCTTGAAAGAAAAATCGACACAAGCACCAGTGGTAGTAGCACCGGATTGGTCTCTTCCTTTTGAGATTATGTGTGATGCTTCGAACGAGGCAGTTGGGGCAGTTTTAGGCCAACGAGTAGATAAATTGTTGAGGGTTGTTTACTATGCTAGCTATATGTTGAATAGCGCCCAACGCAACTACACTACTACCGAATGAGAGCTATTCACGGTTGTGTTCTCACTGGATAAGTTCCGTTCTTACATCGTCGGCTCCAAAGTCATCGTACACACTAATCATGCAGCACTTCGTCATTTGTTCGCCAAAATGCAAAGCAGGCCGCGATTGATTCATTGGATTCTTCTCTTACAAGAATTCGGCGTCGAGATCAAGGACAGAAAAGGGAGCGAGAATGTAGTTGCCGATCACCTGTCCCGTATGCTAGTGGAAGGAGAGCCAAACAAAGTCGAGTTTGTGGATGATGTGTTCCCTTACGAAAGCGCACATGCCATCGAAGAAATAAACGAACCATGGTATGCTGATTTTGTAAATTTCCTTGCTTGTAAGATTATCCCTAACCATCTTTCTTCGCAAGAAAGAAAGAGATTTTTGTTCAAATGCAGGAGTTTCTTTTGGGACGATCCTTATCTCTACAAACGTTGCAAAGATGGGCTTTTTAGGAGATGCATACCGGATGAATAGAAGATAGGCGTGCTAAGATTTTGTCATGATGAGGGAGGACACTTCGGAAGCCAGAAAATGGCCTTCAAAGTCCTCCAAGCCGGATTTTACTGGCCCTCACTTTTCGCCGACGCTTTTCAATACTGCAAAACATGCGATAGGTGACAACGATCGGGAGCAATAGGGAAAAAGGACGAGATGCCCTTGGTGCCCAATCAAGTGATCGAGATCTTCGATATTTGGGGCATCGAATTCATGGGTCCTTTTCTGAGGAGTGGAGAGTACGAGTACATACTCGTAGGAGTCGATTACGTGTCAAAATGGGTGGAGGCAATTCCCACAAGGAAAGCTAACTCTGAAATCGTCCTCAAATTCATTCAAGAGAACATCTTTAGCCGATTCGGAATGCCAAGAGCGATTATAATCGGCGGGGAGAGCCACTTCTGCAATAGGGCCTTTAATCGACTGCTGAGCAAGTATGGGGTGCGTCACAAGGTGGCAACCCCTTATCATCCACAAACCTCAGGACAAGTAGAGACGAGCAACCGGCAGATCAAGGGTATCTTAGAGAAAACCGTCAAACCAAACCATAAGGACTGGGCATCGAAGCTAATTGATGCACTGTGGGCTTAGCGTACAGCCTACAAAATGGTGTTGGGCATGAGCCCATTTCGGTTGGTTTATGGAAAAGCATGCCACCTACCCGTCGAATTGGAGCATCGGGCGGAGTGGGCAATTCGAACATTGAACCTTGATTTGGATGAGGCCGGAGGGTATAGGAATCTTGAGCTAAGCGAACTGGAAGAGATTCGCAACGACTCATATGAAACAGCATGGACGAGCAAACGGGAAATGAAGGAAACACATGATAAAAAACTCATCCCCAAGAGCTTGGAAGTCGGTAAGTTAGCTTTGCTCTTCAACTCTCGCTTCAAACTATTCCCTGGGAAATTGAGAGTCCGTTCTTGATTACCGACATAAACGAATATGGAGCCGTGACTTTGCTTGATGAAAAGAGCAACTCCACTTTCCAAGTCAATGGCCATCGTGTGAAAAGGTATCATGGGGGACCTATCTCGCAGAAAGATCACGAAGTAGTGATTCTAAATGATCCACCTCAAGAGAGTTGACGCACGTCTGAGGTATTGTCAAGCATAAGACGTTAAACATTGCACTTCTTGGGAGGTAACCCAAGCTCTTCTTGTATATTTTTCTATTTTAATGTATATATTTTTAGTTATTCGTTGGGTAGAGTATTTGCAGGTGCTACGGCTGGTTGAATGTGCGAATTTCGAATTTCCAGAATTGACCGGTCGGTGACCTAGTGTCCACCGGTTGGACAACTCCAAGTAGGGGTAACCGATCGGACAAAAACCGACACCGATCGGACGGTCCGTACGGAAAACTATTTCAGGAAGGTATTTATCATGCAAGGGAGGCCAAGTGGGTAAGATATTCTGACAATATCTTTAAGGTAAGGAGGATCTTTAATTTGGGGGGATTATTTTATTTTGATTGAGTGAATATCTTCTTTCCCCTACTCTTGATTTAATTTGATTCTGAGAATACCCTAACCTACCTCTTCAAATCCTATATAAACCCACAACCCTGGACTCTAAATCCCACACCAAAATTCCTTTCTCCTCTTTCATATCTGCAAGCACCAACCGAGTCAACATGAATCACCACAACAACAACGCTTATGGGTGGGTGCCAAGGAAAAAGCACAAAGACATGATCGAAAAACTTGAAGAAGAGGCGGAGGAATATCGCCAACAAGTCCATAAGCTGCAATTGGAACTCCATGATTGCATGACTGAAGAACTTGATTATGTCAAGAACATTGAGCGTCTCCACGGAATCCTGGACAAAGCGGAAGCCAAGATAATGTGACTCAATCGGAGAATCGTTGAGCTTGAGGAAGATGTGAGGGATTTGTACAATCTGGCCTATAGAGATGTTCCATCGCCTAAGTAGTCAAATAAGCTACAGACTGCGAGAGTTTATGAATTAATGATGTTTTTTTTTTTTTTTTTTTGGGGGGGGGGGGGGGTGTTAAAATAATTGTCTTGAATAAATGAGCAGATTTGCTCGAATTATTTAATAAATAAATATTTTATGAATTGTATTGCTCTTATTTGATTCTCAATTTTGAACTCTGGCAGGGCATCACAGTACATAAATGTTATAAGAATAATAAAAATAATATAAAAAAAAAGGAGAACAGTGCAGACCGGCCGGTCAAACACCTCAACCGATCGGTCAAAACTCACTGGACCGCAGTCCGATCGGTCAGAGCCCACTGGACTCCAGTCCGGTTGGACCACAGCACATACTGATCGGACGACGACCCAGTTTATTATAAGTCTGTTATTTCAGACGCAAATTTCATAACCCTAACTCAAATTTTCTTTCTCCTTGCAGAGCGTAATCCAGCAATATGTCACTTTCAAGTTCAAAACTCGACAATCAAGACATATAACAAGTCCGATCGGTGACTTCAACACACCCAATTGCTCCCGGTCGGAGAATTTGGGAATCAAGAACCAATCACCCAAATCGCATCAAGTTTTCCCCACCGTCTCAAAATCGAAAAACTCGAGGTACAATGACTGTAACTCAACTTAATTGAATTATTTGGTTAGTGGAATTGCAGGTGCTGTGGAATTGGAGATTGTTTTGCACAAAATTAAACTTGAAGGGTTAATTTCTTAAGGCGCGCACTAAGTGTTCGACGAAAGGTCTGAGTGAAGTTCAGTTATCTATTGTGAGATTTCGCACTCGCCATGGCATCGTCATCTCGCCCAAAACGTGAAAAGTCCTCAACCCGTGTCCCGAGCAATACCCGGAGTGGGTTATCTCCCTTCAACCTCAAAGATGAACGCGAGGTCACACTTTATAAATCCCTCATTAAACGGGACGTCTACCAACCCCGTTTCACTAGCCTTGAGTTTTGGAGGAGGAGGCCGACGGTGGGGATAAAATGGCAGAAAAATTCCTCAAGGGCATCGACGCCCTACAACTAAGGAAGTGGGACGGTGTCCACCAACATGGGTATCGAACTCTTATGCTCGAGTTCTTCACGATGTTTAAAAAGTTATCCGATGGGAGTTTCGAGTGTCGTTTCCAGAACCAAACATTCCACACATCGATTGGCGACCTCGATGAAATCTTTGGTATTGATAGCAAGAAATGTCCAAAGCCCAGTTTCAAAATCGGCGATTACAACAAGAATGATTGGTGGGCCAAACTTTCGGGAGCACCACCGAAACCCGGGTGCCATTTCAACTCGACATCCTTACGATCCAATGCCGTGTATCTTACGTATAAGTTTTTCATGCAAGTATTCTTGGGCAAAGAGGACGCCACGAGAATTTCTTCCTCCGAGTTGAAAGCGTTATGGATTGCATACGATCTCGGCAACGCAAGAATCTATCCACTCTTGATCGCCGCTATCGAGAACATCCAACAAGTAAGGGATAAGAAAACGGCGAAACTCACTCTGGGAGCCTTCATCATGGAGCTCGCACGGCACCACGACTGCGACCCTTCTGGAGACGACATTGTTTACCCTAGTGTGGGGATGATAGTCGACAGCCGAATGAGTAACGGACGGAGCATTGCTATTCCGACGTTCATGATGCTCAACGATAAAAAGCGAGCCGAGTTAGTCGAGAATTACGACATTGACGATGCTGACGATGAGGATGATAACAACGATGAGGATGATAATGACGAGGAGAATGAGGAGGGTGACGGGGATGAGACTATGAACGAGGGAAATGGAGGGAATGGGAACACCGGTTCCCGTACTTACGAGAATGATGACTATGGAGGCGGAGTTTATTTGTCCGACGAGCAGTGGCAGTAGAAGCAGGACTTTGGAGCGCGTATGTTTGCTCAAATGGGGGAATTGCGCATTCACCAAGAGGAGCACGCGAGGAACGCTCGCCAGAACACCTGGGCAGCAAGGGAGGAAGCTCGAGAGGAGGCTCGTTACTTCCGGAGCACGTTAACGAACTTGGGCAACAGCTGGGCAGAGACTTCTCAGCATCTTGCCTGATTGTCTGGAAGCATTGAGGCAAATCATCAACACCTCGTTCAAATTGACGAGCGTCTTTCCCGTTTCGAGCAACGCTATCCACCTCCACCCCCGGACGACATGGACCAGTAGGCGGTCCCATGCCCCAACTATTATTCGGGTTTTTGCAACATTATTTGACATTATTTGGGTTTTTGTAACATTATTTCCTTTTTTGTTTGCGTGGTGATGACTTTGGTTAACTCGTGGTTTATTCATTTGCATCCGTTGGGTTATTGACATATTCCTATTCCCTATGATTCATGTTCGTGTTATAGCAACTAGGAGATTGCTGGTTTTTCTTAACAAGGGGAGGGGACAGGTCGTCCGGTGGGTAATACATAGGCAACCGATTGGAATATACCCACTGGACTCCAGTCCGGTCGGTGTGGCTCTATGACCGGTCGGACAAGTCCTCGAGTGATCGTTTTGAGTCCATACATGCTTAATTTGAACTATTTTTGAGTAACATAGTCACAAATTCGTAACATAACAATGGTAACCATTTACTTCAACTTTGTTGAATATTTCCTTGGTTAATTGTGTTTGTATTGGCATGCCTGTCGGAATCATTTGTTATGTGGTATAAGGTTTAGAGTCTTTTGAGCTTGTTTTAAGTGCAAAGTTTTCAAAAACTACTTATATGTACTTAAAACAACACTTTGTCGTTACCAATTTTGCAAAACTCTTAAAGCTAAATCACCTCGCTTTCAAAAGTTTGAATTAAACCTTGTAAGAAGCCTTGTGTGTTTATCAACATTCATGTTTTGATTCGATAAGTGTTTTGATGAGACTCTAAGTTGCATGTGTACATTTGGTGTTGGAAATGACGATGGGCACATATAAAACCTATTTTCGGCCTTATTCATAAATAAAAACCACTAAAAATCCCTAATGAGCCCCCCTTGAGCCTTTATTCCGTCTCTTTGTTAGCCACAAGCTTAATTATAGCTCTTATTTCATTTAAGTTTGTGAGATGAGAGTTTATTGATCATTGATTTATTGAGATATGAGGATTGCAGGGTGAAAATTAGTGGGATACTATTAAAAAAAAGTAAAAGAAAAAAATATATAAAAAAATAAAAATAAAAAAAGTAAATATTCGGGTTTTAGGGTTAGAAATAGCCTTAGCTATAAAAGGCTTAAGATAATGGTATATGGTTGTTTGGGAAGAATGAGGAGCAAAAATATGCTCCATGCTTAAAATTTTAGATTGAGTGAGTTATTGATTGCGTTTGTTCGCAAGTTAGCAACACATCTTTATATATGACATACCTTACCAAAGAGCCTGCACTACAACCATTAAAAGTCCTAATCCGATTCTTGATCGAATGTGCTCACTTATGCGATGAATGAGTCTTTAATTTTCACGAGTCGTTGAATGCATGATTATGTTAATTCGAGCATATACACCTACCCTTTGGAAAACACGAGCGAATGAGTGCACCATTATATATTTCCCTTTTGAGAGGACGCATTCTTTAGATTTCAAGGTCAAACAGTAATACGAGTTAGCTTCTTGGTTGTCAACAAAAGTGTTTATAATTGCAAAACTAAACTATATGCACGACATGACTCTAAGCTCTTACCTTGGTCACTTCTCTTGGTTTTGATTCTTTCATTTGTTCGAGGACGAACAAACCAATTAAGCATGGGGTGGTTGATTCGTACGTTCTTGTTACGAATCTGTACATAATTGAGTCCTATTTTAGTCTTTTTATTTTCTTTTTTCGGGTTAAGAATGAGTTGAATTAAATCATTTTGCGTTTTTTGTCTCTTTACTTAATTTTCCGACTTATTGATCAATAATTGGTCCAAACGAGAATAATTCTGTGATTTTCTCATACAGCTAGAGTGTCCGGTGGATTCAAAGCATGAAGATTGAAGGAGAGACACTCACAAGTAGCCCAAAAGGATGCACACCGATAGGACATCTCATGTATACCGATCGATGTAACTGTACCGACCGGAAAGCAGGCACACCGAGCGGACCCGGGTACAGAAGCTTTCGTCCGATCGGACAAGGCGTATGACCGGTCGGACAAGAGCGTTACGAATGCAAATTTCTGGGAATTTTCAGTTACGAAATGGCTAAAAACATGTTTAAAATGGCAGAGGCGGCTAGGGTTCGTATGATTCAGTCCCGGAGGCTGGAAGAGAAGGTTAGACACACAAAGAACACTCAAAGGTTGAGAGATTTGACACATCTCTCATGCCTCTAGATAAATTTGTGCGACGCCATATCAAGGTTCGATTCGCAGCAATTCCCATTCGTGGCTAGGATTCTTAGTTCGTGAAAGCCTCGGGATTTTACGCATCACTTGGAATACCTTCGTTCGCCGTCATCACTCGATGAAAATAGTTCAACGATCAGTAATCTCTAAACTCGTCTTTTGAAATGATGTCTTTGAAGAAGTTTTGGAATTTGTTATGAATGGTTTGAGAACATGATTGATGATGTTTTGTTGATCACTAGTTAGAGTATTGGTGATTAGTAGTTTTGCTATCGTGTGTTGGGTATCGATATTGGTTGAACAATTGTTTTGGATTGATTGTCAAGTTGTGATTAATTTAGTTACTCTCTTGAAGTATCTTAAGTACTTGAATTATTTCAGAATTTGTTTGATATTTGAAATGATTTAGTATGCTGCATAGCAATAGAATTGTTAGTTAATTCCGATTCCCATTCCTCGAGAGGTCGACCCGAGTTAATTCATCAGTCTACAAGTGACCCCGTTATCTTGCGGGCGAAATAAAACCCTTTCAAAATGTAGACGCGTATTTGTTAACAGGAATTTAATTTTGAAAGGAATACAAAAGTTTGGCTCACAAGGTTGAAATCGAAAAACAACACACTATACAAGAAAGTCACATGAAATAAAAAACTCAAGAAAATATGTACACGAATCTCAACAAAATATTCTTTTTTTTTTTTTCAATTTTTCAAATGTTTTTGGATTTTTGAATGTTTTTTGGATTTTTCAATAAAAGAAAGAAAGAAAGAAAGAAAGAAAGAAAGAAGGAAATGGAAAGAACTTGGGTTGCCTCCCAAGAAGTGCTTGTTTTACGTTATTAGCTCGATGTACTCCCTTGTCGATCAAGGTGGGAAGATCCATCAATACAATCTCCTCCTTGTCGGGAGGATCCACTCTTTGGAATATTCTTGGCGCATTACATAGCTCAAATAAGATCCACCAAAAAGCAAACGTTCCAAGCGAGCAATTGAAGCTCATCTCGGCTAGGTCCTCGGGTGGAATGGTGGTTTTGAAATGCCCCGAAAACTCGTCCAAGAAACGATAGGAATAATGGCCGGCTAGCTTGTTCATCCTTTGATCGACAAACAGGGGAGGGAAACGATCTTTCTTTGTGGACTCATGAAACTTCTTAAACTCGATCAACATCCTCCAATCCGTTGAAACCCTCGTGGCCAAAAACCCTCTTTCTTCGTCCTCAAGAGCTAACAAGCCGCTCGTCTTGGGCACCAAGTCAATGGGCTTCACCCACTCGCTTTTAGAAATCATGAACATCAAGCCCTCCAACAACAACCTCCATGTCCCGGCTCTCCTCATTTCATCAAGAATCAAATTCAAGGGGCTAACTCTCTTGACCACTCCCGGTTTCGAATCAATAACCCCTTTAAGAATTCTAAATCCTTCAACCATCCTCTCCTCCTCTTCTTCTCGGTGCGAGTTTGCAAGGATAATAATCGACTTGCTCTCCTCATCCTCCTCAAGATAATCGTCAATTTCTTGAAGCTCATCATCAATAACCCCCACCTCCCCCTCTAAAAATTCGTTGTTGCCCTCAACGACACATCGAGAATCATCTCCACACAAAACGGGGTCAAATAGAGGCACAACGGGCTCATCAAGAAGATCAAGGGGCTCATCCTCACAACATCCCTCTATATCGATAACCGGGCCAACCTCCTCCTCATTGCTCCTCTATTCCAAACAAACTCGTTCGACCGTGGCCTTGATGAAGTCCATATACACCCACTCCTCGCAAGATTGTTTTGAAGTGAAAAGTAAGGAGTCAAGAGGGGTAAAAATACTCGGAATCGAAACCACGGCCTCCTCCGTCTGTGAGACAACCGAATCAACTACCCCACACTTTTCAAGGAGCGTGATCGGAAGAGTAGGCAAAGGTAGTGGGTCCACGTGATAAGTAACAAGAGGATCATGAGGCGGCGGTGGAGTGGGACACCCGGGTCCCGCACAAGGAGGAGTCGGTCCCGGGCTAGACATTTGAGCGATTCGAGCCTTTAACATCGCTAGTTTCCTCTTCAACTCAAACTCCCTCGAGGATAAAGCCATGTTCACGTCATAATCATGAGAATACGTTGGAGGAGAAGATTTTCGCTCGGGAGGGCCACTTGGGACAATGTAGCTCGCACCTCCAAATAACCATAAGGATCGGGAGTCGGCGGTGGAGTAAAAGAAGGCGTAGTACAAGCGAGTCCCGATCGATGTCCACGACCTCCATACATATCAACGGACTCGAACGAGGACATTAAAGGGCAATAGTCGAGAAGATGATCATTCGTTCCACACCATCCACATCCCAAAAAAGGTCAGCTAACATCTCTCATAGTACGGATGGGGGGGCCACTTTTCACATTGGAGCTCGGACCTCCAAACGACTCATAATCCTCGAGATCTTTAGCGGTTAAAGGGGGAAGTCTGGGAACACCAAATGAGCTGGTGTCCTCCAACGAGGAAGTTAAAGGGCAAGAATAGGTAGTATGGTCACCCGTTCAACACCATCCACATCCCACAAAAGGTCGGTTAAAATCTCCCATAGTACGGATGGGGGGTGCATCGGAGATCGAACTTCCAAAGAGATCATAATCCTCGAGAACTTGGGCATTAGTAGTGGCACCACCCGACATATTTGGATAATTTTGTGAAGCATCATAGTCATATGAGCCGGAAGTCGGGGCATGCACGTTCGGATAGGAATATGGAGCTTGCACATTTGGATAGGAAAATGGAGCTCCATAACCACCCAAGGAACCATTCAAGCCCGAGAAACCATTAAACCCGACATGGTTTGCACCATGCCTTCCCATGTCGGGTTGCCCATAACCGAAACAGCCATTGGCAACGTGGTTTGCACCATGCCCTCCCACGTTGCCAACTCCATTATACATCGTTCCAAGTAGAATGACTCGGTCGTATGCCTTAATTGAAAATGCAATCAAATCAAGGAAATAAGCAATAACAAGCATTGTTTTACCAAGTACAAGCATGCATGCACAAGGTACAACTATGCATAAAAACTCAAATAATAAAAATTGACAGAAATTTAAAGCATCAATGTAAAGAGCAATGAAAATTAGCAAGAAAGTTCAAAACTTTAAGGAAATTAACAAGCAACAAAACCTATATCTAAGATTTCACCTAAAACTATGCATGAAAATAATATTGCAAATAAAGCATAGCAAAATCTCAAAACCAAAACGATCCAAGAGCCGATCTATGATCTAGATGTGTCACTCATCTAGATTCCATAGCCAAATCATAAGCTTCATCATGAATTCAAGGTGCTAAGACAAAAAGCATAAAATGAAGAACAAGCATGGAAATTAAGAACAAAGCATGGAAATAAAGCATAAAACCTGAAATTGAAAGGAAACTTACTTGAATTAAGAAAGGAATCAAAGCTGAATTTAATTGCATCAGAAGTAACAATCCAAAGGAGTATTTGGATTCTTCTTAGGCTTACAAACCCAAGGAGGTACTTGAAATTAAATCTAATCTAGGAAAAGAAATTACATCAAAGCTTGAAATTAAACCTAAAACCTAAGAAAGAAGATTATCCAAGAGCTTGATTGAAATTTTATCCCAAACCCAAGTTAGGGTTGGGAAGGGAGTGATTTCTACAAAAATGAAGGAAGTCCCTCTTTATACAAGGTGTAATTGGGTTTAAATGGAGTTAAATGAGCCAAATTGGGCTTTTTGGACATTTTGGCTTGATTTGGCTTAAGGTGGCTCAGTCTTGGCTCAAGGTGGCTTGGTCTTGGCTAGCCTAGGTCGTTTGGAGATGGTTTGGGGCGTCCATGGCTAGGGGGGGCGTGACTTGGGTGCAAGGGGGCTTGTCAAGGGGCTTGGCAAGGGCCTTGGCAAGGGAGAAGGCGTTTGAGATGGCAAGAAGGAGTGCTTGGCTTGAAGAATGGCGTGAGAGATGGCATGGAGGAGAGCACCTTGCCTTGCGCCATGTCTTGGAGATGGCAGCGCTGAAGATGTCATGGAGGAGCACCTTGCCTTGCGCCATGTATTGGAGATGGCAGCGCTAAAGATGGCATGAAGGAGCAAGCCTTGGGCGCTGCCATGTGCACTAGAGCAGCTGGGTGGCACAGAAGATGGCAGGGGATGGAAAGGGATGGCAATGATTCCAGAATGTTTGCAACTTTGAAGCTCCCTCTTGGCACAACTTTTGGCAAGTCATGGCTTGAATTTTGGCCTCCATATCTTAGCTTGAATTCACATCATTAAACCACCTATTCAATGAGAACTTTCAACATAAAAACCCAATAATTTCACCAACCTTAAATAAATTTAAACCATTTAACCCAATCAAACATAAAATCAAAAGAAGAACACAAAGACCCTAAAATAAGAAAAATAACCTAGAAAATAAAGTTAAACGACTCAAGAACCACTAAAAATAATATAAAACCCTAATTAAAAATATGAGAAAAACACAACAATTACATGCAAAACAACTACTCCACACTTATCGGTTTGTTCGTCCTCGAACAACGAAAAGGATCGAAAGTGTACATGCAATGAACATTATGTAAAATGTAACAACCATAAATCCAATGCATTTTTATTTATTTATTTATTTATCATCATGCATTAAAAATATAATTCTAGTCCCAAACTCGTCGCCATAAACCAATTCCTATTTTAGTTTTAAATAATATAAGAATTCTATTTAAACGAAATTATAGTTCGTTTTCAAATAAAATTATATTATCAACTTCTAAGAAAT
>BMAC01000237.1:424235-443862 GCA_014905375.1 Phtheirospermum japonicum
TTAAGCATGGGGTGGTTGATTCGTACGTTTCTTGTTACGAATCTGTACATAATTGAGTCCTATTTTAGTCTTTTTATTTTCTTTTTTCGGGTTAAGAATGAGTTGAATTGCATCATTTTGCGTTTTTCGTCTCTTTACTTAATTTTCCGACTTATTGATCAATAATTGGTCCAAACGAGAATAATTCTGTGATTTTCCTCATACAGCTAGAGTGGTCCGGTGGATTCAAAGCATGAAGATTGAAGGAGAGACACTCACAAGTAGCCCAAAAGGATGCACACCGATCGGACATCTCATGTATACCGATCGATGTAACTGTACCGACCGGAAAGCTGGCGCACCGAGCGGACCCGGGTACAGAAGCTTTCGTCCGATCGGACAAGGCGTATGACCGGTCGGACAAGAGCGTTACGAATGCAAATTTCTGGGAATTTTCAGTTACGAAATGGCTAAAAACATGTTTAAAATGGCAGAGGCGGCTAGGGTTCGTATGATTCAGTCCCGGAGGCTGGAAGAGAAGGTTAGACACACAAAGAACACTCAAAGGTTGAGAGATTTGACACATCTCTCATGCCTCTAGATAAATTTGTGCGACGCCATATCAAGGTTCGATTCGCAGCAATTCCCATTCGTGGCTAGGATTCTTAGTTCGTGAAAGCCTCGGGATTTTACGCATCACTTGGAATACCTTCGTTCGCCGTCATCACTCGATGAAAATAGTTCAACGATCAGTAATCTCTAAACTCGTCTTTTGAAATGATGTCTTTGAAGAAGTTTTGGAATTTGTTATGAATGGTTTGAGAACATGATTGATGATGTTTTGTTGATCACTAGTTAGAGTATTGGTGATTAGTAGTTTTGCTATCGTGTGTTGGGTATCGATATTGGTTGAACAATTGTTTTGGATTGATTGTCAAGTTGTGATTAATTTAGTTACTCTCTTGAAGTATCTTAAGTACTTGAATTATTTCAGAATTTGTTTGATATTTGAAATGATTTAGTATGCTGCATAGCAATAGAATTGGTTAGTTAATTCCGATTCCCATTTCCTCGAGAGGTCGACCCGAGTTAATTCATCAGTCTACAAGTGACCCCGTTATCTTGCGGGCGAAATAAAACCCTTTCAAAATGTAGACGCGTATTTGTTAACAGGAATTTAATTTTGAAAGGAATACAAAAGTTTGGCTCACAAGGTTGAAATCGAAAAACAACACACTATACAAGAAAGTCACATGAAATAAAAAACTCAAGAAAATATGTACACGAATCTCAACAAAATATTCTTTTTTTTTTTTCAATTTTTCAAATGTTTTTGGATTTTTGAATGTTTTTTGGATTTTTCAATAAAAGAAAGAAAGAAAGAAAGAAAGAAAGAAAGAAGGAAATGGAAAGAACTTGGGTTGCCTCCCAAGAAGTGCTTGTTTTACGTTATTAGCTCGATGTACTCCCTTGTCGATCAAGGTGGGAAGATCCATCAATACAATCTCCTCCTTGTCGGGAGGATCCACTCTTTGGAATATTCTTGGCGCATTACATAGCTCAAATAAGATCCACCAAAAAGCAAACGTTCCAAGCGAGCAATTGAAGCTCATCTCGGCTAGGTCCTCGGGTGGAAATGGTGGTTTTGAAATGCCCCGAAAACTCGTCCAAGAAACGATAGGAATAATGGCCGGCTAGCTTGTTCATCCTTTGATCGACAAACAGGGGAGGGAAACGATCTTTCTTTGTGGACTCATGAAACTTCTTAAACTCGATCAACATCCTCCAATCCGTTGAAACCCTCGTGGCCAAAAACCCTCTTTCTTCGTCCTCAAGAGCTAACAAGCCGCTCGTCTTGGGCACCAAGTCAATGGGCTTCACCCACTCGCTTTTAGAAATCATGAACATCAAGCCCTCCAACAACAACCTCCATGTCCCGGCTCTCCTCATTTCATCAAGAATCAAATTCAAGGGGCTAACTCTCTTGACCACTCCCGGTTTCGAATCAATAACCCCTTTAAGAATTCTAAATCCTTCAACCATCCTCTCCTCCTCTTTCTCTCGGTGCGAGTTTGCAAGGATAATAATCGACTTGCTCTCCTCATCCTCCTCAAGATAATCGTCAATTTCTTGAAGCTCATCATCAATAACCCCCACCTCCCCCTCTAAAAATTCGTTGTTGCCCTCAACGACACATCGAGAATCATCTCCACACCAAAACGGGGTCAAATAGAGGCACAACGGGCTCATCAAGAAGATCAAGGGGCTCATCCTCACAACATCCCTCTATATCGATAACCGGGCCAACCTCCTCCTCATTGCTCCTCTATTCCAAACAAACTCGTTCGACCGTGGCCTTGATGAAGTCCATATACACCCACTCCTCGCAAGATTGTTTTGAAGTGAAAAGTAAGGAGTCAAGAGGGGTAAAAATACTCGGAATCGAAACCACGGCCTCCTCCGTCTGTGAGACAACCGAATCAACTACCCCACACTTTTCAAGGAGCCGTGATCGGAAGAGTAGGCAAAGGTAGTGGGTCCACGTGATAAGTAACAAGAGGATCATGAGGCGGCGGTGGAGTGGGACACCCGGGTCCCGCACAAGGAGGAGTCGGTCCCGGGCTAGACATTTGAGCGATTCGAGCCTTTAACATCGCTAGTTTCCTCTTCAACTCAAACTCCCTCGAGGATAAAGCCATGTTCACGTCATAATCATGAGAATACGTTGGAGGAGAAGATTTTCGCTCGGGAGGGCCACTTGGGACAATGTAGCTCGCACCTCCAAATAACCATAAGGATCGGGAGTCGGCGGTGGAGTAAAAGAAGGCGTAGTACAAGCGAGTCCCGATCGATGTCCACGACCTCCATACATATCAACGGACTCGAACGAGGACATTAAAGGGGCAATAGTCGAGAAGATGATCATTCGTTCCACACCATCCACATCCCAAAAAAGGTCAGCTAACATCTCTCATAGTACGGATGGGGGGGCCACTTTTCACATTGGAGCTCGGACCTCCAAACGACTCATAATCCTCGAGATCTTTAGCGGTTAAAGGGGGAAGTCTGGGAACACCAAATGAGCTGGTGTCCTCCAACGAGGAAGTTAAAGGGCAAGAATAGGTAGTATGGTCCACCCGTTCAACACCATCCACATCCCACAAAAGGTCGGTTAAAATCTCCCATAGTACGGATGGGGGGTGCATCGGAGATCGAACTTCCAAAGAGATCATAATCCTCGAGAACTTGGGCATTAGTAGTGGCCCACCCGACATATTTGGATAATTTTGTGAAGCATCATAGTCATATGAGCCGGAAGTCGGGGCATGCACGTTCGGATAGGAATATGGAGCTTGCACATTTGGATAGGAAAATGGAGCTCCATAACCACCCAAAGGAACCATTCAAGCCGAGAAACCATTAAACCCGACATGGTTTGCACCATGCCTTCCCATGTCGGGTTGCCCATAACCGAAACAGCCATTGGCAACGTGGTTTGCACCATGCCCTCCCACGTTGCCAACTCCATTATACATCGTTCCAAGTAGAATGGACTCGGTCGTATGCCTAATTGGAAAATGCCAATCAAATCAAGGAAATAAGCAATAACAAGCATTGTTTTACCAAGTACAAGCATGCATGCACAAGGTACAACTATGCATAAAAACTCAAATAATAAAAATTGACAGAAATTTAAAGCATGAATGTAAAGAGCAATGAAAATTAGCAAGAAAGTTCAAAACTTTAAGGAAAATTAACAAGCAACAAAACCTATATCTAAGATTTAACCTAAAACTATGCATGAAAATAATATTGCAAATAAAGCATAGCAAAAACTCAAAACCAAAACGATCCAAGAGCCGATCTATGATCTAGATGTGTCACTCATCTAGATTCCATATCCAAATCATTAAGCTTCATCATGAATTCAAGGTGCTAAGACAAAAAGCATAAAATGAAGAACAAGCATGGAAATTAAGAACAAAGCATGGAAATAAAGCATAAAACCTGAAATTGAAAGGAAACTTACTTGAATTAAGAAAGGAACAAAGCTGAATTTAATTGCATCAGAAGTAACAATCCAAAGGAGTATTTGGATTCTTCTTAGGCTTACAAACCCAAGGAGGTACTTGAAATTAAATCTAATCTAGGAAAAGAAATTATATCAAAGCTTGAAATTAAACCTAAAACCTAAGAAAGAAGATTATCCAAGAGCTTGATTGAAATTTTATCCCAAACCCATGTTAGGGTTGGGAAGGGAGTGATTTCTACAATAATGAAGGAATTCCCTCTTTATATAAGGTGTAATTGGGTTTAAATGGTGTTAAATGAGCCAAATTGGGCTTTTTGGACATTTTAGCTTGATTTGGCTCAAGGTGGCGCAGTCTTGGCTCAAGGTGGCGCAGTCTTGGCTAGCCTAGGTCGTTTGGAGATGGTTTTGGGGCGTCCATGTCTAGGGGGAGGCGTGAATTGGGTGCAAGGGGGCTTGTCAAGGGCCTTGGCAAGGGAGAAGGCGCTTTGAGATGGCAAGGAAGGAGTGCTTGGCTTGGAGGATGGCGTGAGAGATGGCATGGAGGAGAGCACCTTGCCTTGCGCCATGTCTTGGAGATGGCAGCGCTGAAGATGGCATGGAGGAGCGCCTTTGCCTTGCGCCATATCTTGGAGATGGCAGCGCTGAAGATGGCATGAAAGAGCAAGCATTGGGCGCTGCCATGTGCACTAGAGCAGCTGGGTGGCGCAGAAGATGGCAGGGGATGGAAAGGGATGGCAATGATTCCAGAATGTTTGCAACTTTGAAGCTCCCTCTTGGCACAACTTTTGGCAAGCCATGGCTTGAATTTTGGACTCCATGTCTTAGCTTGAATTCACATCATTAAACCACCTATTAAATGAGAATTTTCAACATAAAAACCCAATAATTTCACCAAACCTTAAATCAATTTAAACCATTTAACCCAATTAAACATAAAATCAAAAGAAGAACACAAAGACCCTAAAATAAGAAAAATAACCTAGAAAATAAAGTTAAACGACTCAAGAACCACTAAAAATAATATAAAACCCTAATTAAAAAATATGAGAAAAACACAATAATTACATGCAAAACAAAAACATACATAAATATTAGGGGGGGGGGGGGGGGGGGACCAAAAGCATCAAAGCTTGACCCACCAATTAAGGAAATAGCACCAATTGAAACATGACACTTTCTAACTAAAGACAAGAGTTACAAATAATAAGGCCTAGAATTAGCATTGGCCCAATAACTATTTAATCGGCCCAGTAAGTATCAATCGGCGGTCTGGCTCTTTACTCCACCTGACCCGTCCTGCCCCTTTAACACCACACTTGTACGCCCGCCAGGCTCGACCCGGCCCGTCAAACACGTAGAAACCTCCGTCTTTGTTTCAATTGCATCTAAATCGACCGCTTCAAAACCTAATCCCCTTTTCTTCTCCTCCGGCGAGCTAGAAAACCTTGAATTCATGACAATACCTTCCCCATTTTTTGATCCTTGTCCCAAAGGATCAAACTTTGGAAATTTCTTGCGCAAATAACTCTCATCTTCCCAAGTTAAGTCACCGTCCTCACGATTGCACCAATTAATAGGAATTGTCGAACAGTTTTTCCTTTTCTATGTACTAACCTCTAGGCAATTGTTTCTGCAGGACTGACCATGAATTCCCCATTCTCACCCATTTCCAGTAATTCAAAGAGCGGGGCGGGCAACACTGTGGGGCTAAGCTTTCTTTTCAAAAGAGACACGTGGAACACGGGGTGGATCTGGGCCCTCTCCGGTAATTTCAGGTGGTATGCTACCTCTCCAACCCTCTCTAGTATTTGAAAAGGTCCATAAGATTTAGATGAGAGTTTCAAGTTCTTTCTAAGAACCACTGAGCTTTGCCGAAAAGGTTGGAGTTTTAAGTATACCCAATCGCCTACCTCAAAAGAACTCTCTTTTCTCTTTTTATCTGCAAAAAACTTCATACGATGCTGAGCTTGTATCAGATTCTTCTTGAGGTCTTGTACTTGTGTCTGTCTGTCTTTGATAAAATCTGTTGTGTCTTGGTTCTGTGTGACAATTTGAGTCTCCAACAATGTTGATGGGGGTTGGTAGCCGTATAGAGCCTGAAAAGGGGTTGTCTTAAGACTGGTGTGGTAATTAGTGTTGTACCAGTATTCAGCCAAGGGTAACCATTTGTTCCAAGCCCTAGGATTTTGTAGAACCATGAACCTTAGGTAGTTCTCCAAACACTGATTCACCCTCTCTGTTTGTCCATCTGTCAGAGGATAATAGGTTTAGGTGAAGTCCATTTGAGTGCCAGAAACTTTGAAAAACTCTCTCCAAAATGCACTAGTGAACACCTTGTCCCTTTCAGTCACTATATATAGGGGTAATCCATGTAGTTTGTAGATGAAGTCCAGAAATAGCCTATCCATGTAGTTTGTAGATGAAGTCCAGAAATAGCCTAGCTATAGTTATAGCTGCAAAGGGATGAGATAAAGCTAGGAAGTGACCATATTTGGTGAACCTGTCCACCACCACCAAGATCACATCTTTCCCAAATGATTTAGGTAACCCCTATATAAAATCCATAGAAATGTGGGTCCAGGCTTGGTGAGGTATGGGAAGAGGTTGTAGTAGGCCAGGGTAAGCACCCCCTTCTGATTTGCTCCTAGCACATATACCACACTGCTTGACCCCTGCTTCAACTTCTTTCCTCAATTGAGGCCAATAAAACAACCTYCTAACCCTCTTATAGGTGCCTAGTATACCAGAGTGCCCCCCATAGGCAGAGTTATGCATTTCAGCAAGTATGGTCTCTCTGAGTTTAGTGTTATGTCCCACTCCTATCCTTACTTTGAACTTAAGAATACCACCATCAGATACAAATTATGGGTATGACTGTGGGTCCATTGACTTTGATAACAAAACTTTGGTGAAGAATGGATCCCCTTCATAACTGTCTGTCACTTGTTGCACCCAAGTTGGAGTGACCACTGAAATATCTGAATTGGACTCCTCAGAGTGGTACTGCCTGGAAAGAGCATCAGCCACCTTGTTTTCTTCACCCTTTTTATACAATATCTCATAGTTAAACCCTAATAACTTGGTGATCCACTTATGTTGCATTGGGTTCTTGATCCTCTGATCCAACAAGTGCTTAAGGGCTTGTTCGTCAGTCTTGATGATGAATTGGTACCCTTATAGGTAATGCCTCCACTTTTGGATGGCCATCAGCACAGCCATAAATTCTTTCTCATAAATGGATAACCCTTGATTTTTCATGCATAAAGCTTTACTCATGAAAGCTATGGGCCTGCCCTCCTGCATCAGGACTACCCCAAACCACTGCCACTAGCATCTGTTTCTAAGATGAAAGGTTTTGAAAAATCTGGGAGGGCTAGCACAGGTGCTGTAACCATAACCTCCTTAAGATGGTTGAAAGCAATTTAAGCCTCCTTGGACCAAATAAAACCTCCCTTCTTAAGTAAATTGGTCAGAGGCTTACTGATCAAACCATAACCCTGTATAAACCTCCTGTAATAACCAGTAAGGCCCAAAAATCCCCTGAGTTGTTTGATGTTGGTAGGTGTAGGCCAATTTACCATGATGGTGATCTTGCTAGAGTCAGTTGCTACTCCTTCTTTAGAGACTATGTGGCCTAAATATTCTATCTGCTCGTGTCCAAACTGACATTTGCTCTTCTTTGCAAAAAGGGTATGTTTCCTGAGTAGGGTTAATACTTCTCTTACATCTCTGTAGTGATCCTCCTTGTTCTTATTGTAGATGAGAATATCATCAAAGAAAACCAACACTGATTTCCTCAACATAGGCTGAAAAACTTGGTTCATTAGTGATTGGAAGGTAGCTGGGGCATTACAAAACCCAAAAGGCATAACTAGGAATTCATATTGCCCATTATGAGTGTTGAAAGCTGTTAGGTATCTGTCCTCAGGCCTCATCAAAATTTAAAAATATCCTGACCTTAGATCAATTTTTGAAAACTGTTTAGCTCCTTGTAGCTCATCCAATAATTTGTCAATAACTGGAATAGGGTAATCATGCTTGATAGTAAGGCTGTTGAGATACCTATAATCCACACACATCCTACATGTAGCATCCTTCTTTTTGACTAGTAATACTGGGGAAGCAAAAGGACTATTACTGTTCTGAATGACCCCAAACTCTAGTAATTCCTTCACAATATTTTCAATCTCATTCTTCTGGCTGTGAGATACTGGTGCTTGGGATTACTACCCTCTCTCAACACAATCTTATGTTCAACCCCCCTGACAGGTGGCAACCCTTTAGGCTCGTCAAAGACCTCTTAAAACTCCTACAGTAGGTCTTCTAGTTTTCCACTATTATGTTCAACCTCTGGTTTCATCTTGATCCAATACATTTCCTCAATCTGAGTAGGTATCTCCTGGTGCACCATTTTATATAGACTAGGCCCTGAGATCAGCTGGTATTCAGAAGGGTTAGTAATAGCCTGAGTTTTAACCATTTTCCCTTTGAGGTTGACAGTGAAGGTCATATGATCATAATCAAACTCAATAAGGGTGCATGATTTCAACCAATCACATCCCTCATTAGATAGAACCCTTGGTGAAAAAGAGAAGTAATGCCCCTGCATTTTCCACTTGAAACTATTCACTCTGTTGGAGCTGATCATCCTTTGGCCATTTGAAACCTTAACCATAATAGGTTTAGCCCTATCCAAAGTACACCCCAGTCTCATGGCTGTAGATTCTTGTATGAATCTCAAAGTGCTACCAGTATCAATGAGTATGTGCAACTTCTCACCATTCAAAGAGCCATTCACCAGATATTAAATTCAAGGTCATTTGAATTTCCTCCATTGACTCAGTGTCCACCATTTCTTCCCCCTTTCCCTGTATGTAATGTAATTCCTCCTCCTCTGTCATCACCATGTATGAGATCATATTCCTGCACCTGTGTCCATTAGTGAATGGCTCATCACAATTATAGCAGAGCCCTTTCTCTCTTCTGGCTGTCATTTCTGAGGCAGTAAGTAGTTTAAACTGAGGTTTTGTGGTATTTTGGGGTGGTTTGGGTATATTGCTGGGGTCACCCCTCTTAGGAGTGAAAGGGGTGTTAGGTTTGGGTTGTGGTCTAAATTTCTCTGTTAGAGCTTCCAGGGTCTGTACTTGCCTTTGCCCAAGTTCAATGGCTTGCTGCAAGGACTTGGGTTCAAACATCTGCATAAATGCTTGCAGTTCTTCACTCAATCCACTTATGAAACTTGCAATGAAATATTCTTCTAAGTAAGTTCCATTATTGCATAAGAGCATACAAGCCCTTAACTCTTCAAATTTTTCCACATAACCTGCATATGAATGTGTTTGCCTTAGCTTGTTGAACTCAGCAATGATCTTGGACTCTTTTATCTCTTCAAATTTGGCTGAAATAACCTCTAAAAACTGGGACCAAGTGAGGTCAAAATGCTTCATAGAAAACTGTTGGTACCATTGGGCTACCTTACCCTCAAAATGCATAGAGGCTAGGGTTACCTTTTGGTGGTCAGGGATATTAGGTATAAGCTTGAAATATCCATGACACTTCAGAATCCATGATCTAGGGTAGGAACCATCAAATTTGGGAAAATCTAATTTGGGTAGTGGACTGATGATGTTGGTAGAAGAGTTATCCTGAATCAACTTGTTGCCTGTGAATTGCTGCCTGGGATTTGGTCTAGAAGATGACCATCCTGAGCCTGGTTCCCCTAAGATTGACCCATCTTCATTCTGTTTGGGGCCTTTATCCATATTTAAAAGCTGCAGCTGGATAGATGCTAGGGTTTGGGAAAGGTGCTCAAATTTGGTTGTCATATCTGTATTGATACCATTGATTTGTTCTTGTATTTTCATCTCTGTTGCCTCTCTTTTTGCAGCTTCGGTTTGGAGGATTTGATCTAATTCTTCTAGGCTTCTTGCAGGTCCTTGAAACGTGTAATTTCAGCCATTGGAAAAGGATCAACAGGCTCTGATTACCAATTGTAATGACTGGGCTTATTATGTATGTTGTTTTGGTAAATTTTCTGGGATTTTCTATAATTTTTGGTTGTAGCAAAACAATTAATTCTGCAGAAAAGAATGTGTACAATAGAGGGAGAGAAGAATGTTGAGGGAGATAATGAGTTTTCAGATGTAATTCTTATTATTTTTCCATGCTGAAAACATACATAAATATTAAGAGGGGGGAACCAAAAGCATCAAAACTTGATCCACCAGTTAAGGAAATAGCACCAATTGAAACATGACACTTGCTAACTAAAGACAAGAGTTGCAAATAATAAGGCCTAGAATTAATATTGGCCCAATAACTATTTAATCGGCCCAGTAAGTATCAATCGGCGGCCTGGCTCTTTACTCCACTTGACCCGTCCGGCCCCTTCAACACCACACTTGTACGCCCGCCAGGCTCGACCCGGCCCGTCAAACACGTAGAAACCTCCGTCTTTGTTTCAATTGCATCTAAATCGACCGCTTCAAAACCTAATCCCCTTTTCTTCTCCTCCGGCGAGCTCGAAAACCTTGAATTCATGACAAGGATATACAGGAAAACAGGTACGACAAATTCTTAATGATATTAAGCTTAAAGCATAAAAAAGATTACCTTCCATTGTATTTTCTGTTTGTGCCCTTTTTCGTATGGTATCGGTCTTCCTCTCCATAATGTTTACTACCAATGCAATGCTCCGAATTTCGGTTATCCTTTATGTGTTTATTTTCAGATGTATGTATGCGTGTTTGTTCTTTTAATAATAATGTAAACCCTATTATGTTGCCGGTTACGCGGAAGTAAATTTATGATGTTAGGGTTAGTTCTAGATAATCTTATAGGCACACGGAGATATATTTAAAACAAATATTTTTTTTAAATCAGTAAGATACGAATCTATATTCTTATAGTTAATAGTTAAAAGATAACCATAATACTTATCTTTTAAAGAGAATATTCGGTTATTAGGATTCTTAAGAATAGAAAATACTTTTTAAAAAACGCCGATGATTTACCTGGAAAATATAAAAAATTCTTTTCTAATTTTAAATATATCATATCACAAACATCTCAATAATGAATGATTTAATATTTTACCTGAATTTAATTTAAATTTTGAGTTTTTACAACTCGGATATTAAGAAATACCGATAATTTGTGATCGTTACAAAATATTAATATATTCTTATATTTATATCCGATATTTTTATGGTTCAAAATATCTATAAGTTTTAAATAATAATCTTTTCCGTATCAAACTTTTTTTTAAATACTTGTACATTAAGAAATAACTTGTTCGTTTCTAATATTTTTTTCTCAACAACATTTATATTAACAAAAAAGTTCAAATAACCATTTCAATTTCTTTCATAATTGAAAGACGTAATTTTTTATTAAGCTTGACGTTCATAAAATGTAGTTCACAACTTAAAAGTGTACTCAATTACCATCGTTTGGCGATGATCAGAGAGCGCGTTAACTTCCTGTACTTTATCTAAATTATGCTATGCCACTTTCTGTACTTTATTTCTTATCAATAATTCGTTAATATTGGCGATGATCAGAGCATGCGTTAAATTTATGTACTTTATTAAATTATGCTATGCTAATGTGTTTGTGTATAGTATTGTTGACTGTAAGTTATTAACTATTTTATCTGATGTATGTTCTAGTTGATAAATAATTCATGTTATAGATTATAGGACACTCCATTCGGAAACATCTTAGCGGATGAATTAGTCGTTGTTGTTGTGTGAGAACAAATAAATCCTCCAACGTTAGGCAACAATCCTATTTAAACTACTTCGAAGATTAATCTTTAAATACTAATATTTCATAATAAAATATGTATAAAAGATGAAGAAGCAATATAAATTCACATAAAAGACTGTTATTTGTAATTTGTAATAGTTATCTAAAAACAAAAGTTAATAATAATATAACGTTTTTATTAAGTAATTTAAAATCTGAAAAATATCAGATTTTAAATCAATAGATATCGTCTGAGCATATAATGATTTCTACCTCAACTCAAAATAAATTCAAAATCCCAAAAACAATATTCAAAGCAACACCATTTAAATAATAAACCTAAGCAGAAAAATAAATAATTGGGAAAATTCTCAAATACTACAAAAACATCAATCCCAATTCCCATATAATCCAATGACTCTTTTAATTCCTATATAAACCAAATACTTCCCATTTAATACAAAATTGTATTTAAACTATCAAAACTACCCCTACATCTCCCTCTCTCTCTCTCTCTCTCTCTCTATCTATATATATATATATAACTCTCTCTCTCTCCCCTAAATTAAATATGTTCCCATTAAACTATGTCTCAATTTGCTACCAGAAATCCCACTAATTTAGCAATTTGTCTAAATTATTAAACTATGTAAATTATGAGACTGAAAGTTAGCATATAAAGTTAACAAATAAGCCCACTATAATTATAATTTTGAAGTTGGAAAGGATAGAATATTAATTATAATTTTGCAGTCTTAATGTGAATGTGAATAAACTTGTATCCATATTTGTTTGTATAATTATAATTTAGAAATTAGACTTTTAAATACTAATAACATGTACTTTTAAAGTATCAATGATTATAACCTAGGAAACTAACCAACAAATTAATTACTTAATACTAATTGTATTATTTAATAATTAATAATAATAGCTTGTAATTAATCCAGCAAAGTAGTATGTAATCTTTTAAAAATCGTGAAAAGTAGTTTGTAATTTTCCAAAAATTTTGTGAAGTAGTATGCAATTTATGCAAATTAGTTTGTAATTTTTCAAAAATTTTGTGAATTAGTATGTAATTTATGCAAAGTAATACCTAATTTCTCAAAAAATTATGCGAATTAGTATGTAATTTCCCAAAAACTATACGAAGTAGTGTGTAATTTTTCAAAATTTACACGAGTAGTTTTGAAATTTACACGCGTAGTTCTAAAATTACACAAGTAGTTCTGAAATTTACACGAGTAGTTCTGAATTTACGTAAGTAGTTCTGAATTTACACGAGTAGCTCTAAATTTTTGAAGAACAAAATAAAATAGTTAAAAATGATAATTTAGTAGTCTTATATAAACAAAGTAGTTTGTAATTTTAACAAAGTAGTACGTAGTTCGCAATCTGAACAAAATAGTTTATAATTTTAACAGAGTAGTTCGTAATTAATCATGTAATAGCATTTCATATAATTTAGATTATGGAAAGATGATTTGTGGAACACAAAGATACCCTTTTTGTTTTTTGTAAAGTTGCAATTACCTTATTTATCATATTTTACTTTATTGGTTAGACTTCAAGTTTGGAAAAATTGAAATTGCATTAAATGAATTTTATTAGCATGTCATAATTTGATTGTTTCAACTCCTCCTCTTGATAAGAATCTATTAAGGGTAGTTTAGTATATTATTATAGTAATTGGATTATTATGGAACTTTTATATTCAATGGAGTTTTAGGGCAATTAGTTTTATGTTTTGTACTATATGGGAATTTTCCCTAAATAATTTAATAAATAGTAAATAAATGTTTTATTCCTCATCATCCTTCACAATTCCTCCAATTCTTGGTTCGTCTTCCTCATCTTCCTCATCAATCCCACCAGCATCACAACCTTCTTTAAAGTCTAGGACTTCCTTCAACATTTTTCATTCTTAGATAGAACCCTAGATGTTTTCGACGAAGTAGAAGCTACCTCATCGCCATCGAACATCAGCTTCCTCACGGTTGAACTATCACCATCCAGCTCCACGACTTCAACCTTTTTAATAGGAGTAGTAACCTCGTCCTCGGAACAGGCATCCCGTTCAATAGTTTCAATTTAAAATCAATCAACGCATGTAATTTCTAAAAATATGTTTCGTATTTGATTTTCAAAAATACAAATGATCAAATACGTTACCATTCCATTGTCGGTCTCCTCCCTTTGAATCAAAGTCAAAAAGTCTGATTCCTTCAAAAAAATAAAAAGAGTTGAAAAATGAAATGTTTTCAAAAAAAATCAAAAAATTTTTAAAAAAATAAATAATTTGATAGACTTTACTATCTTTGAAAATCTATAAATTTCGAAAATAGTCCAACTCACATCCTCCTCGACGGTCCACTTGTTGTATTTTGCCACTAAAGATGGGTCATTAATCAATCGCACAACAAAAAACGCGCTCGATTCATTGTGAATTTGGCCCATATTGACCTTCACCTTGAAAGGAACCGTTTGATCTATGAGTTTGAGCAATTCTTCAGACAGATCTTCATCGGTGCGATTCTACATTTCCAAAAAAGACCATTAAATTTGTTTAAAATACAAAAACCTTTTGCCAAGATCTTTTTTTTGAAATTTATTCCCTACCTCCAAAAATCCTACTCGAAGGTCATGGCAAGACCTTCGAATCAATTTTCAGCCTTCCGATCCCAACATAGTAAGGATGCGTTAGCCGTGGAGTCTAAGACTTCAATCCTTACTTTGTACCTTCATATCAAGAAAAAAACGATATTAAATAATTGTTTAAATATTTTTTGTTTGGGTCAATCATTTACTTCAATAACTTAAATTATTACCTAAACACGCCCGAAGAAATTTGTCTCATGCATCCACCGCACTTGAATTGATTCTCATCTTTCTCGAGCTTTCTATGGCACTTCGTGCATGCGTTGTACCACCAATCATCGATAAATGAACTAATAATAGCACATATCCAAAATGTGCACGGCTGTATTGAAAATAGTACTCTATTAAAGAACTAAACATTAAAAAAAACCTAAGAACAACACAAATGCTCAACAATTGTACCTCTTCAACGGTATACAAATAGTCAACCGGATGGAAGACGACATTGCCGGTGGCAATCTCATCAACCTCACTACGCGATAGCGTTAAACTACCGTGGCTAAAACTCTTCGTTGGATTATGTAACATCCCAAAACTTTTATTACGTATATATTTTAATTCTTAAGCTCAATTGGTAAAATTCCATGTATTTATTTATAAATAAAAGGTTTATATTTAAGTTATTGGTCCATACTTTTTAAATTAAAATTCATGAATCCATTACACAATTGGCCCAATTACATTGGCATATTCTTAGACATCAGAATTCAATATTTCTCCCCACGTTTTCTTCCTCAGTCTGTTGAGATTTTAGAATATTAGGACTCTTAAACTCTTAAACCTAAGTCATTAGCAAGCCATAGATAAATCACTCTCTTTCAGCCGTAATCAGAATCACAAACAATATTTCCCATCACACAAATACAAAGTTTTACTACACAGTCGATTTTTCACCCTCCCTTAGAAGGAACCCAAGGCCCATCGTCTAGTCTCAGCGTGATCGTCTTCCTCAAGCAAAAAATCATGTAAACAACGGATGATAACAATCTAGAGCATATCATAACCAGGGACACGAGGATCGTCCACCGTCTCTGTTTCCACGAGACACTATTTCAGAACCCAGCCTCGAACTAGGATCGAGTCTCCAAAACCCATGAACCATGTCCTCGAATCAGGCCCAGGATCAATGCCATCAAAATCAGTGAACCAGCTCTGCCTGACTTCGAGACGCCATGAACACTCAGCCCATTTTAGGGCCCACGAATTGAGACCAGACCCACAACCGATCCGCCCAATTGCCATCAACCGCTGCTCGTCTTTCCGGAAAAAAGAGACTGGCTGATCGTGAGCGAGTCTAGCCAAGCCACCTCACAATTTCCTCGCAACCGTAGTTCGCCGAGGTGGAACCGAAGGGGAGGGGCTGCACCGATTTCCGTCTCCAATCGCCCGGGCCGCAGAGCAAGAGGGAGAGGCGCCTGGACGTCGCCATCCATTTTTCCGACGGTCGCCATCGGCGCCAATCCGCCGGTGCTGTTTGATTCCGTTGATTTCCAGACGCTGGGCCGTCGATGAGTCGGGGAGGAGTCGAAGGATTTCTGAAATTGAGAAATCGGGGAAGGAAAGGGGCCCGTGTTATACACAGCCCTTTTCAGAAAATATCTCTAAATGACCCCAGAGCTTTTAATCTTCTTCGATTGAGCCCACAGTTTATCATAACTCTATATTCAGCCCCCAAACTTACCAAGAACTTCATTCCAGACCATAGAACTTTCAAGTTATCTTCTTTCCATCTTTCAGCTTCGTGAACTTTACAAAAACAGCCATTTGACTTGACTTCGAGGTTTGACCAATCAATTCTTTCAATTATTCATATTTTAAGTTATATAAGCCTTATTTTCATATTATGAATTAAATTATATTTTCATGTAGGAGCATTGATTTTGAGACTTATGATTTACAAACATGACAATCTGCATAGTTCAAACGTCAGTTTAAAGGTAGGGATAACTAAAATCTTTCTATTTACAGTTCATATTAAAGTGCGTAGTATTTTAGCCTATGTTGATGATTATATAACCCACAGGTGACGTTTCATCACAAATTATGTGCACATAGTCATGCGACCCAGAGAGTTTTAAAAAATTGTCGCATGACCCAGAGACAGAGGTGCAGCAATGCACAACAGAGATATGATTGTCCAGAACTATGATATTATGCAATTATTATGAACTGTACTCCCTACTGAGCGAGTTGAAAGCTCATCCATTTTTAAATACCATTTTTCAGGTCATGTGAAATCAGAGCGGAAGCGTGGTGGTGACGACGATAGTAAAACCACAATTTAAAGTCACGAGATTTTATTTATATTTCAAGCTTAATCAATTAGTCTTATTTGAATTCATTATTTTATTTAATCAAAGATTAACTATTAAATATTAAATTTATTTGAATGCTATTTATGAAACTTCATTACTATATTATTATCAATATTATTATTATTAGATTTTATTAAAGTCAAATGATATTAGATTTATTCAGTTTTATTGTAAAGATATGAGTTGGCTTATTTCAATAAAGTTGTTTATTTTAACTATATGTTTATTTGTAAATTAACTGAGAATAATTTTAAAAAGTAACGTCCCTCATATTTCTTTTATTAAAATATAATTGCTTCCGTTTGTGTTTCTCGTTATGAAAAACTGGGATGTTACAATTAAAACCCCCATATGGACCGGATGTCAAATTATGCATATTTGGGAAGGGATTGGTAGCACCATATCCTCCATACGTAGTGGAATTCGGATTTTAGTTACTAACGATCCCATTTTGATTAACGAAGCCTCCATTATACATGTTAGGAATTTGAGGAGTAGGGGCCTTGTAACCTACATACGGACCATTTGAACCCATGAAGCCGCTCGACCCAACATGGTTTGCACCATGCCCTCCCATTTTGGGTTGACCATAGCCGAATCCACCATTGGCAATGTGGTTTTCACCATTCCCTCCCACGTTGCCAAACCCATTATACATCCCATTCCCAACATGGTTTGCACCATGCCCTTCCATGTTGGGAATGTATCCACCATAGATATAAGGACCTTGCATACTTAAAGAAAAAGCGTCAAATACCAAAGAAAGCTAAAAACACAATGAAACGACAATTAAAACGAAAGCCTTAACCAAGACGTGTCGCAACGGCGCCATTTTGAAGTGTAGTTTTCGTGTTTTTTAGAAATTAAAGGTTCATCTGGCTTGGTCTTATCGGAAATCGATTCAATTGAAGGATTCAAAGTGTTTCGAGCTTTGAAAATAAAAGGAAAATGCAAATAAATCAATTAAACTAACTAAACTATCCTAAGAATTGAAATTGCATGTTGGTAGAATTCCTCGTCATATGCCTCAAATAGGAAATGCAAAGCAATAATGAAAACAAGCAAGAAAATGCAATGTTTCTCCAAGTACGAGCATGCAAGCACAAGGTACAACTATGCATAAAAACCCAAATAATGCAAATTAGCAAAAATTGAAAGCATCAATGTAAAGAGCAATAAAAGTTAGCATGAAAATTTTAAACTTTATGAAAAATAACAAGCAACAAAGAGTAGATCTAAGATTCAATCTAAAACTATGCATGAAAATAAGATTGCAAATAAAGCAAAAGAACAACTCAAAATCAAGACGATCTAAGACTTGATCTATGATCTAGATGTGTCACTCATCTAGATTCCATATCCAATTCTTAAGATCTAACAATAAATCAAGGTGCTAAGGCAAAAGCCATAACATGAAGAACAAGCATGGAAATGAAGAACAAAGCATGGAAATAAAGCATAGAACATGAAATTGAAAGGAAACTTACTTGAATTAAGAAATGAAACAAAGCTTGAATTTAATTGCATCAAAAGTAACAATCCAAAGGAGTATTTGGATTCTTCTTATGCTTACAAACCCAAGACCAAGCATGAAAGTAAATCTAAAACTAGAAATGAATATACATCAAAGCTTGGAATTGAATCTAAAACCTAAGGAAAGAGAAGATTATCCGAAGAGCTTGATTGAAATTTGATCCCAAACGTTAGGGTTGGGAGGGGAGTGATATCTTCAATGGTGCAATATGTGGGCTATATATAGATGTTTGTAGGGGCAAAAACGTCAAAAACACCAAAATTCCCGCAGCCCTCAGCGCCACAGTCGATCGATAGTGTGCAGTCGATCGACTGTTGTGCCAAAATGGAGAAGCTACTGCCCGGCAGTCGATTTTGAGCTCTTGCAGTCGATCGGGCAGTCGATTTTGAGCTTTTCAGTCGATCTTGGATGCTTTCGGCTCGAATTTCTCATTTTCCGGTCCAAAACATCCGCCGAGCGAATATAACCCTTTTAACCACCTACAAAACCAAGAATTCAAACTTAAAAACCCAAAAATAGTACAAACACCTCACATTTCGTACACTTCAAGTAAAAAGGCAAATAAACAATAAAATGACCTAAAACCCTAGAATAAATGACTCAAAACAACTAAAAACAACGCTAAACTCTAACTAAAGACACTAGGAAAAACACAACAATTACATGCAAAACAACTACCCCACACTTATCGGTTTGTTCGACCTCGAACAACGAAAAGAATCAAGAGTGTACATGCAATGAACCTTATGTAAGAAGAGAAGCCCTTGTACTTATCCTTATTGATATGATGGAATTATCAACATAAAATCGCTATCGTCAAGCATTGCTCGTATTACTCTTCCTCAAATGCAAGCCAAATCGATGACTTCCTCACAAATGGAATTTTTGAGGGTGTTCACTCAAATCGCTCAAGTGTATATAGGTCGTGTTTACGTTCGAATCGGACAATGCATGCACCTTGTCAATTTCACAAATTAGACGCCCAAAATTGCTCATAGTACATGATCCAACAAGAATCGAAAGAGGTCTTTATTATGGGTTGTAATGTTGGCTCTTTGGTAAGGTATGGAATATTTGGATATAGTGGCTAACACACGATCAAACGTGATCAATAACACACAAAAATCCTATCTTCTAAAACCCGAAGCTTAGGATAGCTTCACCCTTCCCATTTTGCCAAACTTTCATTCAAAGCCCTTCGTACACTCACACTCTTTTCCGACTTTATTTCACAACATTTAGAAGATTTTTGAATTTGCTTCTTTTTACTAAATTTAGACTTTTTAAATTAGGCTTTTCACTTGAACACACGCTTTATCACTTTTCGTGATTTGTGTTGGAGTATTATTCTTTTTTTTT
>BMAC01000237.1:443887-464369 GCA_014905375.1 Phtheirospermum japonicum
AAAAATCGACTCAACCATATAAATGCGCAAATAGTAAGCGTCACTTTGCCAAGAATGCGTCACTTCGCCAAGGCTCGAGTTAAGAACGACAAAACATGCTTGATAAAAACCGGGACCCTAACCACCTACCCACTCCACTCTTAAACCATGAATTACCCCGCATTTTAATGAAAACAAAGTAAAAGGATGGGGAATAGAAACTTCCTTAACCGAGCGAGTTTTGGTCAAGCTCGGTGGGGTCCACCTAGGCATCTAAGCAATCTAAGAAAAAATCAAGCATGGCTAGTATCTTCCGGCTTCATGAACTCTACTCACTTATCCAATCGCCCAAGGTTGAAGTCGAAAAACCAAACCTAGAAAAGAAAATCACATAAAATCAAAAACACAACAAGATATGTACACGAAACGAAACAAAACAAAACTAAAGACCAAAAAGAACCAAAAGACAACACAAAAATATTTTTTTGTTTTTGATTTTTCAAATGTTTTTGGAATTTTATTCTAAGAAGAAAGAAAGTCAGAAAGAAAGAAAATAAAAGAAATAAACGAGAAGAACTTGGGTTGCCTCCCAAGTAGCGCTTGTTTTATGTCATTAGCTCGACGTACTCCCTTTTGGTCAAGGCGGGAAGATAACGGGAGGATCTACCAAAATAATCTCCTCCTTGTCGGGAGGATCTACTCTTTGGAATGTCCTTGGCGCATTGCATAGCTCAAATAAGATCCGCCAAAAAGCAAACATTCCAAATGGGCAAATAAGCTCGTCTCGGCTAGGTCCTTGGGTGGGATGGTGGTTTTGAAGTGCCCCGATGACTCATCGAAAAAGCAAAAGGAGTAATGGTCGGCTAAATCTTCCAACCTTCATTCGATAAATGGGGGAGGGAAATGATCTCTCTTGGTAGACCTATTAATCTTCTTATAGTCGATCAACGTCCTCCAACCCTTGAAGCCCTCGTGTCCAACAACCCTCCTTTTTTATCCTCAAGAACTAACAAACTTCTCGTCTTGGGCACCAAGTCAATGGACTTCGCCCACTCGCTTTTGGACATCACGAACATCAAGCCCTCCAATAACAAACTCAAAACCCCGGCTCTCACCATTTCATTAAGAATCAAATTCAAAGAGCTAACTCCCTCAACCACTCCCGGTATCCACTCAATAGCACTCTTAAGAACATCAAGCCCTTTAACCATCCTCTCCTCCTTTTCTTCCCGATGCGAATTTGCAAGGATAATAATCGACTTGCTCTCCTCTTCCTCCTCAAGATAATCGTCAATGTTTTCAATCTTATCATCAATAACCCCCACCTCCCCCTCTAAAAAGTCTTCATTTCCCTTAATGACACACAAAGAATCATCTACACATAAATATGGGTCACATAGAGGCACAACGGACTTATCATGTAGAACAAGGGGCTCATCCTCACAACATCCCTCCATATCGACATCCGAGCCAACCTCCTCCTCAAGGCTCGTTCCCATCATATAAGCTTATTAGACTAACTCTTGGAGCATGTCCATGAGTAAGGAATCCGCATGAGCTCGTTTAAGCATATCAATATCGCTTGCTAATTGGTCCATTGTAGCATCAAAAGCATCACACTTAGCCGCACATGAGGCCACCGTAGTGGTCAACGAATTCAATTGTTGCAAAATGGCTAAGAGAGTCGAATCGGGGGGCGGAATAGGAGTATGCACCGGAATATCGAGGGCGGGAGGGGCATATTGGTCATTGGAGCTCAAACCTCTGAAGTACGCATACGGATCGGGATCATGAGTGCTATTAGTGGCACCAAATGGGGCATAATCGAAATTGGAATTGAGAGAACCATCATATAGGTCGGGATTAGGGCTCGGCATATTCGGATAATTTTGTGGAGCACCATAGCCATACGAGCCGAAAGTTTGGGTTTGCATGTTCGGATAAGAGTATGGAGCTTGCACGTTCGGATAGGAATCTGGAGCTCCATAACCACCCAAAGAACCATTCACGCCCGAGAAACTATCAAACTCGACATGGTTTGCACCATGCCCTCCCATGCCAGTTTGCCCATAGTCAAAACCACTGTTGGCAACGTGGTTTGCCCCATGCCCTCCCACGTTGCCAAGGCCATTATACATCAATCCAATCCCGACATGGTTTGCACCATGCCCTCCCATGTCGGGAATATATCCACCAAAGCTAGAATTACCTAACATACTTAACAAAACGTCAAATAACAAAGCAAACTAGAAACACAATGAAACTACAATTAAATCGAAGGCCTTAACCAAGCCGTGTCGCAATGGCGCCATTTTGTTAGAGGAGTTTTAGTGGTGTTGAGATATATCAATGGGTTCATGGCTTGGTATTATAGGAGATCAATTCAATTGAAGGATTCAATGTGTTTCAAGCTTTGAAACTAAAAGGAAAATGAAATTAAAGCAATTAAACTAACTAAACTATCCTAGGAATTTAAATTGCATATTGGTATAATGCCTCGTCGTATGCCTCAATATGTAAATGCAAAGCAATAATGAAAATAAGCAAGAAAATGCAATGTTTCACCAAGTACAAGCATGCATGCACAAGGTACAACTATGCATAAAATCCTAAATAATGCAAATGAGCAAAAATTGAAAGCATGAATGGAAAGAGCAAGAAAAACTAAATTAATTTTACATAACTTAAATAAATCAATGAATTATGAACGTTAGATCAATCGATTTCGATGACTGAGATTGGTTCTCAGTTCCCACGTAGGGCTTGGTTTCCACGAGATCCCACCCCTATATATATATATATATATATTCTGTTTAAATTTGTTGCTACTTGTGCCTTATAATTAGGCTTTAAATAAATTGTGAAAGTGTGTTACTATTTTAGTATTGTTATTTTTAACGTGAATGGATGTTTAACCTAGTGGTTTTTTTTTATATAGGTATTAATTCGCAGGCTAAACGTAGTGCAATGCGTAAGAGGCGGAAGAATGGATTGTTTTGGGACTCAGTTGCTTGTGTAATGGGTTATATTTCTCTTTATTATGTAAACTACATACATAAGGAGCCGTTCTTTACCTCATTCATGACAAGAGAAAAATGGATGCATGAACTATTGAATGGACGTGAAAAATGTTGCTTTAACATGTTTAGAATGATGTAAAGCACATTTCAACAACTATCCATTGACTTAGAAAACAAGTATGGGTTACTTCCTTCCGATAGAACATCAACTTTAGTAAAAGTGGGTATATTTGTCTTTATTCTTAGTATAGGTGCTTCAAACTGGGAAGCCCAGGAGAGATTCCAACATTCTGATGAAACCATACGTAGAATTTTTAAAGACGTCTTGGATGCCATGGATGGCTTATCAAAGGATATATGAATACCAAGTGATCTCAAGTTCAAGGAAGTTCCTTCCCATATTGCGTATGATACTCGATATTTTTTAAGGTAATTATGCATTAGGTTTTATCGTTCCTTATATTAATCTATTGTTAAATAACAACCTCATCTAAAAATGGTATGCCAATTTTGTCATATTAGTATTGCATTGGAGATATTAATGGTACACATATAGATGTTATTATTCCCAAAGAAGATACAATTGTGATACAAAGGAAGGAAAGGAACACCCACACTCAATGTTATGGCAGGATGTAACTTTAATTTACTTTTTATGTTCGTGCTAACTAGTTGGGAGGGCTCTGCTCACGACTCTCGAGTTCTTCTCGATGCAATTAGCAATCCAAGACTAAATTTCCCCAAACATCCTCCTGGTAACTTTATTTCTTTTAATTAATATATTAATTTTTATTCATTACGCTTATTCTTATAAATTTTAACTATCATGTATTTTACTTATGTGAGTTGATATTGTTTTTTCTTAGGAAAATATTACTTAGCAGATAAAAAGTATCCTGTGCGAGAAGGGTATTTGATGCCTTACCATAAAACAAGGTACCATTGATCAGAGTTTCATGGTGCAAATCCAAAAGGGTCTCGAGAAATCTTCAATCAAGCTCGCTCACCCTTAAGGAGCTGTATTGAGAGGGCATTTGGCATTTTAAAGGCACGTTGGAAGATATTAGTGAAATTACCAAAATATTTATTGCAAGATCAAAACAGAATAATTTGTGCTGCATTTGTATTACACGACTACATAAGAAGAAGCAGAGTCCCCGGCCCGTCATTTATGGTCATAGATAAAGGTCCAAGTTTTATTCCTCCCAAAATATTGACGGATGTCGATTATAATCCCATGCAAGAGGTTCATCATATGAATACTAATAAAATGGAAAAAGTTTTAAATGACATTACTAATAGTACGATGGCAGCTAGATGACCTAGGCAACAACGTCGTATTGCTTGATCATTTAATTTACTTGTTTGGATAAACATATTTTCTAGTCTTTTTAAATATATGTATGTTAAAATATTTTAAGACTATTAAAATTATGCTCGTAAGATCATTTGTTGGAAACCTTTTAAAACTTAGAAGATCCTTTATTATTACTTTTTAGTGATCAATATTAGTAATAATTTATCCATTTTCACAAATTAAATTAAATATAATTTCAAACTAGTGACTCAAGAAATTTGTATACTTAATAATTAGGAAAGTCTGAGTTTTATATATATATATATATATATATATGTGTGTGTGTGTGTGTGTGCGCGCGCGCGCGTGTGTGTGTGTGTGTGTGTTCAAATGAGAACCACCATATAAATTATTCGATAAACTCACCCTATAAATTTATATATTAACAAAAAAAACTCAATAATAAATTAAGTACATGTCCTTATTGATTATTTTATACATTTAAATAACTATCTTCAATCAGGTATCCACCAAGCATTTATATACAAACAGCTAGTCAAACCAACTAATATAATCAACTATCAACTAACAACTATCCACTAATTGCCAAATCGGGCCATAATAATTTTTATATGTTGCACCCATTTAATATAGTGCATCAATTACCTTTGTTGATAAGAATTCTCCTACGATTTCACACTATCTTCATCAACGATAAAGATTAAACATGCAATCATAATAATAGAAGAAAGTAAATTATCTACATGTAAAAATCATTTACTATAGATAGTAATCAAAAGGGATTACAACGTAGATGGCATTGAGGTAAAGAAAAAACACAAAAACAAACACCTGAAGACTACTGTCATCACACAATAATATTATTATCAACGCTGACATCACATAGCAATGAAATTACTCACTTCCTCACTTGTTAAACTTGTTTTAAACGACACGAACTCCATCACATAGTAAATCAAACTGTTAAAAATTATATTTCAAACTGATCACAAGAAAACCATTATACACACCAATATCGTTTACATTGTTATCACCGCTGAGATCACATAATAATATAATTACTCACTTCCTCACTCGTTATACATGTTCTAAGGCCATCTCCAGCCCTTTTCACTATTTTGGTGCAGTGCAGGATTTGCATCAAAATAGTGCAAAACTGCACCAAACTCAAATTTCGTCTCTAAACATACCACTTCAAATCTTGCACCAAAAAGAATATTATTTGAATATCCTCTATTATTACAATACAAATACTATTTAATTAAAATGTCAATTATTATTTAGCATAATGTACAAATAAATATTCACTTATTACAATTTTATTTTATTATTATATTATTATATAATATAGTAGATAATTTAATGAAAAAGTTGCCTTTAATAATAGCAAGATTGAAGAAGTAAAGAAGTAAAAATGTGGCATTCGAGACTAAAAATACTAGTTATTAAAATATAAATACCTTGCTAGATAAAGTACAAATTCATATTGACTTAAGTCTCTAAATTGGTATATTCCACCCACAAATGATCAATTAATAGGTTGTGAAGTGCAATATGAGCTTCTTTATCCTTAATTTATTTATGGTAGGACAAATACTGGTGAAATCGAATATTTGCGTCCACCACCATCTCTATATCCGAGTTTGGCGCTTCCATCGCTTCTTGAATAGGGGCATCAAGGTTACGTCCATCCTCTATAATCATGTTGTGCATTATTATACATACAACCATTATATTATGTAAATCACTTTTCTTTCAAAAACGTGTTGGTGCAGCTACAGTTTATAACTTTAATTTTAAAACTCTAAAAGCACATTCTATGTCTTTCTTGCATGATTCTTGTTTCATTGCAAATATATTTTTTGGACCATGTGGATTGTGTATAGTTTGAGCAAGAGTTGACCATTTTAGGTATATACTATAAGCTAAATAGTAGCCCATATTATATTCTATTCCTTGAATCACAAAATTTGCTGGAGGGAAAATACCTTTAGCGAGGTCAGAAAATAGATTGAAGGCTTCCAAGATATTTATGTCATTGTTTGATCCCGACATTTCGAAGTGAGCATGCTAAATCCAAAGATCATAATCGGCTATAATTTCTAAAATAATGGTTTGCTTTCTACTTCGACCACCATATTATCCTACCCACGCAGTTGGGCAATTTTTCCATCGCTAGTGCATACAATCCAAACTGCCTAACATTCCTGGGAAACACGTTCCTTACCAATATGGAGTAGTCTGGCAACATCGTTGGCGGTAAGGGATCTTAGATATTGATCTCCAAACACCTCGATAACACCACAACAAATTCTCTTCACACACTCAATTAAAATGGACTCGCCATTTTTGATGTACTCACCAACTGAATCTGTTGATACATCATATACAAGTATTCGAAATGTGGTTCTTAATTCTTGGAAAAGAGATAATCCCACTTTCCCAACCGCATCCCTTTTTGTACAAAATAGTTGTGTTGGAACTCCTTTTAGTAAAGTAATCTGGTTGAATTCCCATTCTCAACCCATGACCAATATGGCGGTTGTTATTTTCTGGAAAAGAGATAATCCCACTTTTTCAATCGCATCCCTTTTTGTACAAAATAGTTGTCATAATTTCTTACTGCATTTGCAATACGAATGAAGAGATTTTGAAAAATTCAAACTCGTTTGCAAAATGTTGCTTCATCATATTTTAGATTTTCATCAAAATAATCATTGAGAAAATTATGATCAACATCTTTGCAATCACGATTGATTACTATGTGTCCTATAATCGAGCCTCTGCGAGTTATATGAGCTCCCGATGGTTGAGTAATTGATCGAAGAGATTGTAACTTTTGCCACAACGCGAATTATGGTTTCTTCTTTTGCATTGATGGCATCAATCTCATTTTTATACTTATTATCATCACTTTGGAATGAAAATGATGAAGAAACAGTATTGAAATTCAAAAGTTTTAGAAGTAATTGAATGGACTTTTATTATGAATGATAAGAACTTTCTTCGGATGCATAATATGAGTGAAGATGTTTGGAATTTATAGATGATTGAAAAATAAGATAATAGAATCTTTCTGGTTTGACCTTGTCCATTCGAAAGATTACCTTAAATTTCGACCACTCATTTGAAGATAAGATAAGATAGTTCTTTTACTAAATTTGTACCATCCATTTAAAGATAAGATAGGGTAATCTGCAACTAAAGATCTTGGTCGTATCATGTTTTCCCTTCAATCTAAACCATCCATTTGGAGATATGATAAGATAGATTATTTACTAGATCTGAACCATACATTTGAAGATAGGATAAGGTAATCTCCTCATGGAGATCTTGACCATTCCATGGATCCCCTTCAATCTTGACCATATATAATTATTATCTGCATTGATAACTTTTATCATCAACTATTCTATAAATATTATATAACATTCGAAAGTACAATCCACAGCTCAAGTATTTTTCAGCATACAATTAGTATTATCCTTATTGTCATTTCACCAAGTAGCTTCAAAATCTAGAAGGACTTCTTACTCTCATGAAGAAGACATGCACTAATGTCATGTTTATCTTAAAATTACTCAAGACCTAGTAATTGGTATAAAGTTGAAAGACAAATAGTGGTCTCGAGTGATGGGAAGCTATAATACCACCATACCGAATACCAAAGTGTAGGACAGAGGGAAAAGATTGTTGGGGTGTCGTATGAAGGTTATCATCAAAGCCGTTGAAAGATTTATTTTTGCATCTATCAAATTAAAAATTTTAAACCAAGTGGTGCTTCCGATCAAGATATTGTAAGAAGTCGATATCGTTACATTAATGATATTGTATTTATGTTAATTTATTAATTATCATTAATAATTTATGCATATAAATCAAGCTACTGAATTACTCATCCAAGATGAGGACTACGCGAAAGGCTTCAAGTTTGATCATGCATGGCCTTGGTGAAGGATATTTGCACCAACTGATGACAGATATTCATCACAATTAGATACTCAATCTCCAGAGTATTCCACAACAAAATCTCCTAGATTGCCATCATTTTCGCTTAATTTAAGTGATGACAATGTTGATGCTTCCCCATCACAAAGACCTGCTGGAGTATAAAAATCTAAAGTAGAAGGGAAACAAGATGACTCTTATTTAGCCGTTGTTGATGCAATCAGGAATGAAACTCAACAACTTGTGGGTTTATTAGCAAATAAATCCACCGATCGTCAACAAAGTTATAACCTTATTGAGATGAAAAGATTGGATTTTTGGCACAATTAAAAGAAGAAAATAAGATTCTATTGAATGATTTTGGATTCTATTTCCGATCTAATTATACGAGAGTATTTAAGAAATGAGCAAATGAGAATTTGGCAGAAAAGGGCTCAAAAAGAGCGATTTAACTCACATTATTACTTTAACGATCTTGGAGAATCTGAAGATAATCTACCTAATTATTAATAATTTTATTTGTTTAAGTATATTTATTAGTTTAAATATTTGTTTAACGTATTTTATTTACATATATTAGTTTAATTTTGAATTGTACTATCCTTCAGTTTTTAATGCAATACAATTTTTTATTCCAATAATTTTATTTTCATACATTCTAATTTATATTTCAAAAATTATATTTTCACGATTAATTTTAATCTTATTCTTAGAAGAGATAAGTAATGATAACCAAAATCTTAATTTATTTTTATCACATCTGTTTTCAATTATGTGTTCAAGTTAAGTAAGCTCAATTATCAATTGAATACTAACACAATAAAATCCAATTATTAATTAAACTAAACCCTACATCATATTCTTCCTTTCTGCCTCTTCCATTTAGCGTCTCCTTATGCATCTCCAGGCTATTTTTGCAAATCTTCAACACACACACACACACACACACACACACACACATACACACACACACACACACACACATATATATATATATATATATATGTGTGTGTGTGTGTCTGTGTGAGTGTATATACATATATATATATATGTATGTATGTATATCACCACCTCCATTCATCTCCATTCTTGCAATTTCCTCTATTTCCTTCTTATTTATCTTGAATCCTACACAAATAAACAAACAAATAAAAAATTAGAAAGAAAATAATAAATGAATAAAAAAAAGGCGGGTGGGGGGATAGCACAGCTACAGTGCTACGTCAAATTGGTGCAATATTGTAACAAACTCCAAAATAGCCTAAAAAATGGCGCAGCAGTTGGAGCAAGAAATCATGCCATTTTGGCGTTTGGTGTAGGGGATGGTGCAGCGTTGGAGAGGCCTAAACGACATGAACTCCATCACACTGTAAATCAAACTAACAAGAAAACCATTATATACACCAGTAGGCCTATTGTAAGGTCGTCTCATCAAAGATGATCATGTTTTTCAAATTAGAAAACTTAGTACTTTTAAAGTGAAAATCATACTTTTTTGATAGTATGATCTTTACTTTAAAAAAATAAAAACTTGTATTATGCACACACTTTCATATTCATTACCCACATATTCTATAACTACCACACGTGTATATTCATTGCGTATGATTGATATACAAAAGATAAATGATTAATACAAGTTTATGATATCATAAACATCACAAGTCACTTGTATATTTAACAACTGCCTCTTGCATATTCATTCGATGCATGTTGTATATTCATCGGTGCATGATGCAACATGCATTGGGTCAATAATATACTAACTCTTAAAAACACTCAATTTTTCCTAAAAAATAGGCTTACGGGTATTTTATAAAATTTAAGAAAATACTGATTAAAATAACTAAAATCTTGAGTTTTCCTTTCATGCTCCTATAGTTAATTCATTATTTATTCATTGTCTACTCGATTTTAGTAATAATTAATTTAAGTAAGTGGAATAATGTGAATTGAATATATCCTTTCCATCCCAAAAATATAGGCTTGCGGTTACTTCACACTATTTAAAAAAATGTTATAGTTAAAATATCTTATTTGTCATCTATGCTCATGTGATTAGTTTGTTATTTATTTATTGTCTACTTTGTTTTTGTAAAAACTAATCTAGATAAGCTGAGTAATTTGATTTTAAAATGTTTAAATAGAAGCATAAATGGAAATTAACAATATATACATCTTACATACAGAACAATTATATTTTTTGGGACACTAAAATAACAAGTAAACCTATTATTTTGAGACAAATGAAGTAATTTAATAATAATATGCATTAAAATAAAAAAGTAAATATTGTAAATTTGTAGGTCTATGGTTATTAAATAAGTATCAGTAAATATATATTAAGTCTGGTGTTAATAACAGCAGAATTGACACTAAACAGTATTTAAATAATAAGTAGCCGAATAATTAATAAGAATAAAAGAACACATCAAATTATTTTCGTTCGTAAGCAACGTGCTTACGAACTGGGTATACAAACACAAAAAACTATATTATTTCAATTTGTTTAAGATCAAATACAGAATCATAAAGTAATATATGAAAAGATTAGCATCAACACTTGATACTAAATACTTGCAGCCACTATATGATGATCTTCTCCGTCGGTTACGCAACTTCAAAGATGTATGAATCGTGGATCGCGACTTCAAGACTTACTTGTACTTGTGTTCCCTTGCGTCTTGTGAAATTTGCTGCATGAAAGTCGTAGTCCTTTACACGGCTGCTTCTACTCTTAAATAGACAAGAGTTCCAACCTTGATAAACAAGCTAACTAACCTAAACTCTATATAGGAAACAAAATAAAAACCAAATATAGTTTCCTAATATTTTGGGCCCAATAAAGGCAAATAACAACAAAAGGGAAATAAGACAATTGCCGTGAATAACATTCCCAACAATATCCCCCTTTTACCTTTCTGGACAAAATACCCAAGACGCAATAAAATGTTCAGAACTTCCCCTAAATTAAAACTCCCCCTTAACAAGTAACCACTGTTCAAAAAACACAAAACACAATAAATTAATGGCTCAAACTAGAAGTACGAGTCCTCATCGAACGGCGAGGAAAAGGCCCTTCATCTCTAGCCTTCCTCTTGCCTTTGGCCAAACGAACCACATCCTCATCACTCTCAGTGGATTCATTTTCCTCCTCAGCTGCAGCTGTATTATCTCCAGGATTAATATCGTCATCCTCATCCTCATCACCATACGCGTCTTCATCATCTTCCCCATTTTGTTTTGAAAGAAAAAGAGCTTCAACAAACGAATCACGAAGTGCCTGCATCTGTTCAACGTGAGCCTGCATCTGTTCAAGATGATGATTAAGCATAATAACCTGAGCCTGCACTACTGGAGCAAAAAACTGAACAATGTTAGATTTGGTGTTAACAGGACCAGAACCAACACCAGAAGTACCAACAGCTCTAGGTGGTGGCTGCCATGGAGGATCCACAACTCAAACTCCAGCAGTATGTTGACCACGCAACGAAAAACACTCTGTCTCTCTAGTAAAAATATCATTCTCCTTAGGCTGAAAACCTTGATTCTCAAGTAGGCTAAAAATGAGGGAAGGAAAGCAAAAGGATGAAGTTGCTTTGGACGTAGTAAACCTGGTGACAATGTCAAACACATGCTGACCAAAATTTATCTTCATACCACGGTCTAACTTAAATAGAAACTGGGCTTGTGGATGTGTCACAACAATGGCATTCTTCGTCGGTACCCAGTTAAAGATTGCTACCTTGTGCAAAACTGAATACAAAGAGGATAATCTCGTACCAGACAACTGCTCATGCCATTCCTTATGCATACGCCCCGACAAAAACTCAAGGACCTCAGTCATATCATCAATAGTAGAGTACCCATGATAATTCTCAGTTCCAAACAGTTTATCTTTAATTCAGGAGTAAATGCATAAAACTTCCCACGCACATAAACTTTACCAAAACTGGTGGACTTAGGATCAGCAATAGAAGGAAGCATGTTTGCAAATAACTCTAAAACTACTTCACGAGCAAAAGGCATGGCAGTAGAAACGGTAGAATGCATACCTTTACTCTCAAAGAAGGCAATCAGATTCTGCTTTTTGAAAATATCTATCGGAACTCTACACTCATCAATCATCCCATGTTGATGATACCCAGGAAACACCTCTTCAGCCTCTTTAGTTAAAAATTTGGTAGACACGGGAACAACGCCTTCAATATCAACATTCAGAAATGGGGCCTCATCAGAGTCATCGGAAGACTATTCAGATGCAGCTGATTGGACTGTTGCACCTTCAGAGACTGCATCATCAGAGCTGGAATTGGGAGACAAAACTGGAGCAGCTGTAGGTGATGTTAGATATGGTGACATAACACCAGAACCATCACAAACTTTTTGGTAAGCTTTAGAGCTTTTGGTTGGAGCCTTCTTGGACTTCAAAGCAGACAACATAGCAGATAGTGTGTCGTCATCATCAGAATCTAAGGAGAAGCTATACTCAGTCTTTGGCTGAGTCATGTTAGACGGAGTTAAAGGACGGTCGGCCACCAATGGACGGGAAGATCCTTCATCTTAACCATATAAAAAATTAAGGACAGTGAACGGAGGATCAGAAGAACTTGAATTATCACCTTCGGGTGGATTTTTCTTATCAGCCAGATGTACTGTCTATTTCCGGCGAGAGGTAGTTGACTTGGACAACCGTGGAGGAGAGGAAATTAGCGGTGAGGCAACTTTTTCTGGGGGCATGTACTCATCATCGTCCGAGTCCGTGAGAGTTGCAACTTCTTCAACCAAATTCATGTGCTCGATGGGCACATGACGTCACTTACCCAACTGACTTTTGAGAATGGCTGTCGGAATTGTACTAGATGGACTCTTCAAAGAAGGATCTCCAACTGGACCAAGAATCTTGGCAATAAATGGCAGGTTTGGGGGATTATCCACATCAGTTTCATTACCCACCTGGACGGGATCAAGTTGAGCAACCGGTGTTGTGTCGGAGGCAGTAACGATTGGAACCAGTTCTTGAGCAGCAACTGAAAATGGACATGAAGCAGGTGCAACTGATGGGTTTGGTGATACAACACCACCCATCTTTTCTCGGATGTCCATGTCGGTGTAAATTGGAAGATTCACCAAAGCATGTTCATCGATTGGGAGGTGCACGCCGACTGGGAGCTCCGAAATTCTGCTGGGTGATGGAGAATTCGACATCCTGCAAGAGATTTGGAAGCAACCACAAAGACAAGATCGAGTTCCGTAAGCAGTAAAATTGAGAGAAAAGAAAAGTACAAAAAAAAAAACCTAACCTGCCAGTTTGGATAAATCGTACGCAATAAAAGAAGGAAGAGGATGAAAAAGGTAAAGTGAATAATTAATTCCCCCACTATCGCAACTACCTCTTTTACGACCCAAGATTTTTCTTTCCTTAAGAATAAGCCCACTCCTTCTCAAAACAAGACACACGATCTAACTTACCAAAAATAATGTCAAACGATCTCAATGCTTAACTAAACCATTATCTCCTTTTGGGAATTAATTAAAATCACAAATCTCAATTACAGATAAAACCATATAGAGCTAGATTTTCAATAACCATCACCATAGTTGAACAAAGTCTCTGCAAAGTAATTATTCACTCGCCAAATAAACCTGTTATTACTAGTCTAATCCTCCGATTATAACGCCACATAAAAACTTAGTTAGCAAAATTCATAACATGATCAAGAGAATTAAGGTAAAGATCACAAGCACACACAACAGAACACAAAGCAAAACAACATCCTCACAAAGTATGAATGTCCCAATTGATGCCTAAAAATAATGACCTAAAAAATTAAATATACAACAAATGGTTTAAGTGACATGATCAATGTTGCTTTTTATGTTATGACATTATAACTAACATTAATAAAGGTAAAGTCAATGAAAAAATACCCCTTAACCAGAGTTAATGACTACGTCAAAATCACTTAAGGAAGTGAGAATTAAAGATTGGACTTTTTATCTAGATTTTTATTATCTTTTTAGTAACTTTAAAAGAAACTCACTTATCTTTATCAATTGCTATAAAAATTAAATTCCATGGACCTGGGAGAAAACCTATTTCTGCGGGAATATTCCACAATCACCAAAACAAAGAGGTTAGTCTTTTTGCCACCACTTTTTATTACAACACATGACCTTTTTTTTTTTGCACTTCAACCAGACCCAATGCATTCAGGATATGTATGAAAAAGAAAATAAAAAATGCATGCAAAAATCTACAGATGTCACGACTGATGACAGTGTAGGTATCATGACATAAAAACCATTACGGAATTAAACGATGCACATTCCGAGATCTCTTCTCAAACGAGAGAAGTTCTCTAAATCAAATTCCTTTGTGAAAATGTCAGCAAGCTATTTTTCTATTCCTATGTCCTGAAGACTAACTATCCTTCTCTCAACCAAGTCACGAATAAAGTGGTACCTTATGTCAATGTGTTTAATTCGTGAGTGCTGGACTGGATTTTTCGAGATTTCAATGGTACTGGAATTATCACAAAGCACAGTCAAGATTCTACTATGTAGACCATAGTCCTCTATCAGTTCATCCAAAGCAACCGTGTGCAAGCACTTCCAACTGCAATATACTCGGCTTCAGTTGTAGAAAGAGAAATGCAATTATGTTTTTTACAATACCAAGAGATAATATTATACCCAAGAAAAAACAACCCCTAGTTGTACTCTTTCTATCCACAATATCCCCATCCCAGTCCGAGTCCGTATATCCCACAAGTTTAGTACTTGTTTTCTTAGTATACCAAACACCCAAATCACTTGTACCAACTACATACCTAATATTTTATTCAATGGCTTTTAAATGTGATTCTTTATGATTTGACCGGTACCTAGCACATAGACACACGTTATACATAATATCTGGCCTGCTAGCCGTCAAGTATAAGAGACTCCCCATCATGCTCCTATACAAGGTGTTATAAACATTAATACCAACATCATCTCTAGACAATTTTATGATTTTTTCTAACGGTGTTTTCTTATGCGTAGCATTCTCTAACCCAAACTTCTTAACAAGATTCTTAGCATATTTAGACTGAGAGAGAAAAATACCGTCATCCATCTTGTTAATTTGCAAACAAAAAAAGTAAGAGAGGTTACCTTCCATACTCATCTCGAATGTCTCAGACATTCTCGTAATAAACTCACTCACCATCTGCTTGTTAGTAAATCAAAAAATTATATCATCTACATAAATTTGGAAAATCAAAATGTGCTTATTCGGTTTAAGGAGAAATAAGGTTTTATCAACTTTCCCACGTCTAAAATTTAAGAAAAGCAAGTGCTGAGTCAACCTTTCGTACCAAGCCCTGGGAGCTTGCTTTAAACCATACAAAGCCTTTTTTAGTTTTAAAACAAAACCTGGTTTGTGAGGATCAACAAAACCTTTAGGTTGCTTAGCAAATACTTCTTCACTTAAAACTCCATTAAGAAAAGCACTTTTTATGTCCATTTGATGTAGAGACATTTTCATATAGCATGTTATAACAAGTAAGAGTCTTACCGATTCAATACGAGCAACTGTAGCAAACGTCTCATCAAAATCAATACCCTCAATTTGAGTGTATCCTTGTGCAACCAATCGTGCCTTATTTCTCACAATATTGTCAGCCTCATCCGTTTTATTCTTGAAGATACACTTCGTACCAGTAACATATGAATTTTCTAAACAAGAAACTAAGTCCCATACACCATTCTTAGCGAATTGGTCCAACTCTTCTTGCATGGCCTTTATCTAGAAATCATCTTTAAGAGCATCCTCTACACGCTTTGGCTCTGTTTTGTAAAGAAACAAAGATTCTCGAATTTGAGAACAGTTAGTAGATAAGTAAACAAATCTTATAATCTCTCTGAGTTTATTTGTCGCTTTTTGTACTTCTTTCGTCGAGATCTCAAATGATTTAACCCGTAGGATGGTTCCTCTGAATTCTCGAGGGTATATCCCTCTGATGTAAGTCAATCTGACCAGCTGGATCTTCCTCATCTGAATCTGAATCAGAATCAGGTTCTAGAGCGGCATGAGTTGGTGTCAAGTTTGGTGTCATGTCACCAGTACCGTCACCACCTGCATCTTCAGTTTCTACACCTGCAGTTTCATCTACGTCAACTGTAATATTTTCCTGAGGATTCTGACCATAAACTAGATCATTATCCTCAGTAGGTCTAACACCACTAATCATATCATCAAACTTGACATTTACTGACTCAATCGTGCAATGCGTTCTAAGATTATACACTCTATATGCATGACTATTTTGAGAATATCTCATGAAAATACATTTATCACTCTTTGTGTCAAGTTTTGCAAGATAATCCTATCATTTAGCATATAACAAATGCACCCAAAAATATGAAAATAGCTCAAATTTAGCTTTTTGCCCAACAACAACTCATAGGGAGTAACACATGTCCTAGGTCTGAAATACACCCTATTAATTATGTGGCATGCAGTATTCATTGCTTCCCCCAAAAAATATTTTGCAATCCCATTTGAAATAAGCATAGTCCTAGTCATTTCTGCAAGAGATCTATTTTTGCGTTCGACTATCTCATTTTGTTGGGGGTGATGGGTGAAGAGAATTCATGGGTTAAACCAACTTTGGAACAATAATTTGAAAAAGACATATTCTCAAACTCTTTCCCATGGTCTGACCTTATTCTACCTATACTCACACCAAAACGAACACTTAACTTTTTCGCAAGTTTTTTAAACACTTCGAAAGCCTCGGACTTTTCTTTTATAAATTCTACCCATGTAAAACGAGAGATCTACAATCACAAGTACATACCTATTACCACCAAAGGATTTCTACTTCAAGTGGACCCATAAGATCCATATGAAGAAGTTTGAAACAGTTTGATGTAGTGAGACTCTGCACATTTGGATGTGACACCCTGACCTGGTTCCCTTTCTGACCTGTTACATCTATACTTTTAAGATGGAAGAAGTATGATATCTCTCTCTATATATAATAAAAGTACTGGCTATATGAGGCAATTGTTTTGTCTCCCGCCAAAACTTTTTTCTTTCCCCAAAAAGAAACTTTTTTGACGTAAAGCCATTATTGTTGACTTTTCAACTGTTTTTTTTTTTTTAATTAAATATCACAGCAGAAATATTGCTTGCGTGTGATTTCTCTGATTAAAAGGGACACCAAATATGATGGAGATAACAATGTATTTTTGGGATACCTTTTATTGTTATTATTTCCAATTTGTTACCAAAATTGTTTGATGATTTTTAGTCAGATCCATATGAAATCTGTGAAAGTTCTCAATTTTTCATTTCGAATATCTTATAATATATTTCGGATTGTTAACATTTTATAGCTGATTTTCAATTAAAACTTTCAACTAAAAGCAAGCATGACAAAAGAAAAGAAAATTAAAATTAGTTACAGGCCCAAATAAAGAAGAATAAATAAAAAAAAGGAAAAACAAAGCTTGATAATGAATTAAATTACATGCCCCAAATATACCGAAATTAACTCTAAAATCTGATCTCCTTGCATCATTCACACGCTAGATTGACAAAAAAATAGGTAGTTGATTTAATCCGATTCTCTTGCAGAATTAGAATTCTAAAAAAAGTAAATACATTAAATCAGAATTAGTATTATATAAGGTCGATTATTTATAAATAAAATCATCCAATAACTAACGTTTAAAAAATAGAATTAGGCAATAAAATAAAATTGATATTGACAGATTTGAAATAAAAATCGCGGTACATAGGCAACCAAACATTATATCATATTTCTTTTAAATATCAGATTGAATAGGGTTTTTTAGCTTAATAAAAGACGTTTAATTTGTTGGAAATTAAGCAGAATAGTATTTAACTCTTAAATCACCATAAAAACTTCTAATAAAAAATAAAAAAGGAAAATACATTAAATCGGATTTATTATTGAAAATGTATTTATTAATGCAGGTCATATACAGATCATTCAAGAAAAGGGCTCCGTAGTTGCCTAAAAAAAATGCGAGATTTTAAAAATCTTTGTTGATTAGGCAACTAAAGATAATATCTTTTTTGTTGAATAAATAACCGATTGCATTCTATTTTCCAGTCTATATATATCTAAAAAAATATAAAAAATAGATGCACTGTCTATAATTAAGGGATATTAAATCTGATATTTTCTCAGTTACACGGTATTCCAACTACACAATCTTTAGGGTTTCACGAATTGTCACGCAAGTAACTTTATAAATATAGTGTTTTAACTATTTGCAAAATATCAATTTCATACTATTCCAAATGTGCCTGTGTATTCTCTCTATTTTTAAAACTTGGGCAGCTAGGGTTTTTGGAGAAATCCCTCCGCTATTCGAACTGACGAAGGACATCGACCGTACTAACAATAAGGCTCTTAAGTAAGGATGGCAATTTCGGCCCGGCCCGCCCCGTTCCATTTGGGGCGGCCCGCCCCGTGACCCGTGGCGGGGCGGGGGCGGGGCGGGTCCGGGTACCTTCTCCGCCCCGCGGGTACCCGACCCGTTGTACATTTTTTATTTTTAAATATATTTTATATATATTTTAAATATTTTTTTATATGAATTATTAAAAAATTTTAAATTTTGTATTGTTTTTAATTAATTTTTCATCTTATATTTAATTTTTATAATAATATATGTGTTATTATATATTAAATTAATTTTAAATTTAATAAAAATAATAAAAATAAATATAATGGGTCGACCCGTCCCGCCCCGCGACCCGTGGCGGGGCGACCCGACCAGAGGAATATGACATCATACATGTAATAGTATAAATGCCTTATGTATGCTCTAAACTTACTTGGTGGGTGTATGTAACGATTTTTCAGGCACACCCGAATCTAGACGAAATCGAGCGCGAGAAGGTGTGCAGTGTAATGGACCCACTCAAACTATCGTACGAAGCTCGAGTCCACGCATCACAGAATAAACGGCTCCCGGTGCAGATAGTCCTGCACGCCCTATACTACGATCAACTCAAGCTAAGAAGTGGAGCGGACGACCACAAGACACCGGATGCCCTTACCACGAGAAGCCAGCTGCAGGCCGACGTAACCCTAGTCAAGGAGAACGAAGCGCTTAGAACCGAGCTATTGAAGATGAAAATGTACATACAAGATATGCAAAAACCTACTACTACTACTAGTACTACTACCCAGGGGACATCATCTAAAGTGGGTAGTGCGCCGAGAAAGCCTACTTTCTTCTCATCCGTTTCAAGAAAACTGGGGAAATTGAATCCATTTAAGCATGGATCGAAGGATACGTCGAATATGGACGAAGGGTTGGATTTGACCAAGCCTAGAAGGAGGAGGTTCTCTATTTCTTAAGGATGCGATTTTTTTATTGTGATTTTTTGTTTTCAATTAGTTTTTGGTTTTCTTGGTGTGCTGGAATTGTGTAAAGAATTTGGTGCTTTTGTTTGTTTACATGGGCGTGAGTTAATGTTGGATTGTGAATATGTGATTGATGTGATCCTCTTCTTATGTTTCCGAATTATTTTTGATGATTTATCCAAACCGGTATGTGATTCATCTAGGCAACTTCCCAGCATTAAATATATAGTTAAAATATTATGAACATTTTATTTTTGGGGGCATTGACCCTGTGGGGCAATAGGAAAACATGGAAATAATCTGTGGGGCGATGGAAAAACATGGAAATAATTGTTCTGTGTAGTACCGTTGGGTTCTCCCTTTTTAATACATACGGTTGGGTTCTCCCTTTTAATACACAGCCCTTTTCAGAAAATAATTTAAAATTTTGCCACGGTAGTGCGGAACTTGGCAGTATTGTTCTCCACGTAATAGTTTCTAATCGCATAAACGCGACCTTCCACTATATGATTTTCGAATAACTTGACATTGATCTTTTTTATCACCCCGGTAATGCGTCCTCCCTATTTTTAAGTGGTTAGACACAATTTATTTTAATTATACACATTAATTGACTAATAATGAGTAGGTAGTTTGGTCCTATATAAATCTCTATGAAAAATTGACGAATAATTACCTCCGAATCATGGAATACAATTTCAATAGAAGATTTTTAATCCTTGTCGTCGAATCCGGATCTCGCAAACAACCGGACAACTCTAAGCTTAAGAGTAGGGATGGCAATGGGCCGGGTACTAGAGGACCCGGACCCGCCCCATCCA
>BMAC01000237.1:470461-482584 GCA_014905375.1 Phtheirospermum japonicum
TCAAAATCAAAATCTTTTTAAGTCGGTAGTAATTGGTTTGATATATAACTTGAAGTTTAGTTGATATATTTCTTTGATTAAAATATTTTAAATATATTTTATATATATTTTAAATATTTTTTTATATGAATTATTAAAAAATTTTAAATTTTGTATTGTTTTTAATTAATTTTTCATCTTATATTTAATTTTTATAATAATATATGTGTTATTATATATTAAATTAATTTTAAATTTAATAAAAATAATAAAAATAAATATAATGGGTCGACCCGTCCCGCCCCGCGACCCGTGGCGGGGCGACCCGACCAGAGGAATGGATGGGGCGGGTCCGGGTCCTCTAGTACCCGGCCCATTGCCATCCCTACTCTTAAGCTTAGAGTTGTCCGGTTGTTTGCGAGATCCGGATTCGACGACAAGGATTAAAAATCTTCTATTGAAATTGTATTCCATGATTCGGAGGTAATTATTCGTCAATTTTTCATAGAGATTTATATAGGACCAAACTACCTACTCATTATTAGTCAATTAATGTGTATAATTAAAATAAATTGTGTCTAACCACTTAAAAATAGGGAGGACGCATTACCGGGGTGATAAAAAAGATCAATGTCAAGTTATTCGAAAATCATATAGTGGAAGGTCGCGTTTATGCGATTAGAAACTATTACGTGGAGAACAATACTGCCAAGTTCCGCACTACCGTGGCAAAATTTTAAATTATTTTCTGAAAAGGGCTGTGTATTAAAAGGGAGAACCCAACCGTATGTATTAAAAGGGAGAACCCAACGGTACTACACAGAACAATTATTTCCATGTTTTTCCATCGCCCCACAGATTATTTCCATGTTTTCCTATTGCCCCACAGGGTCAATGCCCCCAAAAATAAAATGTTCATAATATTTTAACTATATATTTAATGCTGGGAAGTTGCCTAGATGAATCACATACCGGTTTGGATAAATCATCAAAAATAATTCGGAAACATAAGAAGAGGATCACATCAATCACATATTCACAATCCAACATTAACTCACGCCCATGTAAACAAACAAAAGCACCAAATTCTTTACACAATTCCAGCACACCAAGAAAACCAAAAACTAATTGAAAACAAAAAATCACAATAAAAAAATCGCATCCTTAAGAAATAGAGAACCTCCTCCTTCTAGGCTTGGTCAAATCCAACCCTTCGTCCATATTCGACGTATCCTTCGATCCATGCTTAAATGGATTCAATTTCCCCAGTTTTCTTGAAACGGATGAGAAGAAAGTAGGCTTTCTCGGCGCACTACCCACTTTAGATGATGTCCCCTGGGTAGTAGTACTAGTAGTAGTAGTAGGTTTTTGCATATCTTGTATGTACATTTTCATCTTCAATAGCTCGGTTCTAAGCGCTTCGTTCTCCTTGACTAGGGTTACGTCGGCCTGCAGCTGGCTTCTCGTGGTAAGGGCATCCGGTGTCTTGTGGTCGTCCGCTCCACTTCTTAGCTTGAGTTGATCGTAGTATAGGGCGTGCAGGACTATCTGCACCGGGAGCCGTTTATTCTGTGATGCGTGGACTCGAGCTTCGTACGATAGTTTGAGTGGGTCCATTACACTGCACACCTTCTCGCGCTCGATTTCGTCTAGATTCGGGTGTGCCTGAAAAATCGTTACATACACCCACCAAGTAAGTTTAGAGCATACATAAGGCATTTATACTATTACATGTATGATGTCATACATTACATAAATGTGTTATTAAGTTATTACAGAAAATAGCAAAATAATAGGCTAACTAACCTTCAAGAAGATATCGATCGCCCGGTAAAGATCATCGTCGGCCTTCCTAGCCGCCTTGGGCACCAAATTGGCGATCCCGTTAAATTTCGAAATACTCAAATCACCATAAGTTGCAATCTCCCCAAGATACGCATCGACGGTCTTGGCGACCCTCTGCATAGCCGTCGAGCACACTTCCCTAAAATCGCCAGCGCTAAAAACAGCCACATTCTTCTCTTTCTCCGCGAATCCCGATATAATCCTCCTCACGGACTCGAGATCAAACAACCTCTCACCATCATATGTAAAAGAAAGAACCAAAAGATCATCCACAGTCACGTGCTCCAAAATCGATGATATCCGCTTTTCGAGCTCGTTCTTGCACCTGTTGTCCGCCCTCAGGAAAATAGCTGTCCTAAGGAGACAACACAAGAAGTTTATGGGGAAGGCCGATTTTTCTGAGGGCAAAAGAGTCACGATGGACTCGAGAAGCTCCCGCTGTCGGTCTCTTATGTCGGAGTCGCAGGCGTCCGATGTTTTAGTGCCGTTTCCGGAGTGGTCACGCACGAGATCGCGGAGCGATCGTTCGGTGTACGTGATTATGGCACTTGCTAGAGTGAGGCCTTTTGCTCCTCTTGATTTCATTGATGCAATGATTTTTGAGAAGAAGGTTATGTCTAAGATTGTTAGCTCCTCTGTCCACCAGTTTGGAGGTGAACGGCTTGGGAAATTAGCCTCAACACAAGCCTAATCAAAAAACACAAAGTAGTAATAAAAATCAATCAACTAAATTAGTTAGGAATCTGAAAGAAGGGGGGGAAAACAAAATAAAATCAACTGACTAAATTTTTATTAGCCTATTTAAATGAAACAAGTAACAACAATCAGTCTGACTAAATGATTTTTAGGCTAATCAAATGAAAAGAATTAAAAAAAAGTAGAAACAAGATTACCTTTTTTATTTTTAATTCTTTTGCCTATTCAAATGTAAGAAGTAATAACAATCAATTGATTAGTTAATGTTTTTTAGCCTAATCAAATGAAAAGGGAAAAAGTAGCAACAATCAATTAACAAAATATTTTTTAGCCAACTCAAGTGGTAAAAAGTAGCAACAAGCATCAACAAAAATGTATTTTTTTTTTCAGCCTAACCAAATGAGGGGTAAAAAAGTAGCAACAATCAATTAACTAATTTATGTTTCCTTTTGTAACATAAACCAACAATCAAATACCAAATAATTGGCAGGGTATTTTCCTAGATACTAAACAATAACAAGATCATATAAAACCAATAATCAAGAAACAAAACTACAACAAGATCATACAAAAACCAATAATCAAGAAACATAATTATAACAAGATCATATAAAACCAATAATCAAGAAACAAAACTACAACAAGATCATACAAAAACCAACAACCAAGAAACAAAACTACAACAAGATCATACACAAACCAATAATCAAGAACACACACAAAAAAAAAATCTAAATAATAGTACCTTGGCACTAGCAATATCAACACATCTTTGGACAATCCTTAGATCCTCAGCCATGGGTATAAGATCCTCACAAAACTTGAGCACCACAAGCGCACCAGATAACGTGGTTAAGGCAACTTGGGACAAGAAACCAGCAAGATTATTTTCACAATATTTATCAGTCATCTGCATATACTCAGTTGCACATCTCAAAGCCACCACGTTGTGAACTGTGATCTCAAAGTTTACACCATAGCAAAATTTTGCAGCTTTTTCAAAGATCTCTGGGCCACCAGGTATATCTGACAAGTTTATTCTTGCCAAATCAGCTTCTTTTGAATCAAGAATCAGTTTCCTTATATGGTTGCTCTTTGCTACAAGCATAAACTGCAAAAAGCCCACAAGTTATTATATAAAAAATAATAATATTCAGCTTATGATAATCAAGAAACACTTTTTTTTTCCTTGCATACCTTGTGCAGAGAAAAGTTGGCTTCTCCAACTACAATAATAACATCAGTTGGAGTTTCTTGAGAAAAAACCCTGGATCCAAAAATCAAGAAAATTATTAAAAAAAACAAAATAAAAACAAAGAAAAACTAGATTATGTTTAAAAGAATTAATAAAGGAAGAAAATTACCACTGCCCAGTTCTCTCCATTGCAAGAGAGACTATGTTAGCCATATGTGTTAGGAAGATTATTGGATATAACAAATGGAGATTTTAATGGGTCTATATATACATATATATATATATATATATATATATATATATATATATATATATATATATATATAAAGAGCTTAGTTTATCTTGTAAGAGTTTGTTTTTTTCCATGCTAATATAATCATTTAAAATAATACAGTTTTGGATTTTAGGAGGACAAGATTTTTATTTATGTAACCGCATTGGGACTTTCATCATTTCAGAAGTATGTTTACATGCGAAACTCCTGAATCGATAAAACTTGAATTAGTTAATAGAAACTTTTATTGGGTAAAATAAGTTGTAAAAGTGCTTATTGAACATCCTCCTTGCCTCCCAATCGTTTCATGACACAAGATATACCATCATTGACACCTGTCATGACGGCAAAATTGTGTGCTTGTACAAGGAGACCTCCGGCAAGAACCTGAGCTTGCTTGAGCGACGCCATGGCCTCCGGATTAAAGTTCGCCGCTTTCAGCGGCGGTGTGATCAACGGGGCAGCATAGCTGGTGAGGGTCCCCATGAAAGCGCCAATGGCAGCTCCCTGGGCAACGCTGATGCCGGCGAGGACGGACGCCTCCACCACCAACGACTGCTTGGCCAGCCACACCTTAAGCCTAGCCTCCACCTCCTTGAACTGTGTCTGCACAAAAGCGATAGGGTTTTGCTGAGATGGACCCAATAAAGCACCGGCCTTTGCTAGAATTTCCAGAGTCATGAATCCTTGCTTACTTTCGGCCATTTTCTGCGATTAACTGTTACTTTTTTTTTACCAGATTTTACTATAGATTGGGGTTGGGAGTTTTGCGGAGGTTTAGATAGGGACTGGGGAAGGAATTGGATTACAGTTCACAAATTACAACAGTTATATACATAAAAGATCTAAAACCAGCTTTCAAAAAAAATTAAGGTTATTCATTTTTTAAACACCATAATATATATATAAATAACAATAAAACTTGAAAAAGGAAAAAAAAGGGAAAGGAATAGTAAATCGAAAAACCCACCAAGATCTGTTGACTTAGTCAAGAGAAAAATGAAATGCAATGCAAATGCAAATGAAATGAACATACAACACATGCATGTACACACGTGAGAGGAAAACAAAAACAGTTTTTATTTTTTGTCTTGTAGTGCAATATAAAGAGTGTGGATGAATTTTCCGTTGGTTGTAATTCAGATCTTTAACATTCTATTTTAATGGAGGAAAGAAATTACCCTTCTGCTTTCTCTGAATCAATATGCATACATATATGATTTTACATGATATCCAGAGCCCAGGCCTTTAATTCTTCTTCTCCAGCATCAAAATCAAAATACAGTAATAAAACAGAGCTTTAATGGCAGCAAATAGAATGACGACGAATGCCTGGCCAGCGCTAAACTCGAACACAGCCTCTTCCTCAACAAATCAAATCGCAATCTGAGATGATGATCCATTACACATGCAGAGCTCGGATCACCCAGGCATGGCTCTAGTTTCTACACAACTTACAGGTAACAACTTCCTTACATGGAGCAGATCCATAAAAATTTCACTCGGTGCCAAAAATAAACTAGGGTTCATAGATGGTACAGTAGCAAAACCTCAGAATGATTCAGTTTCATTTGATCAATGGAGAAAAGTGGACTACATGATTACATCGTGGCTATTAAACTCAATTTCGAAAGATATAGTTGAAGCTTTCTTATATGTGGATTCTGCTAGGGAATTGTGTACGGATCTCTGTGAAAGGTTTGGGGAAAGCAATGGTCCCTTACTGTTCCAATTAGAAAAGGAAATTACTACTTTGTCACAAGGAAATAGTCATGCTGCTGTTTACTTCACAAAATTAAAAAAATTATGGGATGAGTATTCTGTTTTAATGCCTGTTACTGCTTGTACCTGTGGTTCTGAGAAAGGATTGTATGAGATTGAACAAAACATAAAACTCATGCAATTGCTAATGGGACTGAGTGATAGCTATGAAAATGTTCGAAGCCAAATTCTCATAATGGATCCCTTACCAACTGTGAATAAAGCTTATTCCATGGTGCTCAGAGTTGAGAAACAAAGAAGTCTGCAGAACATAAATGTTGAATTGAATGATAACTCCGCATTATTAACTAGATATGGGAATACAGAAAGGAACTACACATATAACAACAAAACACAAACTCCTGGTTTTCAGATGAAAAGCAATTATTCTGGAAGAGGTGTGCAAAACAGCTGGAATCCAACTCAAGGAAGTCACACAGGAAAGGTTAACATGAGAAGAAGCAAGGAAGAAAAGTACAACTCTGCTGATTCATGAAAGGTCTGAATGCTTTAAGCTACATGGAGTGCCAGATTGGTACAAGGATCTCAAGGATCAAAGGAACAAAGTCAGTGCTAACATGACAAATACAAGGGATGGAAATAATTTTAGAAACTCTGCTGATTCACAATGTTCCAATGATGTCCAACTTGACATATCCTCAATGATCCAAAAGGAGATCACAAAATACTTCTCAGAGAAAGGACTTGCAAATGAGAACAGCACAGGAAATAACTATGTAAATCTTGTCAAGTGTGAAAATGATCCTATGTTGCACTTTGCATTGTCTACTCATGACACAGTCAAGCATGGGAGTTGGATTATTGATACAGGAGCTAGCAAACATATGTGTAATGATGAGGGACTTATGACAGGCTTGATGGCTACAAAATCTCAGATCTCAGTTTACCTACCTGATGGAACACAAAAACTGGTATCTCATGTGGGAAATGTCCAAGTAAATGATATTTTAACTTTATCAGAAGTGCTTCTAGTTCCATCATTCAAATACAATCTGCTGTCAGTGGCTCAGATTGCTGCTCAATCAGGAATTAAAAGCACATTTTATTCTGATCATTGCTTACTCCAAGATGAAAAGACAGAAATGGTCAAAGCAAGGGGAGAACTGATTGGGAAGCTCTATGTACTATCACCAGTTAGGTCAAATTCAAGAATTACCACATTTCAGACAAATACCTTACTGACAGGTCATGATGCTAATTTTGACACTTGGCACAAGAGATTGGGACACCTCTCTACTCATACACTGCAACACATACCTGACCTAAAACACTTGTATGGTCATGAACTGAAAAATCAACCCTGTGATGTATGTCAAATCTCCAAACAGAGCAGACTACCTTTTCCAACAAGCAACATTCAGACACTGAATATCTTTGAGCTTATACATGTAGACATATGGGGTCCTTACAACAAATCTTCTGTTACAAACACTCCTTACATGCTAACTGTGGTGGATTATTATAGTAGAGCCACATGGACATTTATGATGGGCCATAAATCTGAATCACTTAATATCCTCAGAGACTTCTTCATGATGGCTCCCACACAATTCAACAAATCTGTCAAAAAGATCAGAACAGACAATGGTTCAGAGTTTCTAAGTAAAGAATGCCAAGAACTTTTCAAATCCCAGGGAATTCAGCATCAGTACACCTGTGTTTATACTCCCCAGCAGAATGGAGTTGTTGAAAGAAAACACAGGCATCTCCTTAATGTGGCAAGGGCTTTGATGTTTGAATCCAACATACCTTCAAAACTGTGACCTTACTCCATTCTCACAGCTGCTTACATCATAAACAGGCTCCCTAGTGCTGTACTGAAATGGGATTCACCCTTTGAAAGGCTATATGGACACAAGACAAACCTCTATTCACTTAGAGTATTTGGCAGTCTTGCCTATGCCACAAACACCTTACCACACAAAGCTAAGTTCACTCCCAGAGCCTCCAAGTGTGTACTGATTGGATATGTTAGTGGTCAGAAGGGTTACAGACTATATGACATGGAATCAGGAAACATATTCACATCCAGAGATGTGATCTTCTTTGAACATATCTTGCCATACAAGGAATCCAAATCACCTCCTGAGCATGTTCCCTTACCATGTGTTGAAGTTACAGCTGATCCTTCAATAAAAGATACATTCATGGATATTTCTCAAACTCTGCAAGCAAGGAAAAGCTCTAGAGCTAAGAAAGCACCTGCATGTTATTCTGATTATGTAATGAGCTGTCACACTACTCACACATATAATCAGGACATGCCCTTAATTGATGGAGGGAAACCATATCCAATTTCCACCTTTCCTCATATCACATCTAACCTATTCACTGAGGAATATCTAGCCTTTCTAACCAACATTGACAAGATCACAGAGCCATCTCCCTATGATCAAGCCTGCAAGTCTAATGAGTGGATACTTGCAATGAACAAAGAGATAGAAGCCCTTGAGAATAATCAGACATGGACTCAACTTCACTACCACCTGGAAAACAACCTATTGGGTGCAAGTGGGTATACAAGGTGAAAATGAATCCTGATGGTACTGTGGAAAGACACAAAGCTAGGCTAGTGGCAAAGGGATTTCATCAAATACAAGGCATAGATTTCTTTGACAGCTTTTCCCCTGTTGCAAAACTTGTTACTGTCAGACTGCTTATTGCATTGGCTACCTCAAAATCCTGGCCACTCCATCAGTTGGACATAAACAATGCCTTTCTACATGGCTATCTACATGAAGAGTTTTATATGATTCCACCACCTGGTTACACTAAATCTGCCCCTGGACAGGTTTGCAAGCTGAACAGAAGCCTCTATGGCCTGAAACAAGCATCAAGGGAATGGAACAATGAGTTTTGTGCTAAACTTCTATCCTTTGGCTTTGTGAAATCCAAGCATGATCACTGCCTTTTCACAAAGAACAGACACTTCTTTTATGGCTCTGTTGATATATGTTGATGATGTTTTGATTACTGGAAATAATCTGGCTGATATCACTGAGTTGATGACCTACCTAGACACTTTGTTCACTATTAAAGATCTAGGGCCAGCTAAATAATTTCTGGGAATTGAGATTGCTAGAGGCTCACAGGGCACATATTTACATCAAAGAAAATATATTCTTGACATCTTGAAGGACACTAGACTAACCGGATGCAGACCTGAGGCATCCCCTTTACCCATTGGTTCTAAGCTTACTGCTGATTTCACCAATCCTTTTGATGATCCTGCTAAATACAGAAGGTTGGTTGGCCGTTTGCTTTATCTAAATTTCACCAGACCTGATGTAACCTATTCTGTTCAGCATCTAAGTCAATTTGTCAACTCTCCTTCTTCTGATCATTGGAATGCTGCTCTACACTTGGTCAGGTATTTAAAGAACAATCCATCACAAGGGCTTTTTTATCCCAGTCACTCTGCTGAAACCCTAACTGCATTTAGTGATGCCGATTGGGGATCATGCCCAGACACCAGAAGATCCCTCACAGGTTATTGTATTTTTCTTGGTCAAGCCCTTGTTTCTTGGAAGACAAAAAAACAAACAACAGTATCCAGATCTTCTGCTGAAGCATAGTATAGAGCTCTAGGTTCGACTGTTTGTGAACTAAAATGGATTTCATATATTGTTGTAGATTTTCTTCTCAAGATTCCTCTTCCTATCCCACTTTGGTGTGACAACATGGAAGCCCTTCACATACTTGAGAATCCAATATTTCATGAGCGCACAAAGCATCTTGAAATTGACTGTCATTTGGTACGCGATCATTTTAAAAATGGGTTCCTCCAGCCTCGGTTCATTTCTTCATCCCTCCAACTGGTTGACTTATTTACCAAGACTCTGCCCACTAATAAGTTTCATCTCCTTCTTGGCAAGATGGGCATTGTCAATCATCACGGCCCTTCTTGAAGGGGGGGTGTTGACTTAGTCAAGAGAAAAATGAAATGCAATGCAAATGCAAATGAAATGAACATACAACACATGCACATGCACACGTGAGAGGAAAACAAAAACAGTTTTTATTTTTTGTCTTGTAGTGCAATATAAAGAGTGTGGATGAATTTTCCTTTGGTTGTAATTTAGATCTTTAACATTCTATTTTAATGGAGGAAAGAAATTACCCTTCTGCTTTCTCTGAATCAATATGCATACATATATGATTTTACAAGATCGTGATGGTATTCATAAGGGTTCCTCATCATTTTCTTCATAGCTTTGTTGTAATCATCCATTTTGCCCTTCGAGCTGCTGGTAGGAAACCCTTGCGCATCCTCGGATAGTATGCAAGAAATCTTGGGAAATTTGGATGAATTGTTTGAGGGCCAGATGAGATCTGCTTGCTTTTGCTTTGAGTGAGAGCAAAACAGACAAGTGTTGTGAAGTGGAGAATTAAGTTGTGGTAAAGACAAAGACACATAGGTTTTGACTACACCTTCCATTGCTTTCTGGGTGTATTTTCCTCAAACCTCTGTTTGAGGCTTGTTATTAGATTTTCATGTTTCTCGGATTTTCTTTATGTGGTCGCACTTGTGGCCTTGGGATGACGATGATGATCTCGTTGGAGTTGTGGAGCGTAATTCCTAAATCGAGATTTTAACTCAGGCAATATCCTAATTTGCTGTGAATGTGAAGAGATTTCACCATATCCCCAATTTCATTTTGTTCGATACATAAGCATCGATTGTAAATAAGGAACCGATGCTCGTGTTCTATTATAGGCATCGGTTGTTTGACCAAAACCGATGCTTATGTATTCTAATGAAAATTTTTGGATTTTTTTTATCATTATGGGCATCGGTTGTTTTTAATAAACGATGCTATTAATTTTTCCCGCACTATATAGGCATCGGTTGTTTTAGAAAACCGATGCATATAACTTTTATTTATTACAAAAAAAACCCGCCTGACTATAGGCATCGGTTTTTGGGGAACAACCGATACCTATAACTTTTTTTAATTATAATAAAGACCCCGTGCGATTTTTGGCATCGGTTGTTAGTAACAACCGATGCCTATTCCCCTGTTCCAATGGCATTTTTTGTAGTAGTGATAAACACAAAATAAAATTTAAAAAAACATATGATACTTTAGCTATATTTTGTGATACTTTTGCAGAGTCTTGTGATACTTTAGGTTGATATTGTAATAATTTATTTGATAATAATATATCTTTTATTGAAATAAGAAAAGGCTGATTTGCAAGCTTGTTGATTTCAATAAATTTTATATTCATCATTACAATACTTGAAATTATATTATTTTACTAAAAGAAACCGACTTATTATATGTTTGGATGAGTTTTATGTGATTCAATATGACAAAAAATTTTAGTGATACTTTTAATTGTTATTGTGATATATAGAACTACTTTTGTTATACTTTTACTGAAAATTGTGTAAAATACAAAATTACGCTAAAAATAATTCTTTTGTGATACATTTACTAGGGATTGTGATACTTTAAGCAAAATAGTGTGATACTTTAATTACATTTTGTAATACATTTGCCAGAAATTGTGATACTTTAATTACATTTTGTGATACTTTAACAACCAATTCTAAAAAACTATGAAATGCAAAACATAGAAGTCTAACATCAGAGAGTTGTGATACTTTAACCATATAGTTTGATACTTTAATGACGTTTTATGATACTTTAACCAAATTTTCTAGTTTAAAGGGTCGAATAATGTATACTAATTTAACTCTTGAAAAAAATGATTAAGACAACGGAAACTAGCTATATAACATGTAGAATGAAAAACACAATCATAAAAGTAATCACAAAATTCCACATAGCTAAATCCCATATGCTTATCGATGTACAATTTTTGTAAATATGAAATAGAAGTTTGTAAGAAAAACATACATCACGTTTACAACAAAACATACATAACTCCCCACTCCCAAGAAAAATGACCAACGCATTGAACTGTCATGTCTCAATTTCTGCACCATTTGCTACTCAAACGGAACCGCCTAGTGATGAAATTTGGTGGAGACCTTACTTACTCTTATACAAACTCCCCATAAAAACAGTTTCGGAAAACTCATTTTCTAAGATCCTATGCTCACCATTCATGGTCCTTCTCGCGCGCAAGATGACAGCCCATCGTCAACCGAAGTATTTTAGGACTCTAGATTTCTTTCTTAGTTGGAGTCTAGGAGTTTATTTAGTTTCCTAAATACTTTCTGACTTGTTTGACAAGACTTGGAGTCTTGTATTATTAAATGGACCAAGACAGAAGAAAGGAGGATACGACGTGAAGATATTCTGAAGCAGAACACGGAGTAGAAGAACTCGGAGCTTTGCTGGAAAATTAGGAGGATCTCTACGTTGCGTAACCAACGGAG
>BMAC01000237.1:482614-523093 GCA_014905375.1 Phtheirospermum japonicum
TTTTGATTTTGAGGAGATAAAGAAACTATATATAAACCCAAATGCGACTTAAAAAAAGTTAGGGGATAAAAGTTTTATTTTGTATATTGCGACGAAAAAATTAAAAATTGTATCAGTGGAGATAATGATGTAGATTTGAAAAGTTAGGAAATAAAAGTTTTATTTTGTATATTGCGATGAAAAAATTACAAATTGTGACTAAAAATTGTATTAGAAGAGATCGGGATAGATAAAAGTTTTATGTTGTATATTGCAACGAAAAATTTAAAAATTGTATCAGTGGAGATCAGTATGTAGATTTGAAAAGTTAGGAGATAAAAGTTTTATTTTGTATATTGCAAAAAAAATAAAAATTGTGACTAAAAATTGTATTAAAAGAGATCGGGATACGAAAATAGATTTGAAGAGATCAGAAGGTGGATTTGAATGGATAAAATCAATTATAACCATTTAAAAGAATATACGTAATAAATTAAAATAATAAGAAAATTTAAGTATAATTGTAAAAAATTTCAAATCATCGTAAAATTGTAAAAAGAAAAAGTTAAGTTAGTTATTCTTGTAATTTTTTCATCCGCTTGCTCTTATTGGAACCAAGATAAGGTTGGAACAAAAGGCCCAGTATCTATCATTTTGAGAAATTTGGAGAAATTCAAACTTACTACAGTAGGTCTTTGATGATCTTAGACGTAAATGTACTAATATTATATAATATTTTTTCAATCACACTCGTTGTTTTACGTGTGCCTGAGCTTGATTAAAGTCCTATATTCAATAAGGTATCTTTGAAACTTAATTATAAGATGTTAAAGCTTATATTATTAAACATAGATTGTTGAAAATAATTGTTAGTATTAATAAGAACATTTTACAAGACAATTTAAAGGGAAAAAAATAGATATTGCCACACAATTTAGAAATTTTATAAATTAGATAATTAAAAGAGCTTATGAATTCAATTTAAACATTATTGGGTTCTTAGCTCTAATATTTAGTGTTGCTCAATTCAGCCATTTTTAGGCTTATTAATACGACATGATTAAAAAACAAACTCAAGAATTTCTTCCCAAAAACTAGATATAAATTAAGTATCTAGGAAAAAAAAATTATCGTCTTTTATCTTCTCCCATTATTCCCTCATTGGGAATATTCCTTAATGAATTGGCCAAACTCACCCTTGCTTAATTTACATTAGCTCAGGTCAAGTACATTTCGTGAGCTAACAAGGACACATAAGACTCAATTAATTTTCCTACTCGTGATACGTGATCATTTTATAAATGGATGTAAAGATATGTTAAAATCGTTGAAGTGGTGTTACTATTTGTTTATGACAAAATAAAATACCACAAGAGATCATCACTTTGGCCGTGTGTTTGTTTCATAAGCTATTCATAAAATCATTTTTCAAACATAAGCACTTAATCGTGGCTATGTGTTAGAACCTTAAGCACGAATAAAAAAATAGAACACATAACACATAAGTACAAATTTATTTTAACATAAAATTGTATGATAAAAGTCTTATTAATCTTTTAATAAAACTTGAGATCTTGTCCAATCAATATTGGGCCGGCTCTCCTCTCGATCAAGACCCACATGAAGAAGAAGGAAAAAAACAAAGGAACTTTATGGGTTGAACTATTATTTTGTAATTAAAAATAATCATCTTTGAAAAATTAAAATTTAAAATATTTTTATTGTTTTAGTACACGAGGTTTATGTTATTTTGTCGTAATCAACAAGAATGGTGTGATTTATGCGCACAATGGATATCAGTAGGAATGTCGATATATATATTCTCTCTTCCCCGTATCCATTGGTCTAGCGTGATCCAACTTTTATTCTCATTCTCACACTATTGGAAAATTGTATGTCCATATCTTACTCATTATACAATACTACATTTTAATTATTACCAATATCTTTAAATGATAAAGTTTGAGGATGCGTCGTCAAAAAACTATAATCGAGCAATAATAATATTGTCTTTAATTTGTCTTTGACTTCAAACAAGGAAAGTTGTCTTCAAATAGCCTAAACCATTTTTTATTGTTCTTTTTCAACATAGAAAGTATCATCACATTGGTAGCATAGACCACACATTACTCTACAGCTATTACACATCGATTACCAGTTTAGTTACCCTTGCAAAAAGATAGAATAACATTTAATTGCATCACATAATTTAAGAAAAATGTTATTTATGTAATATAATATATAGTTAAAGTTTGTTTTTTTCAACTATCCTTATATATGATTAATTGATCATTTATCAATTGTTTACTGAATCTTTTGTTAAAAATAATCTAATTAAAATGAAATAGTGTGATTTAATTTTAATATAATTAAATAAGAGGATGCATCTAAATAAATGGTACATCATAATAAATGCATAACTTGTTGGAAATAAATCGATTACAAACAGGGACTGTATATATCACTGAACTATAAAGAATAAAAGAAAAATAGAAACAGAAACTTTTAATATTAGTCGAGTCGATTTTAAACTCTCTACGCAAGACGAAATTGCCCCAATAGTGCTCTTCGGTTTTGGCAATTCGTTCTCAAAGATGAAACGACTACGTCTTCAGTATAACAGCACCGTAAAATATTGGAGTTCCGGCGAACTGGAGGAACTTGGACAGAGCTACGAAAAGGTAATAAGCAAAATAATATGTATGCAGAGTGTTTTATGTTCTTTTCGTGTTTTTCAGGTGTGAAATGATGCAGTAGCCTCTCACCCTTATATAGGAGTTTCAGCGGGGAAGTTACATCAGCTTAATGACGTCCATAAAGGTAGCATTAAGACGTTCAAAACTGGCAGCATGAACCTGGACAGGTAGTAACGTGTACATGCATTTGCATGACGTTTTCGTACGTTGGAAACGTACCTGACGGTCAAGAGTTTCAGGAGTCAGATTTACGTACGTTTGAAAACGTACGCATAACGTTCAGGGGCCCATTTACGCACGCGGCTAAAAAAAAGATAGTTTGGAACACCCATACGTACCACCCCAATCGGACCAATTGCCGACCAAGAACCAAGGTCCGGGCTCGGGCTCGGCTCCGCCGAAGGCGGACGGGCGAACCCAAGTATGAGGGCCCGTGTGAGCTTTATTCACACAAAGTGCACAATACTCGTTAGCCTACTTGATGTCCATTTAAGAAATGTAATCATTTTTAAACTCCCTTTCACATTGATTAACATTAAGTGTGGGACAAACAAATTAAAACTCAAACAACCGTTCAACTTCAGAGCATTATTTTTCACTCACCAATAATTGGGTTTGAGAAATTCAAAATACTACGATTATCTACACGACACGTAAATCGAGCCTATACAATTCATTAAAATGAATTTTCGCTGCACCATTAAATTAATTAAATCCAATTTAACAGCATAACTAACCTTTTTTTTTTGATTACTCCAACTAGAAACGTGACATATTTTTTTGATACGGATGAAAAACTATTTATTAACTTAACTTTTTAATATCAATTAAACAGTTTTTAAATATATATATATTATATATTTTAGCTAGATAAATAAAAGTTTCAGTTATAATAGCATGATAATATATCAAACAGGGTGACCCTGACTGATTTTGAAATCGGCCCTTATGGTGGCCCTTTTTTTTCTTTTTCTTTTTTTTCTCATTTCAAAAATATTAGTATAAACTAATGAGGGTCAACTAGAAAAGTTAACCACTTTACAATACCGATTCTTCTATAGAACCAGATAGGGCTCCATTATGGAGCCCTATAAATAACATGGCATTCATCTGAGCCCTTAATCATTTTTTTCTTTTTATTTTTCCTTCCTTTTTTTATAAATGCACAGTGGGATGAATGTCATGTGTTATATAGGGCTCCGTAATGGAGCCCTATCTGATTGTATAGAAAAATTCTTACAATACAACTAATTAAGGACGATAGCATTTCAACAATACAATATCAAAATGTATAATTGATAATTTATTAATATGTATGTATACTATACAAGTGGAAACTAATATGACAGACAAGACAAAACTATTCCAACAAACCAAAACCCCTCAAACTATATATTTTCGCAATAAATTAGTACATTGTTGTAGTTCACCAGAACAGAAAATGCCAACTTTCAGGGATTGAATAAAAAAACAAATGATATGGAAAAAATGATCCAACATTTTTTTGGAACTTGCCAATAATATAAATAAGGGTTGTTTTTGCCTGCTAATTATATTTTAAATTAATATGTCAAAAATACCTCTCATATATAAAATTTACTTTTTTCTATTTTCCCACATATTTTCGATGGCAATTACAACTAGTTCCAACATCCGTTTAATGTAAAATTATTACCATTAATTTATGTTGCCATTACGAGTTGATATGCAAAATTTTAAGTCAATTGAAGTACCTTTGCCTTATTGAATAATCGGTCAAAATTTCGATTTTCACAGTTTTTCACACATAAAATCAAAAACTTCTGACGTCAATTTATCTAAAATTTTTACCATGGTTTTCTATTATTATTTCGAGTCTATCACAAAATTTAAAATCAATCTGATTTCATTTGCCCATTGAATCGCCAGTCAAAATATTATTTTTTACATTTTTTACACAAAAAATCAGAAACTTCCGGCATCGATTCCGACCCACTCCAATATCCATTTAACCTAAGATCTTCTTTACCATGCATTTTTTTTCTATCATTTCGAGTCTATCTACAAATTTTCAGGTCAATCGGAGTCTATTTGCCCCATTGAATCGCCAGCCAAAATTTCGATTTTCGTAGTTTTTCACACATAAAATCATAAACTTTCGGCGTCTACTTCGATTATTTATGACGTCCATTTAACTTGAAAATTTTTATCATTGATTTATGTTATAATTCTGAGTCTACTTGCGAAATTTCAGGTCAATCGAAATTCATTTACCCCATCTTAAATTAATACAACACACAATAAACTTTCACAACCAATAATACTAATATTACCGCACAATAATACTAAGATTAGTGCATACAATAATGATATTACCAGTTGTCGTAAGATTACTCCAACTAGTAATCTAAGATACGAAAATATAATTATTGCAATAATTAAATTATCACAAGTATTAATCGCATTATCCCAATAATATAAAATTACCAGGAATAGTAATCACATATAATAATATATAAGATTATCGCATTCAGTCATAAGATTATTAAGTCCAATAATTCTTATGAGCAAGATGTTGAAATAAGATTACCACAACCAGTAATAAATATGAAACTATTACAGGTACCTATAATATGATTACTACCACCGATAATAAGATTACTAGTACTGATAATGTGATTACTACCACCTGTAATAAGATTACTGGTACAGATAATATGATTACTACCACTAGTAATATCGCATTTTCTTTGCCATTCCTCCCATTTTGTATATGATAATATTAATATTTTTGGTTGTGATGATTTTATTATTGGTTATGGTAATCTTATTATCACAACCATTAATAAGATTATCACATTCAATAATAATATTACTACAACAGGTAATAAAATTACAACAACCAGTAATATTTTAAAATCTTCCGAAACAAGTAATCTAAGATTATCGCGGGTAATTTCTTTCGCACCTGACCCATCGATAAAATTATCATTACTAGTAATAAGAATAGCACAATCAGTAATCTAAGACTACCACAAACATTGATTAGAGTGCACTGTCTACTTCAAAATTTCAAAGGGTGTATCTAAAATTGATTATTTCTAAATAATTCCAACGAATTAGGATTAATAGCAATTTGCCACAACAAGTTGAAATCATTTAAAATCATCCCTCTGGGATCATAATTACATTCACCCCCAAGTTGCAATAATCTGTGCAACACAACAAATAAAAAGGTCCCTCGTATTTTGAGTTAATCAATTTCGACCACCAACTTGTTGAGTAGGCTCGACAACCTCAGCTTTGATTATCTTTGGGATGTGCGGAGAAAGAGTATTTCCTAATTAGTTGTTTTGAATTCCTTGATCTTCTGCTCTGTTTTGGTTTTATACTCCCAATAAATATCGAGTGCCTAATTTTCTTGTTTCCCAATGGATATATTTTCCAAAATAACGTGGCCCCCACTTTATGTAAAATTTGAGAAGTACTAATTTATAATTCCCATCTTTTGTTTTGAATATATCTTGTCTATCTCTAACTTGTGTTCTTTGTGGCTCGTTGAGTTGTATAAGTTACGATATTTGTGTGTGTGTTTGTGTGAAATTGGCATGTTACTGAACAATGTCCGTGAATAACATAACTTTGGGAAATCTAACAAATGATTCGAACAACTTTATACAAATATCGATTCAAAAACCCATGAGACAAATAATAGCTTGAAATAAGAGCTTCAACTTTGAAGGATTTAAGATTCATTAAATTATCAGTAGTTTGAAATATGTTTTCAAAAATATAAAATAAAATAAAGTAAATTCTACCATTAAGTTTACAATATGAACTAGCCATCATACACCATGACAAGATGGTAATACAAGAATAATTAGAAGTGAACATCGTCATAAAAATTTGTGTGGAAGAATGATACAAACCTTAATTCAAAAGTACATGGATGCTTCTTTTCCAGGTGTGTTTTGAGCGTCCCGTAGTCTTTATTATTTTTGGTACTGAGGTCGTAGTGACTATTACAATAGTTGCATTGCGCCCAAGGTATACCTTCGATCGTCGTTCTTGTGAAATGCAATTAGAAGATGGGAAACTGGAATTCCTTCGCCTTCGATTTTGTTCGAGGCGGTGGCATATCATGATTATCACCCCTTCTTTCTCATCTTCATCCGAATTGACATCGGCCGGAGAGTCAGATTCATCGGATATGGGTAAATCCTCATCGAAGTTGGTTTGATCATGCTCACCGAACTTGATTTGATTATATGACTTATTAATTTCTTGCTGCGTCATGTCATCGTAAATATAATCTCCGAAAACGACTGAAGGTTCTCGTCGAGGACCTTAACCTACAACTCGGCCTTGGCCTCGACGAGTGAACCAAACTTTTGTGCACCCCAATTAAAGATATTTTAAATTAAAAATACGCAAGCTTGCTCGTAAGAGTACGAGGACGCTTGTAGGGTGGAAAGTCGATTCGAGTCGTCTCTCAAGGACAACAAATTATCGGATCTCGGATAGTTGTTCAAAAACAAGTAACCAAAGTATTCTTTTTTGGGGGGTTTGTTTGATTTTGATTAATAACTACGAATTTAAATTGCAAGACTTGAACTTAAAAACTAATTTAATTATCCTAAATTATCAACTAGAGATTTAAAGCAATTATTTAACTGATTTAGAACCTAAAGTAAATTAACTAATTAATTATCTAAGAAATAACTATATTAAAATTTAGACTACTTAAGATCTCAATATTAAAACCAATTCGCAGCAGCTAACTAATCATAAATCGTCTCAATATATCAATCAAGAACATACGATCATGCATAAGATAAATTACTACGAATAAAACAATGGCAATAAGCATAAAAACTTAAGCAAACTAACATAAACTAGTAGTATGAATATTCTCAACCAATTCAAGCTTCCAATATCCAAACTTAAACATGAAAATCTGATCTAAACAGAGAATTAAATAACTAAAAACATTCAGCAATTACGAAATCAAAATCCAAACTCAAGAACATAAAGGTTACTAACTTCAAAATCTTAAAAACTAAGAATTGAAACTAAGAAACTAATGAAAGGTTGTAGAAAACTTATTCTAACTAATATTTACTGATTAAACTTCGAAAGTTCCACAGAGATTCGCAGCGAAATGGACGAAAAGAGGCTTGGCGACGACGAACGACAATCGGGACTCGTTTCGTTAAATCCTTCTTCTTGCTCTTGATCTCTGCGTCTTTGATGATTAAATCCGACTCTAAACCCTAGAATTATGTTTATGGTAAGTTTTTAGGGTTGAAAGAACGCCTGGAACTCGGATTAATGGGTGGTTTATATACAAATCGCGTAACTTGGGCCGCAAGTCTGTTAAGTCGGTTACTAGGCCCGTTTACGGTAACACTTTACGGTAAGGAGCTACCGTAACTGTCTCTGTTGCCTTCTTATGGTGATGTTTACGGTAAGGGTTACGGTAAGTATAACCGTTAGCCTCCAAAAACTTGCTACTTCTTCGCCGGAATGTTCGATTCTTGTTTCTTAATCATCAACCTTCATCTCTTACGTGTTGAGCCCTTCCAGTTACTTAGCTGTATGGTGAAGAACAGAGATAATTCACCTTTTTGCATCAATCAAGGTCAAAATATGGTAAAATAAGTTGGAAATACAAATATACAAATTTAAGCTTAAACTATCCAACTTATACCAAAAACAACAAGAAAAAGTAATTAAAATACTACTAAAAATCAAGGCAAATTTGTGCTAGTAAACGAGATTCTCGAATAGCATTAAAATTAATATAAAAGAAAGATAATTAAAATGAGAAGAAGAAAAAGAAGAAGATTATCGATAGTATATTTGCATAAATTAACAACTCCAAGCTTGAAAATATAAGAGAATAAGAAGAATATTAGAGATGAATTGATGTGAGGATTGGTGTTGGAGAGGAGGTATTTATAGGTGTAGAAATGGATAATTTTCTTAAAAAACTAGCATTTGGAAACTTCCGGTTCGGTTAAAATCGGCCGATTTTCGGTTAACCGGCGGTTCAATCTCCAATGACTAGTTTTTGTGACCGTTGATCTTCAACGGCTATTTCATCCGAGCCATTGATTTCAAACGGTCACAAATTGGCCGGTTTAACTGCCGTTCTTTTTTTTTTAATTTCTGATTAATTGGCGGTTTTGGTTCGTCAAAATTCGAAACCGAAACCAAAACACCGGAAATCGATTCGTGGTTTCGATTCCAATCTAAAATGTCGGTCAAATGTTAACCAAAATCGGTATTAACATGTCTAATGAGACATATAAGTCCCCGCAAGCTTTTGACACGCGGCTCCGACCACAAAGGAACCGAAGGTCGACAATTCTGATGACATTTTGATGAAATTGAAAACCTTATGTAAAAAGATAGCGGCTTGAAAGTTTTAGACATTCGCCTCCTCTCAAAATAAGGAGCTCGAATTGCTTAAATCGGAGTTGCCCATAGCCCTTACTGACTGGGGCGGAAAAGTTGGTGGTGGGAAACTCCCAGATTTGATTAGGGTGATGGTGTATCCTATTCTATGGAAAAAACTATTCTTATGCAAAAATTTAGGTGGATCTAATTTTTGCAAAACCAACAAGCGTTTTTGCCATTTTTAAGAGATGTTCGAAAAAAGTTGGTAAAAATCTCGCTGGAATTGTATTTTCACGTGAGCATCAACTTTGCTAAGAAAGCTACTTAGCATGGAATTAACATGATTAGTATGAAATTTAATGTGTAGTATATAATTTAGAAAATAACTACGGTGCCTTGAAGGCACCATGCCCCCCACCCATACATTTACACACACTTGCCTACCTCACTACATATCCCATTAATTGATCTTATAATTAGGTGAATAATGATATAGTCATGACACCGTATAAACTCTCTATAATTTAATAGGTTAATATGAAACTTAATACGTTTAGTATGCAATTTAACGAAGTAAGTATAAAATTGTAGCCACTATAAATTTCATACTGCATCGTCTTGATTTTGAGTTGTTCTTGTGCTTTATTTGCAATTTTATTTTCATGCATAGTTTTAGATTGAATCTTAGATCTACTCTTTGTTGCTTGTTATTTTCCATAAAGTTTAAAACTTTCATGCTAACTTTTATGCTCTTTACATTGATGATTTCAATTTTTGCTAATTTGCATTATTTGAGTTTTTATGCATAGTTGTACCTTGTGCTTGCATGCTCGTACTTGGTGAAACGTTGCATTTTCTTGCTTGTTTTCATTATTGCTTTGCATTTCCTATTTGAGGCATACGACGAGGCATTCTACCAACATGCAATTTCAATTCTTAGGATAGTTTAGTTAGTTTAATTGATTTATTTTCATTTTCCTTTTATTTTCAAGACTCGAAACACTTTGAATCCTTCAATTGAATCGATTTCCGATAAGACCAAGCCAAATGAACCTTTAATTTCTAAAAACCACGAAAAACTAAACTTCACATATCCCGAAAAAGACGCACAATCTTTCAAAAAGTGAACGAATTTTCTCTATTAATTGTGTAGGGAAACTTTCACAAAATAATAATAATTATAAATCGAATAGGAATATCTTCTAATACAAATTCGTCAATCATTTTTACAATGTAAAAATTCCAAAATTATATTAGAAGATGCCAAGTCTGTTTTAAGATTGTAGGGAAACTTTTTACAAAATATTATTATTATAAATCGAATAGGAATATCTTCTACACAAATTGTCAATCCTTTTTACAAAGTAAAAACGAAATCGAAACGCATATATATAAAACCTGAATCACGTGTAGAACACATTTTTCTTAATACAAATTCGTCCCATATTCCGGACGTCTGTTTCTCAGGATAAGAAGGGTAAACTGGATTACCTTTCGTCTCCGGCGAACTGATAATCATGCCCGAATTTTATCACCAAAATGCAAGAGGCCAAGGAATTGTTGATCAATATGCAACGGTTTATTTCTTATGTAGAATGTGGAATGTGGGTTTTTCTTCTCTTCTTGTTGTGCTTCTTAAGATTGTTGAAGTGTTAACCTCTTTATAAAGGCTAACATATGGTGGTTACACAATTCAATACTCATTGAATTGGGTGTTACACCACCATTCCCTCTCCATTAAAATTGGAGTTACAAGCTTTTAATATCCAAAATACCATTTGGATAAAAACAATAAGAAAATAAACAAATTTTCTTCATTATTTTCCAACAAGTTGTTGTTGATCTTGATACTCAAAATGGTAACGGGGATATTCTAGTAAAAAAGAGAATTAGTAATTTGAAACGCATCAATAATTTGCATCTACGTACCCTACAATTTCCATTACTATTCTCTTATAGGAAAGACAACTATAGGGAAAATATATCTTTTTCTAAACATTGAAAACTTAAAGGCGAGAGTAGATAATATGTGAGCCAGAATGAGTTCTTTTCTCACCGGTATGAGAGAGATACTGAGTTACCCAACATTCTACATAGTCGATGACTCACACAACAATTCAAAGTTTATGGATATAGAGTGATTGAATCTTCAAAACTGTGGTACGTCATAACCATCAAAAAAACTCGAAGCAAGATGTATAGTGAGATTGCTGATGTAGTGTTACGAGGTGGAACAGATGGCTCAAGGATTGGTTACAACATTCAACATTCAAATTAGCTCCATACTTCAACAATAGATGAGAATTATATGAAACAAATGGCTCAAGTGTTAGTACTCATGTTGTCTTGCTTGCAACATTTACTTGCAGTGCTTCGGTGGATCATTCTACATAATCTTTGCTGAAGTATGGAGCTCATTTGAATGTTGAATGGTATAAACAATCCAAATCCATCAAGTATTTGTTCAAATATGCCAACAAAGGTAATGAAAAGGTCACTGCAACTTTCTATCAGAACAGATGGGGATGCAGAGGAGAAAAAGATTGATGAAATCAACATGTAACATGATTGTCGTTATATTTTCCATGCGAAGTGGCGTGGAGAATATTGACTATAAAATCCAGTATTAAACTTCACTTTTCATGCATTTGAGTCTTTATCTTCTACGAGAATATAATATATTGCACAATGATAATATCAGTTAGATGCGGTAATGACACACAAATCAACACATCGTAACATATTTTTAGGTTGGCTCGAATAAAATATAAAGCACAGAGTTTGACTTATGTTGAGTTTTCTCAAAAAAATTATTTGGAACTCAATATGAAAAAATGGACACCTAGGCAGCTACATTTATTCTCATTAGCACGAATTTACTATATTCTGCAAGTATCAGGTGATACCTATTATACTCAATGTCTCTTAAATATAATTTGAGGAGCCCAATGTGATGATAATCTATATATATATAATAACAGTGTTGGCTATATGAGGCAATTGTTTTGTCTCCCGCCAAAACTTTTTTCTTTCCCCAAAAAGAAACTTTTTTTGGCGCAAAGCCACTTTTGTTGACTTTTCAACTGTTTTTTTTTTAATTTAAATATTCCAACCACCATTGTTGACTTTTCAACTGTTTTTTGTTTTAATTTAAATCTCACATCACACAATTATTGACTTTTCAACCTTTTATTTATTTATTTATTTAAATCTCATAGCACACAATTGTTGACTTTTCAACATAGGTTTCAAAATTAAAGTCGTATGTTCAAAAGAAAAAAAACGAATTTTCAAGTAGCTGAATTTCGGATATTCTGGCTAAAAAATAGGATATAATTGTTTAAAATTTTGAATTTTTGAACCAATTTTTTTTTTTAATTTTTTAAAGCTCTGAATTAAGATTTTTGAAAAATTAATTTCAATTTTTTGAAATCTTAGAATTTCAAATTTGTGAGCCACATAAATTGAATTTTTAACTGCCCAAATCTCACAATTTTAATATATATATATCCAATTGTTAGGTTTTAAATCAGTTTTTCTATCAATTAATTAGTGATTACAATGATAAGATTTGGTTATATAATAGTCAAATATTCAAATTTTGATTAAAGATTAACTGTATTTTTTGTTATTTTGAATTGAAATAATAGATAAAGCAAGTATAATAAAAGCAACTATAAAAGTAAATTTAATTACATGCCCCAAGTAAAGAAAAATAAAGTATGAAAATTTTAAATTACAGGCCCTAAGAAAAATCGGAATCAGAAAAGAAAAAAAAGTAAAGCATCAAACTTAAATAAATTACAGGTTCCAAATATAACTAATATGACAAAAATAATAAAATATTAAAGCATATTAAATTGAACAAATATTAATCTCCTTGCATAATTAAACTCTAAGAAATCAGGTATCTTCTACAGTAGTTTTGTTTTAAAAACTCTGTAGTTGATTTAATCCGATTTACTTGCAGAATTAGAATTCTAAACAAAGGAAATACAATAAATCAGATTTTTTATTTCATACAATTTGCTTGCCTAATTAAAGACATTAAATTTATGAAAAATGTAGCAGATCAATTTTTAAAAAATAAAATCAACCAATAAAAAATGTGCAAAAAATAGAATTCAAAACAAATAAAATACAGTATATCAGATTCTTATTCAATATTGAATAATTCTGAGATTTCAAGTACAAATCATATTTTAAAAAAAAATCAGATTTCATATGATTTGTTTGTTTTATTAAAATATTTAATTTATGGAAAATGCTGCAGATTGATTTTTTCACTCTAAAATAAACCAATAAAAAATGTACGAAAAATAGAATTCTAAACAAAGAAAATACATTACATCAAGTTTTTATTCAATATTGAATAATTCTGATATTTCGAGTCGGGATCATATTTAAAAAATATATATAAATTTTATACGATTTGTTTGCCTAATTAAAGACATTTAATTCATGGAATAGATCTATTTTTTTCGTTTCATAATCGATAAATGAAAAATGGACAAAAAATTAAAATCGGATACAATATCTATAATGAGGGGATACGYAATCATCTCTYTTTGGGTTATCAGAATTTCAAAACTTGAATCTCTAGGGTTTCAACTAATCTCCCTATAAATATAGGTTCATATTCTTTACGAATCAATTTGAATTCCCCACCCGAATGTGTCTGTGCTTTTTCTCTATTTTCAATGGGCAGCAAAGTTTTTGGAACGATGCCTCCTTTATTTGAACTCATCAAAAGACATCGATCGAACGAATAATAAAACACTTAAGCTTAGTGTTGTTCGATTTTTTGCTCGATCAGGATTTGATGACAAGGAACAAAAGACTTTCATGAAAATTATTTTTCATAATTTGGAGGTAATTATTGGTTCTCAATATTTTTATTATTATATATAGATATATAGGTTCGGGTAGTCTACTAAATTTTATCATTGTATATAGATATATATAGGTTCGAATTATCTACTAATATTTGATTAATGTATTGAATTGACTTAAATTGTCTCTAATTATGTAAAAGAATGATGGCGAATTACTGGTGTTATAGAGAAAATCAATATCAAATTGTTTGAGAATCGAATGTCTTAGTTTATATATATATGTATTTTTTTTTATTTTGTTTTGCTTCTTCAAATTTAGTTATTTATTTTAATTATTCATTTGATAACATTATATTCTTTTTTATTACTTTAAATTATAAGTATTTATTTTTTGTATGTATATACTATAATAAATTTTGAATTGAAATAAGATATAGAATAATAATTTTGGGAATTTTATTTTATTATAATTTTTGATATGGTTTTGAATTGAATAAGATATTAGAATAATAGTTTTATTTGTTTTTTAAGTATATAAAGAGAGAGAGTATGTGTATGTGTATATGTATGTGTACTTTATTAATTTTGAATTTAAATACGATATTAGAATAATATCTTAGTCTAATATTAGGTTAATTTAAATGTATTATCGGATAATGTTATTAAATCTATTGTGTTTAATTAAAATAATGTATCTGATAATGTATTGATCTAAATTCAAGATACTTCAAGTTTTTAGGGTTAACAACTTTTATACCTAGGGTTATCTGGTCATGTTATGGGCTTGGATTCGAGTCTTCAGTTGGGCTTATCAGATTTTAAATTGGACTCAAAACAACTGAGCCTCGCAATTGTTAAGTGGACTCAAAATTAATTATGGTTTGGGTTTTATTTAATCAATTAAATGGATTTTAAATTGGTTGAATTTGATTAATTCTATTATCAAATATTTCTAAATTATTTTTATTTATTTTGAATTTATAATTAAATTTTTATATTTTTTATTTATCGATTGTGTTTAAATTAAATCGATTATGCGTTATTGTATGTATTTCAATTTTTAATTTTAATTTCCATACGTGCAGATTAATTTGTTTTGTTTATATATTTGAATATCTAATATAATGTAATGTATTTTATCAAATGAGTTTATTATTTATTTGTATTTAATTTAAATATTATACATGGTACTGCATACATTTAATTCTTTTTTAATATCAATCTCTATTAATGTAGATTAATTTAATTTTATTATTTTATGAATAATAAATTTATTTCGAATTGTTTGTAGTTGTAAAGTTATATTACGAGATTTTCAAAAAAAATTTATCAAATGTGTTAGTATTCAATGTATTATCAATATGATTTAGTTGTAATTACATATATTTATATTACTAAGTAAATATTTTATAAAGTACATATATATTTATATATTTGATAAAGGATTTTATTTAACATTTCTCCGTATTTTTTGTTGACTTCTTAAATTTTAGTTATTTCTTTAAATAATTTTTGGAATGCTTCATATGTGTTTTCTTTATTTAATGGTACAAGTACTATTCTCATAAAAGAAACATATATGTATGTATGTATGTATGTATATTTCATTAATTTTTAAGTACTTTGTTCACATATTAATGTAGATTAATTTAATTTAATATATAATATTTTATTAACCGTAGAGTAAATTCAATTTGTTTATAGTCGTAATTTGAAGTGCAAAGCTCATTAATTTTATACATATGTGTATGTATGTATATACTTTATTAATTTTTTAATTAAAATACGATATTAATAATATCTTATTATATTATTATGTAATTTAAATGTATTTAAATGTATTATCTGGTAATGTTATTAAATCTATTGTGTTTAATTAAAACATGCATCTGGTAATGTATAAATTCGAGAATTTTATTTTAATTTTCATTCACGTAGATTAGTTTAATTTACCTTATTCATTTTTTTATGAATGAATTGTGCGTAATTGTAAATTTAGATTATGAGATTATTAAAAAAAAATTAAATTCGACGGTGGGAATGACTTCTTAAGTAATTTGCACACACCTTAATTCTTGAATGGTATAAAGTGTTTTGGGGTGTCCAATCACGGATTGCATCTAAAGGTGGGGACTCCTGTTATGTTATTGAGAAACATAGACCACTCCATATGATTATGTAACAGGACGAGATTGGTTATTACAAGACTTTCAACGCACGTCCTTGAATGCAAACTTCTAACTGGTGCAAAGGCAGGTGAAAAGGTGTTGCTTCCCCGGATGAGTCTAATTCCTTCTAACGTTAGGATACCTTTCAAGCTCAACGAAGGCAATTTTCACTCATGATTTCATATGCGACGACGATAAACAAGAGTCAGGGTCAATCACTTTCGAACGTCGGCCTTTATCTGAAAAATCCCGTGTGCAGTCATGGTTAGTTATATGTTGCTGTGTCGCGTGTCAACCATCGAAAGGGTTTGAAGATATTAGTTTGTGTTGATGAGGATTCGAAATCAAATATGACGGATAATGTAATGTACAAAGAAGTATTCAATAACGTATAATCTTAACGTTCATATATATATATATATATTGTGGATTCGATCTATAATTTATGTAGTGTGAATTTCTTAATTATTTCTTTTCATCTCTATATCTCTGTTTATTTATATTTCCACATAGTAAATAATAATAAAAGTAATATTAATATAATTTATATTTTTATATTTTAACTTTATGCCCCGTGCATCGCACGTGTATAAAAAAAACTAGTATATATAAAAGAAAATAAACAACATGCAATACGATACATCGCGATGCATATTATTCTATAGGGTTGTTGCTAGATGATAGAGAGTATATTGACGGTATATCAGAAGCAAGTAATTGGGGATATGAGATCTTTATTCGCAACCTTGCATGCATCAAAACCTTTAGCATGTCCAGAAAATGTGTGGGAGAAATGCTGGAAAGACTTTTCGGATGACATTCTATACAATCAACGAAAGTTGAAAAAATACAAAAGTAGCAAATACTGACATTTATTTTTACCCTCTATAAATTACTAGTTATATTATATTATGTTAATTTTATTACCAATATTTTTAATTACATTTTCAATGCACTTTTGTTTTTTAGATTTACAAATGAGTGATGCTGAAATTCAGAACCTTTGTTTTGCTTGAGGTTGACAATTTATTCAAGATTATGTGAAAGAGTTTAAAAGATTTTCTCCCATGCCAATACCAAAGGTCGTCGATTTGAGTACACAATAGGTGTATTGCTGAAAAATTGGAGTATGATCGTGAAACACTCATTGAGAAATATGGTAAAATGATTGATAATTTAAATATTGATCAGCGTTATTATGATAAAGTTATGGATGCAATTCATTCGACCAAGGGTGTTGTATATTTTGTCTATGGATATGGAGGGACGGTAAAATAATTGTTTAGAGGATGCTTTCTACCGCCGTTAGATCTAAGGCAAACACTTGTGTTAGGCCAGATTAACGGGTCATGACCCGTTAGACCATTTGACCCGATATTATAATGTATTGGTTTTTGTACTGCTATGTATTGAGTTTTGTACTGTAAAGTATTAGTTTTTCATAAATCTCTGACCCGTGTTATGATGTATTGATTTTTGCAATGTGATGTATTTCTACTATGATGTATTAATTTCTTATTATAATGCATTGGTTTTTGCACTATAATGTATTGATATGAAATTTTGGTCTAACGGATGATCTGTTAGTCCGGCCTAACAAGAGTGTTGCCCTAAATCTAATGGTTAAATTATTTTGAATGTATCATCTAGCGGCATAGTTTCTCTTCATCTTCCAAAAGGAAAAACCGGACATTCTATATTTAAGGTTTATTTTAATCTCCATTAACACTCATCATGTTTGATCTTTATTGGAACTCCACTTGTAGAATTAATGGTATGTGCGCAGCTCATTATTTGAGATGAAACTCCGATGATGCATATACATTGCTTCAAAACTCTGGACAAAATATTGAAAGATCTGATGAGATTGCAAAATAATTCATACAAGTTGCTTCCACTTGGTGGCAAAATAATAGTTTTTGATAGAGATTTTCATCAAAATTTATCGGTTATTACAAAAGGCATTAGATCAGACATAGTTCATGCATGATTAATTCTTCGCATTTATTGTCTCATTTCATGATTTCAGATTGACCAAGAATGCGATGATGTGAAAACCTCGGTTTAGGTTCTGATTGTGTCGAATTAAAAAATATAGTTAACTGGATCAATAGTATAGGAGATTGAACAGTTGGAAGACTAAACGATGGTGTCGTTCAAATTAAAATCTCAGTTGATCTATTATTGAAAGATGATGGTGGCCATTTTGTGTCAATTGTGGCGAGCACTACTAAATGTTCCGCTGATTTGGAGGGTCGTGTTATTTCTTCCCTCAACACTTGATGTTGTTAATGTCATTAATGAATATATGACGTCATAGAATTATGGAGAATGTAAAGTAAATCTTAGCTCTGATAATGTGTGCAAATCCGATTCAAATATTGACATACTGTATGACATCAACTCACGGAGTTTCTAAACACCATCAAATGTTATGAATTACCGACCTATGAGTTAAAACTGAAAATTGGAACTTCAATCATGTTGTTGAGAAATATCGACCATTCTCATGTGTTGTGTAATAGATACATGTTGGTGGTACAAAACTAATCATGTTGTACCTGATAAGTTTTTTCAAGGAAGTAATGTAGGTTAATTGGTGTTGATCCCTAAAATGACCGTCATCTGATACGAGGTTGCCTTTCAAGTTCCAACGACGACAATTTTCTATGATCGTGTCATACGCCATGACGATCAACAAAAGTTAAGGGCAATTTCTCTCTCTCACACACACACACACACACACACACACACACACATTGGACTTTTTCTAAAGAATACATTTTTCAGTCATTGCCAATTTTACGTTGTTATATCAAGAGTGATCAATTGTAAGATTTTAAATATTGATAGTCGATTATAAGAATAAACATAGTAACAAAACTAGAGATGTTTTGTACAAGAAAGTTTTTCATAATTTGTAAAGTACATTTCGAGTAATAACAATCTTTTTATAAATCAGGTTATATCATTTTCAATATTATTCGATTTTTGAATAAAAATTAGATGATTATATATATATATATATATATATTAGGATTAGATTCAAATGAGAACCATGATCATATATGTGAACCTAGGGTCAATTATGAGCCTTTGATCTAATTAAATGGATGGATCAGATTTTTGTGTATTTTCTTATTTAATTAAAAGTATTAGGATTGTATAATAAAAGCACTACTGGTGTATATAACTGAAAATATTAATAAAGGACTGTGAGTGTATAATAAAAGCACTAGTTCGCAGGTTCGCATATAATGACATGGTTCCATTTGAACCCACCCCTATATATATATATATATATATATATATATATGTGTGTGTGTGTGTGTGTGTGTGTGTGTGTGTGTGTGTGTGTGTGTATCACCTATATACTAAACGAAAAGATTTCTATTATACGTGTCTACTAGGAAGTTTCGGCTGACGTGTAATTTTCTGGTGGTTCGAATGTTTACTTGGCGAATTTTGGAGGTTTGAATTACTAAATATACGAGTTCTAATATTATAATAATTTCAATATCTACCTAGTTTATTATATTTTCTTTATTATATTTTTTCTAACTTAATCTTATATATATATATATATATATATATACTCCTAATTTAATATTTTCATTTGATTATGTTTTATCTAATTCAATATTTTCTTTTATTCTTCTAATAAAAATATAAAAGAAGTCATATATAATTAGAACACTCCAAATACTTATCTTAATTTAAAAAGAAACTTATAAGATAACGTTAATTACAATAAAAAATTTATTATTTATTAATAATATAAATATATTGTATTGAGATTAAAAGATAAAAATATATATTATAACTAATTTACGAGTTGTTTTAATAATCTAAGTATGTAACTAAATATTATTAAAGAATTCAATTTAATTATAAAAATATAAATTTATGTACTAATAATTAATAAATATTAATTAGACATCAATACAATACAGTACGGGTTGAGTATATAATATCTTTTGAATTATTCTAAGTATGTAACTAAGAATTATTATAAAATTTAATTTAAATATTAATATATTAAAATACTTAATAATAATTAATTAATTAAAATTAGATACGGGTTGAGCATGTAACAAGTTTGAATTTATTTACGCATGTAAATATGAAATTATTAAAGAATTTAATATAAACATAAAAATAAAAAAATTTAACAATAAAAGTAATAGTTAATAAATAGTAACTAGCCATTATTAGAAGACACGAGCTCAGAATACGATATTATTTGATTCTTTTGTATTTTTAGATTTAGAAACTCTATAATGTTTATAAATATTTTTTATATTTATGTTTTGATAAATCCCGTATAACACACGGGTGTTAAACTAGTATATATATATATGTCACCCCTATATATTAATGCAAAATCCTCATAACCTATGTTTCTGCTTCGTATGCTTCGTTTGTCAAATAAAAAATTCTGGTGCTTCGTTTGCTTATGTGTCGCCCGAACCTAATATTTACATAATTTAATACTTTTCTTTTTATTGTATCTTACCTAATTTAATTTTTTTATTATATTTCTCCTTATTCAATACTTTTATGTGATTTTCCTAATATAAAAATATAAATAATCCTATATAATTAGTAGATAAGATCTAAATTAGTTATTTTAATTAAAAGACAAACAACATATGAAATAATCTTAATTACAAGAAAAAACTTTATAATAATTATATAAGTTTTATTGATAATAGAATTTAAAATAATTTTATTTTTGGAATTTCAAATATTCTATATAGGTAAAATATGAGTTATTTACGATAATCTAAGTATGTAACTAAATGTTAGTAATGTATTCAATCTAAACATAAAAATATTAAATTATATATTAATAACTAATAAATATTGATTAGACACCAGCACAATGCGACACGGGTTGAGAGTATGACATCATTTGAATATCTCAAAGTATGTAACTAATAATTATTAACGAATTTATTCTAAACATTAATATATAAAATAATTTAATAATTATTATTATTAATAAAATAGATCTTAGACACGGGTTTAGAATGTCACGCCTTTTGAATTTTTGTAAGCATGTAACTAAGATTATGGATGAACTTAATTTAAACATCAAATATAAAATTATTTAATATTTATAATAATTAATAAATAGATTAGACATGTACAAGGCACGAGTTGAGAATACATTATTTTAATTTTTTATTTAAGATTTAAAATTATGTAATTATCACAAATATTTTTTATATTTATCTTTTGATAAGTCCCTATGTAATACACGGGTGTTAAACAAGTATATACTAATGCAAAATCCTCCTAATCTATGTGTCTGCTTCGTATGATTCGCTTGTATAATAAGAAGTTTTGGTGCTTCAGTTGCTTATGTGTCATCCGAGTCAAATATATACCTAATTTAGTATTTTTCTTCTATTGTATATTGCACAATTTAATATTTTATTTTATTATACTTTAGCCTTAATAGTTTTCTTTTATTATATTTTGTCAAATTTAATAATTTATTTTATCCTCCTAATATAAAAATATAAATAAGTCACATATAGTTAGTAGAAAAAATCTAAATTAGTTATTTTAACTAAAAGACAAATTTACATATGAAATCATTTTAATTAAAAAAAACTTATTTATAAAAATAATTAAATAAACTGTATTTATAATAAAAGTTGAAATAATTTATTTTTTGAAATTTAAAATATTTTGTATAGGTAAATTATGATATATTTGCAATAACTGGAGATTTAACTAAATATTAGTATGAATTCAATCTTAATATAAAAAATAAAATTATATAATAATAATTAATTAATATTTATTAGAAAATGGTACAACACGAGAATGCTTGAGAGTATGACACCTTTTGAATTTTTCAAAGTATGTAACAATAATTATTAACAAAATTATTCTAAAACATAAAATATAAAATGATTTAATAATAATTAATTAATATAGATTAGATACGGGGTGTAAATGTGACATCTTTGAATTTTATAAGTATGTAAATATAATTATTAACGAATTTAATTTAAACATTAAAATATAACACAAATTAATAATTATAATAATTAATAAATTGAACAGTGCACGTTGAGAACACATCCTTTTAATTTTTTATTTTAAATTTAAAATTTTAATTTTCAAAAAAAGAAATTATATTTATTTTTTTATAAAACCCGTGTGATACACAGGTGTTAAACTAGTATACATATATATATATATATATATATATATATATATATAACCAGAAGCGGAGTTAGTGGGGTGTTCCCCTGTCCCAGAGCACAACCCAAATTTTTTGGGGGTCTTTTGAAACCTAAAAAAGAAAAAAAAGAATTATATTAGGGATAGTAAAAAATTGTATTTGTGCTAGGTTAAGTAAATTGGCTAGGGGTAGTATGTTGGACTGACTACGTCCTTATTTAACACACGGGTACATTACTAGTATAAAATTAAACTAAAGTTAATAAAAGAAATATATGTGTTCATTGTTTTCTCTTAGGTAAAATTGCAAAATAGCCCCACTAACTTAGGGGGTTGACAACTTAATACTGTTAAATATACTTAGTGGCAAATTTACCCAGTAACTTATAAAAAGATAGCAATTTAACCTCAATTTCGCTAATAAATAAAAGCTCACCGGATTCTTTCAATTTCCGTCGAAAAATGTTGACTTTGACCAATTTGACAAAGTCAATGCTGATGTGGAAAAAAAATAATTAAAAATTATTTAAATTAAAAATTTATTTTAAGAATATTTTAAAATATAATATTTAAAGAATATAAAAAATATATTATAAAATATGAGATTTTTGAAATATGTCAAAAAAGATATTATTAAACTATAAATTAAAACAAAACTAGAAAAGTATTTTCAAAATCCATTTTTTATGAAATATGTAAAAAAGAAGGTAACTAAATATAAAATAAAATTCGAAATTGGTTTTATAAAATTTTTGAAATTATATTGAATATGCAATGAAATACTCAAAATATAAAATCAAAAAATATGGGTAAGCATCTATAAAAAATCTGAAAATATTTTTATATTTAAAAAATAATATTTATAATAATTTCAGGTATTATAAAATAATTTTGTAGATTTATCTCAAAACATTCTCTTTTCATATGCAAAATAATTTCTTCTATAAAACATTTTCTGAATATTTTTAATTATGTATTTTAATATAATATTTTATATATTTAAAATATTTTCCATATTTATTATTGATTTTAGATTTTTGTTACATACTTCAAATAATTTCAAATTTTATAATATATTTCTTCAGTTTTTTTAAATTTTATTTTTGAATAATCTTTTGTTATATTTAAAATAGTTTCAGATTTTAAAGTATTTCCCTGGATTTTGTTTTAAATTGTCTAATAGTGTTTTTTAAAAATTTAAAATAATTTCAAATTTTATAATATATTTTTTGTCTTTTTGTTTAATTTTTAATTTAAGTATTATTTTTTTAATTTAAAAATCTTAAAATAAATTTCTGATTTTGTAATAAATTTTTTAATTTTTGTTATTTTTTTTTGCCACATCAGCGTTGACTTGGTCAAAACTTGTCCAAATCAACATTTTTTCGCCGGAAATTGAAAGAATCCGGCGAGTTTTCTTTTTTCCGGCGAAATTTGGGTTAAATTGCTATTTTTGTATAAGTTAATGGGTAGATTTGCTACCAATTATATTTAGTGGTATTAAATTAACACCACCCCTAAGTTACTGGGGCTATTTTGTAATTTTGTATTTTCTCTTATATTAATAATTTAATTATATTGAGTAGTTAACTTAATACTTCATTTTTTTTTTTCTCGATTCTTCATTCATATTAATTATGAATTCAATAACATAATATGTGTGTTTAGTTTTTCCTAACCCAGCATATATTCACGTATCAGATCATGTTTTGCACATTTGTTACTTGAGATTCGAGAACGAACATCTTATCGTTCCTTTATTCACATTATAATCAGGTGAAACTGAAAGTACATACACACACACACGCCAATTCGATATGTCATGAATTACAAAAACAACAAGCTCTCAGTTAGCTTCTCTGGAAAACCAAGCCTGCAGTTTGTTGATGAACATGCCCACTGCAAACGCAATGAGAACAACCAGAACCGTTGTCATCTTCTGCCTCGCCACCTTCAGTTTAGCCGCTGGACTCCCCGCTTCGAGCTTATAACCATCATCTAATAATTTAGCTGCATCAGTCCGGTAATTACTAGTTCCTTTATTTGCCAGCTCAGCATTTTCGCGTTTATCGCCTTGAGCACTGCCAGCCGTTTTTTCCGGTGGTGTATCGTCTAATTTCGTGGTACCCTCCGATGATTCACTGCTTTTCCGCTCGTGATCCTTTGTGGGCTTATCATCTTCTTTACTCGGAGTTGGTTTATCTGGGGTGGTTTTGTGGGGTTGTTCTTGATTAGTCTCTTTAGCCGGTGGGGTTAATTTTTGGGCTTCTTTGTCAGGAGCCGGGACAATCAGTTTCGGCTGGCGCACGTATAATACGCCGTCTTCGAATTTGGCGGTGATTTTGTTGGTGTCGCAATTTGCCGAGACCGGGAAGTCCTTTTGGAAACTGCTCCATTTGTTGTCTCCGAGCGGTCGTGTGCCGCTTATCTTCAGGACTCCTGATCTAGCTAGTTGGACTCTCAATTGTTCTTTTGTGAACCCTGTTCAGAAATAATTAATGGAACTTAACAATAGTCTCAAAAAGAAATTGTAATAGCATAACATTAACAAGAGATTGGTTTGAAATAACGATCGAACGTACCGGGAAGATACAGGAGGAGAGTGTCGCAATCTCCCTCCTGTACGAAATCAGAGAGCGGTTCGAAATTATTTGTGTTTGTAGCTGTAGCTGCTGTCTTTGCATCCATATCTTTATGATCAATTTGTGTGAATTCTGTTTTATTAATAATGTGTATTCTGTTTAATGTTTGATGAAAACAAACATATATATACACTAAGATATTGTGTGTACTCATTGGGAAAGTTTTGAATTTCCTTGGGGCTAGCTTTAGTATTTTACTTTTCTTTGAGAATAGATATACCTTTATTGACATGCAGGCTTTCTTCAATCTTAATTCTTCTCTTTGGGTGTTTTTTTATTTTGCAAATTTAAGTGGGAAAGATTGAGGCTTATTCTTTTTACACCTGTAGATGTAGTATGTGTATGCTTTGTGGCTTCCTGCTGAGGGAAAGAACAAAAAAGTTCTGAATGAAAATAATCATTTGGAGATTTAATTTCACCGGAATTGCTACTTTTGGGATGTTGACGTGTCTCATTCGACACAAATATTTACATGTCAAATCACCGAAATTGAAATGTAAAACTCAAGAATTTTAATGCTTTAAGTGGCAAAATTTGCGTCCAATCAGCAAAAGCTTTTCTAAAAAATTGACATTTCGAGCTATTTCTATAAACCAACACAAATTCGGTTTAATTAAATAAATAATATAAATTTAAATCAAAATTAAAAAAATAAAGTAGTTTCAAAAAATTAAAAAAAAATCTGGCGAGACGCGGATGCCAAAAGCGTCCCGTCCACCAGGACGCTATTCACAAAAGTGTCCCGAACCCAAATTTTCTCCCCCAAAATTTTGGGGCCAAAATGAAAAAAAAAAAATTACACTTTCGTCGGGACGCTTTTGGCATCCGCGTCCCAGTAGAAATTGCGTTCGGGGGGTTTTTGCAATAAAAAAAAGGCCATATTTATGTTCATTAGATTAAATTTAGTACTTTTAGATTAACAAATTTATGTTCATTAGATTAAATTTAGTACTTTTAGATTAACAAATTTATGTTTGTAAATGCGAGTGGGGAGATTATGGTGCCCGGTAAAGTATGATGGGTATTATTATTATTATTATTCTTTTTTTTTTTTTTTTTTGTATGTATGTTTTTATCGACATAATATCTTTTTTTTTTTTAATTATTTTCTTTTTCATTGAGTAGGAATGTACATCCAACTTGTAATAAAAACTAAATAAGAGAAAATAACACTATTACATAGTTTATAAACTTAGAACTAATAACAAGTTATAAGATATATCTTTTTTAAATATTTTTAAAATTAATTGTATGAACTCAGAGAAAAAAAACAAATTAAATTATTTCTAAGTTATGTCGTATTTTATATAAAAATACAAAAAATAGATAATATTATTGTGCATCCTCCTAAGATGTGTTAATTCTTACTTTAAAAACTATGATAATTGTATAAGAATTCATAATGTTAAAATTCAAGAATATTTAACAAATTCCACTAAAATCTATTAATATCTACATAATTTCATAGCATAAAATTCAACAAATTTTATTATAATTTGATGGAATTGATGGAAATCAACAGAGTTACACATATTAGAATACCTTATAAGATTTGATTTTGTCTTATATCCATATTAAAAAAAACATATTTTATATTTCTTAAAATATTTCAATCCTCTGATTTATATTTTTAAAATTTCTCACCCCTAATTATCCTTATTCTATTATGATTTTAAAAGTAAACGAAAATGTATACATCTAAAAGGACATAAATGTCCGGGACGCCATTCACAAAGGCGGGACGCGGATGCCAAAAGCGTCCAGACCCAAAATGTAATTTTTTGGCGTCCCGACCCGGTTTTTTTTTTACATAAATATGGCCATTTTTTTTATTGCAAAAACGTCCGGGACGCCATTCAAAAGGCGTCTCGACCCGGGTTTTTCTTTCTTTTTTTTTTGCAATTTCTAACGGGACGCGGATGTCAAAAGCGTCCCGACCCAGTGTAATTTTTTTTGTTCATTTTGGCCCCAAAAACTTTGGGTTGAGGAAATTTGGGTTCGAGACGCTTTTGTGAATAGCGTCCCGATGGGTGGGACGCTTTTGGCAACCGCGTCTCGTCAGATATTTTTAAAACTTTTTGAAACTATCTTATTTATTTAATTTTAATTTAAATTTACATTATTTATTTAATTAAACCCACAAATTCAATCAAAATAGAACTATATGTCTAAGTTTGAAAAGATATTGAACCAAAATTCAAATGTGACTATTTTAAATAGTTTTAAGTTACAGATGGGAAAAAAACTACCTTCCGTGCTTGAATTATGATTTTACATGGAAGTGTGTGTTGTGCGTGAAAAAATGAAAGATGCCTGGAAAAATATTGGTTTTGCCAATATTCCTTCTTTATTATTATGTGTTTCTTATCTATGTTGATCGTAGGAGGTAACTTTCTGAAAGGAAAGTATTATCATGAGTATTTTTATTTAAAAAGAAAATTTGAGTTCCAACATCTTATAACAAAGTTTGCAACATTAAAAAAGAAAATCAATTAATTTATCGAGGATTCGAAGTGATGCTATAGAAAGCAAGTACGCCGTTAATCTCTTGAAACATTTTCAAGGTTTCCAAAAATAGTTGGGGTAAGAAATCATAAGTGATATTTGATATTGGTGGTGTAATTTATTCAATGTAAGTGCAATATTATTAATTTATTAATATAATATAATTATTTAAAATACTCAAGTCACGATTATTGGTCAATATAAGCAAATTTAAAACAAACGGCGCGGATATACACACCACATTTATTTATTAGTTCACCCTACTAAAAAATGTTATCACAAAAATGTAAATATTACCCTTAAACCCTACACCCCCAAATACTTCATCTCCTTTAACTCTCCACCACCACTCCAGCCGTCGTCCATCACCGCCGCCACCGTCATGGCCACCGGCTTTTGAAAAATATAAAAAAAATTATGCGCACAGAAATACGCTGCCGCCATGACAACCGTGCCATTGAAAAAAGAAAAAAGAAAAAAAATGGCTTGAAAATATATCGTTCGAATACAAAACACATGTTTAAAAAATTGATCTGTACACAAAATATATGTTCAAAAAATTGATATCAACGCCCCTTTTAGGCTAAAAAAGGGTTGTTCGATTTTTTTTTCGAACAACGTTGTATTGTTCGATCAAAAAGTTCGAATTCTATTCGAGAAATCAGAGACGAACACCCTTGTTTAGCATCTGTTTCTTACCCTTTGTCGCCCAAATTCGTCACTTACCTTTCACCACTTATCACCGTTTTTTCTTCTTCGTGTTCGATGATGGCGGCGACGGTGAGATGGGCAACGCTAATGTCAAAGTTTGAATGGTGATGAAGGGTTTGAGAAAATGATGTATTAGGGTGTTGGGGTGGGGGATAATTTTGGCATTTTTGTTGATTTTTTTATTCCGGTGAACTCATAAATAGATGGGGTGCGTATATCCGCGCCCTAAAACCAAATCAAATGTTAATAATTCCACATTTATATATTATGAAACAACTTTTTGCAGAATACATTATAAGTCTAATTATAGTTTAACTTGTTATCATCACATGCTAACAGTTTCAAACTCTCCATTTAGTTAGTCGCGAAACAATCATATTAGTCACTTTATTACAAATCACTGCGTGCATCTCCTTGTTTAGTATTTGTATTCAAAGACACAGTGAAAATCTTATAAATAACTTTAGTCTTTTCTAATTATCGGTACCCGTTGTACTTGTTTGTCAACACGTACCTCAAAGTTAATCATTAGTTATAATTTAATCACATCAATCTATTTGAGTACAACTTAAGTACAACTGAATAATCTAGTTGTACTTTAGTCGCAATTTGTTGTATTTTCTATTTTAAAAACAATTTATATAATTATAATTATACAATTACGAAATCAAACTTTAACCAATAAAAACATAATACTTGTAACATAAATTTGAAAGAAAAAATATAAAATCAACTAAATAAATACAAAAAATTTTATTTAAATTATAAATATATATTAATTAAATTAAAATTAAAAAACATCACAAAAACCATATATAGTATAAATAATATAGAATAAATCCTAAAATATTTTAAAATTGGATTAAAGTATTATGAACTAAATAATCATTTAATAATAAGAAAAATATTGAAATATTATAAAATAATAAAATAAATCACAAAAAATATGAAATATGTTAAATATATATAAAAAGGTATATTTTATATACAAATATTTAACAAATAATTAAAAAAAAACAAAAGAATTAGGAATAAATAATATAAAATAAATCTTATTTCACAATAATTTTATAGAATAAATTAAAAATAATTTACATCCTGAACAATCATTTACTAAATCCTAAAAGCAAAAACACACTTAAAATGCTATAAATAATATAATAAAACAGAGAAAATCGTGAATTTAGTTAAATAAATATGACATATGTGTTTTAATTTTAAACAATTCTTAATAATTTCTAAAATAAAATAAAAAGTAGAAATAATATAATATAATATAATAAATATGATAATATTTCGAAATCAGATACAAATATAATAAGATTATAATTAATTTTTTAATATTTATTTTAAAAATATTGAAAGAATAAATTACCGATAGTTATAAAGTAAGTTAAATAATATATAAAAACTAATTCTAAATAGTTTTTTATCTATTGAAAGTTGATAATAAAATAATAACAAAGATCAAGAAGTTATAAATAATAAAATAAATCTTAAATTGTTTTAAAAAAAGAAAGTATTATACTTAATTAAAGTTATATTATAAAAAATTATCTCCTAAATCTAGAAACTAAAAAATATATAAATATTATAAAAATATATAAAATACTACAAAAATTAAAAAATAAATACCAAATAAATGAGGCATCGTGTTACAAATTTAATTAAAGTCATTTGTATTCTATTTTATTATAGTTAATAATTTTGAAATCAGCCATTAATTGACTCGGGATAGCCACAAAATAATTTAGTTAAACATCAAGTCATTGAGTCAGTTGATGAACCCGATAAATAAATTAGAATTTATATATATATATATATATATATATATATATATATATATATGTGTGTGTGTGTGTGTGTGTATTATACATATATATAAGTTATACGAAAGTAATCATAAAGCCAAGATAAATAAATCATTTATGTGTGGATTTCTAACGTTAAATACATAAAGTCATAGTAATTAGTCATAAACTATTAATATACAAATGTTCATAAATATTTGTTTAGTTAAGAATTTTAAAATAATGTATTGAATTATTTATATTAAGCTATATAATCATTGTTTTTCATTCTGCCTACGTATAATTTTGATTTCAAATTTTAATCTAATAATTGTATAAAGTTACTTACTCATAATATAATTTTTTAATTTTTTTAGAAAAACGAAAAAAGAAAAGAAAACAAAAGTGTAATTGTCAAGCTTGTGACAAGTTCTGAGTCAAAGTTTGGGTCATCTAGGTTTTAGCCGAATCACGTATAGAAAATTGAAAGATATGACTCTACTAGGTTTGTACTCGTATTGCCTGTTCTAGTCAAAAAATAAAATTATGAGAAAAAAAAGACAAGTTCTTGTTACCGATTTATATATATATATATATATATATATATATATATATTGTCTTTGTTGCATCAAGTTTTTTGTTGTACTTATAATATTCTTTTTTTTTACTAAACTTAGTAAATAATTTTTTAAAATCAAATTATAATTTTTTTTATTCATATTTTTTTTAATTTTTTTATATTATTTTATATTTCTTTTAATTTTTTATTTTTTTTATATTTATACTTAGTTAATAACTTTCTATACTTTAATGGTAAAATTTTTTTGTAGCTATGAATTCATATTTATTTTATAATATTAGCAATTTTTTGGTATTTTTTTCTCCATTTTTTGTATTTATAGATAAATATTTTTAATTTAATTATAAGTTCTAGTATTTTATTTATAAGAAAAACAAAGTTATTTGGTATCATTTGATATATTTGTATTTTGATTTTACCTTTTCAGATTTTGTAGATTTATAAACTAAATATTTAGATTTATTTATAGATTATATATTTTATATTTATATTTTATTTTTGAGATTTATTATATATATATAATATTTATGTAATTTATATTATTATTTTTTAATTTTATTTTATATTTTTCTTCATTTTCTTTTTATATTTAGATTTATTCAATAATTTTATAGAATCTAATTATGAAAATTTTAAGTTATTTTAATTTTTTTTTATGATTTTTCTCTTTAATTTTATTCGATTATTGAATTTTCGATTTTATTTCATATTTATTAAATAATATTTATAATTTAATTATAGGTTCTTGTGTTTTTATCTATATGATTATATTAATATCTTTAATTTATTTTTTAGCATTTGAAAATATTTATGTTTTATTTTTGCTTTTTTGGGTTTTTCAATTTTATTAACTCATTACTTATATTTATTTATATACTTATTTTAGTTCTTTTATATTTTATTCAGGTTTTTTATATTATTTTTATTTTTCTCAAATTTTATATATAATTATACATTATTCTTCTATATATTTAATATTTTATTTACATAAATCATAATTTTCAAAAAAATATTACATAAATAATTATATAAATAATAAATACTGATTACTATAAATAGTAAGTAAAATGAGCGAGAAAATTTTGTAAAACATATTTAGATATGCTAGTCTTTTATATATATATATATATATATATAGATATAGATACTCCAATAATATTTAAAAATATTAAAATTTTATTAATTCAACTCTAATAAACTTCTTACTTACCCTGTCTAATATATGATATAAACATAAAAAATAATTATAAAATAAAATAAAGGAAAAAAAAAAGGACGAAAGCATCCAAAATAGCGAAAAGAAAAGAAAGAAAAAAAGGAAGAAGAAAGAACAATAAAAAAACAACATCAAAACACTCCCCACAAGGATCAATCATTCTTCTCCGTCATCGCTTAGCTCAGTCCCAGTATTCATGGCATCAGTAAGTTGGAGCGTGAGACAGTCCACCATTTGTTGTGAGGTTGGGCCTTCTNAAAAAGTGGGCAACCATAATGTTCTACTCTGGTTTCATGAATAATGAAGCAATGTTCGAGTTTCTTTTTGAACAAATGTGTAATGTTCGAAATTTATTTTAGAACACAATGTTTCTTGACAAAAAATAAATTGTTCGGAGTAGATATTCAAACTTGAAATTCATGTTCAAAAATCTGATGTGATCAATCTATTTTTTACCAGATATTATGATGTGTTCGATTTTTTTTTCGAACAACCTGTTCATATTCATCATTACAAGTTCGAACACAGCCCTAATTAAACAGTTTTATGACCAAAAATGGTGAAACAATGCACATAAATAGCAATATGATTATTGTAATACTGAATATTGTAGAAAAACTTGCACCATTCATCTTGTTTATACTATCATCCTCCATTATTGAGTTTTGTTTCGATGTGGGTTTTAAAATGGGTTGTGAAAGGTTTGGGATGAATAAAATGAATTTTTTTTAATATTTAAATTAATTTTATAAAAGAGTTATTTTTATCTTAATAAATATATTTATTTTAACCAAAAAATAATGAGGTCAACTTATCAATTTTTAAGGTGCAAATATTCGGCCTGTAAAAAAAGTGGGACAGGATACTTGAAGGCAATTGCATAATTTTATGAAGAAAGTACAGAATATAGTTAACGGAAAATTACCATTTTACGCTCAATGGACCTCTATATACCTCATTTTCTCATCTTTTTACTAAAAAACTTGTTTTTTCCAATTTCTATGTTTTCTCTTTGCATCTCTCTCCCTTGCCAACATCAATCCCTTCATTCTCTCTCCCTCGCCAACAACAAACCAAAACCAACACAAACCTCAATAATACAGAAACAAATCATCGCATATGAATTCCTAATCAAACCCCCCGATTCGCAAATAATGAAATCCCCTGATTCATCTGCATCACCAAAAGCGAGTGGCTCGATTTCAAGCACGTGCATTTGTCAATTGGTCGAAGGCCTCGACGTCGTGTGGACGATCAAGAAGGTTGGATCTGGTAGCGGGAAGTGTTCCAAGCCTGTTGTGATCACCGACAACAGTCAAATCCCTCAGATTTATGTCGTGATAATCTGTTTATGCTATTGATCTGATGATGATCTGCTATTTTTTCGTGTTTCCTGTTGCTATGTTTAGGGTTTTATGAGAGGTTGTTTCTACTGGAGCCTTGTTTTTCTTTATTATCGTTTCAACTGTTAACTAACTTTCTGAATAATATTAGATTTATCTTATCAGTGTCTTATTATTCTCAATATGATGATTTCATCTTTATTTCACTATTTTAATTCGATGTTTAATTAAACTGATGAGTAGTAGAATGTGGTCACCGTATTTGAACATTTCTCTGGGTTGCTGAGAGTTGGAGTTTTTTAGCAAAAATATCACACGCACGAAACAACCACGAAACTGACTGAAAACACGTATGAAATATATCATTTGCACCGACAAGGTTCACGTTTCCCAAATACTAGGGTATAGAAACAACCAGGAAACCGAATGGAAACACGCACGAAATATATCACTTGTCCCGACATGGTTCTCTTTTCCCAACTACTAGGGTATATAAGCAATCAGAAAACTGACCGGAAACACGTACGAAACATATCATATGTCCCGACAGGGTTCACTTTTCCCAACTAGGGTATAGAAACAATAAGGAAACCTACTGGAAACACACATGAAACATATTACTTGCTCCAATAGGTTCACTTTTCCCAACTACTAAGGTATAAAAACTAATGAGAAATAAATTGGAAACCATAAAACATATGATTTTGAAATGTTTTGTTTTCACAATTATCAAGGTATATAAACAAGTTTGAAACACTATAGAAACAACAAAGTTCACTTTCCCAATTATTAGCATATAGAAACAAGTTATAAACAATATAAAAACATGATATATTTTTGGAAAAACTTATATATAAATGGGAAAAAAAATATGTCGATATAATTGGAATAAGAAGATAAAAATATGTTTTTTGCAATATAGTCGGGTATTTTTGTACTCATCCCTTATTTTATTGTTATCAATTAGGCCACCAAAAGATACGAGAATGTGTACTAGTTTCGTTGGGCCAAGAATTTATGTCATTGGTCTTAGGCCCGATTATGTTTCGCAACCTGTTGTAGGGCTTTTCATATAAAAACATTATTAATTTACCAGGTTCAGATTGTACACCCATTTCTATGAGAGAGTATACCATGGACCCAAGTGCACCGTGTAATTTAATTTATCATCGTATATAACTGACATATATCATTATATATAACTGGTACATATCATCTCATATAACTGATACATATCATCACAAATAATTGAAATTCTACATCTAAAAATTAAAGTCCTAAAATTAAAAAAATAAACCTAAAACAAAAAATTAAACCCTAAAAATGGAAAATTAATCCCTAAAATGAAAAACTAAATCCTGAAATTGAATATTAAACTCTAAATTCTAAATTTCTATCATCTATCATCACATATAACTGACACATATCATCACATATAACTGACAAATATCATCACATATAACTGGTAGAATGATAGATTTTTGCTGGGACCTTAAAATGAAAAATTAAATAAAAAAATAAACCTTAAATTGAAATATTAAACCCTAAAAATGGAAAACTAAACCCTAAAATATAAAACTAAACCTTAAAATGGAAAAGTAAACCCGAAACTCTAAGTTTTTGTCACATATCATCACTTATAAATACCATATATCATCACGTATAACTGTCATATATCATCACGTAATATAGGAGCACCTAGCAAGGTGCACCCAAGTGCACCTAATAAATTGCCCATTTCTATTACTAAAATATTATTAATTCCCCCAAAAGCCCTTCCATCTAAAAAAATGAGCGAGAGAAAGAAAGAGAATGCCAACCAAGCAGACGCTATCACCCCCTTCACCTTTCATCGAAAAAATCCACTGCCTCCAACCTCTGCTCCACAGCCGATCTGGAAACCATGGTCGCCTTTTCATCTTAAAAAAAAAAGCGATATAAGAGTTCAATTTGGGCAAGAAGAGTACAAATCTGCTCAGGCACGAGTGATCTTTGTATAAGATTTTGTGATGATTGTGTTGGATCGACACCCATTGAAGAAGGAAAAAAAAACACAAAACTTCTGACGGGCTTTTGACACTAGTTCGTCGAAGGGACTAAGCCTCTTCGTCCATTGACGGACAACTGTGTACTTTTTGGTAGATCAAAGCCGAAAAGTCATTTTTAGATTTTTTTTGTTCTTTCTTTTGACTAACAAGAATTAATGGCACTGGGCTTCTTGTGTGTGTTGTGTTTGTATGAATTCAAAGGCGATGTGCTTATATGTTGTGTTTTTTGTGTTGATTATTAAACGTGTTAGCGTGGCTTGTGTTTGTGTGATGAAAGTGTGTGCTTGTACTTGAGGTGGAAGAGAAATGGAGGTGAAGGCCTGATTAAGAGGTATGGGAAGGTGGATGTTTGGAGGAAAAAAAGATGCTCCTGCAATATAAGTTTTAAAATTTTCAAATCCTAATATATCTTTACTGTGAATGAATAAGTTTATATAATAAATGAACAAAAATAAAGCATAGATGATCCAAATTTAAGTTCAACATTATGGTATCCATATGATTAATTCTCTAACTACTCACGATTAATTCTCCTACTACTCATAAGACAGTAAGTTCTACAGTACCTTCAATGTACCATTTCTCATGTATTTCTAACCGTTAGATCATTTTAGTTTTGATGTATTGTAATACATCAATGGCTTGAAATACATGGGGTATGGTACATCGGGGGCACCGTAGAATTTTCCTATAACTTATGTTATATATATATAACAGAACTTTTGCTCAACAGAACTTTATATAATAGAACCTTAATCCTAAAAACAGTTTTGCTCCAAAACAGTTTTGCTCAAAGTACTTTTATTAATATAAAACATATAATCAAACCCAAATATTTCCAAGTGAATATTTAATATTTTATTGATACACTCTTAAATTAGAGAAATAATTACATAAACTCGATATGCATTTGTATATGAAATTAATCCAATGGTGATCCAATCAAACTCGTAAGTGGGTTAGTTAGATAAAATTAATATATAAAGAACATCACTAGGACTCAGCGAATCATGACCTTTATACAAAGTTTTGGTAAAATTTCCTTTATTAGGAACCAGTCGATTAAGCTCAAAATTTATCAAAGTGTCTGTCTTAATGGCTTAATCAATTTATGTCATTTTCATTATTCGGCGATTACATCATAATCAATTACTATTGAATATGTCACTTGCATTGTCCAATAACTTTTCTGATATGAAGAATTTGGGCGATCTCTCTCAAGATTCCAATCGATAAATGAATTTTCTTCTTGGCACAACTACCACCTTTATTTACATCATAATGTACCCAACACAAGCCATGTTTATCCCAAATGGAGTGCAAGCACTGATCATGGTTAAAACACATTACTCAGTAAATAAGATGTGTATTGACCTCAAGTCAAAGGATCACCAAACACTCTATATACCGATGAGTCTATAAACATATAATAAATCGCTCATCAACAAGATCTACCAATACTCTCTAATGTATCTATGTGTCCATCATGAATAGCAATTATTCGCAGTTTAAGACTAACTGTATTTTCTAAGAATGTAATGCAGTACACATGACGACATATAATATATTATCAATATCTCAATATTTATAATCATTAGTCGGGACTATTTTGAGAGTAATGTTCTATCACTGATATCCCATCATATCAATGACAATATTAACTCACGGCAACATATATATGAATAATTGAAATCAATCAAGATAATAATTCAATAATGCAATGCCTCATATATATAACAATATATAAAAATAGTTATGATCAAGTACAATATCCTTTAATTCTAATTCTCTTTAGGATATAAATACTTTCAATCTCTCACTTGGTTTAGAGCTAAAAACCTACATATCTAATATTCAGGTTAACAAAATACTCATCGTGAATCCTAAAACATAATGGCTTGGTGAATGGATCAGCCAAATATTCTTCTGTGGGAATACACTCTATTTTAATTTTTCCTCTCTCCACTATCTCCCTGATCAAGTGGTAGCATCTTGATACATACTTGTTTCTATTCGTGGATCTTGGTTCCTTTGCTTGCGCAATAATACCAGTGTTGTCATAATATAAAGACATTGGACAACCTGCATTAGGAAATACCCCTAACTCATTTAAGAATTCGTTTATCTAGACAGCTTCTTTAGTTGCCTCTAATGCATCAATGTACTCGATTCCGGTTAGTGAATCTGCGGTAGTAGTTTGCTTGAAACTATTATAACTCATTACCCCACCATTGAGAAGAATGCATATGCAGGTTATGACTTATAGTCATCATGATCTGTTTAGAAACTAGCACCAGTGTACCCATTAACTGCCAGTTCATTTTGTCCACCATAGACTAAGAAATATTCTTAAGTTCTTTTAGATACTTAAGAGTACTCTTGGCTGCTTTCCAGTATTCTTCCTCATGATTTTGTTGAAATTTGCCAGCCATACTAAGTGCATAGGCCACATCTGGCCTTGTGCATATCATGCCATACATGATAGATCCTATTATCGATGCGTATGAGATACTCTTAATGCGCTCAAGTTCCTTCTCAGTAGAATGACTATCTTTTTTTTTTATTGATACCATGACCCATTTGTTATATCTTCTACTGGAATTTTCCATAGAGAATCATTTGAGCACTTTATTTGTGTACATAGATTGTGGAAGCCCTAACATTCTGTTAGATCTATCTCGGGTAGATCCTAATTCTAAGAATATAACAGGCCTCACCCAAGTCCTTCATCATGAAGGTGCTGGACAACCAATCATTTACTAATTGCATAACAAGAGTATCGTTTCGAATTATCAATGTATCATCAACATATAATAATAAAAACAACACTCCCTTTAACGCATATACTATAAACGCATGGATCTTCTCTATTTATGACAAAATCAAACAATTTGATTAATTTGTCAAAATAAATGTTCAAACTCCTAGAGGCTTATTTAAGTCTATAAATGGACTTTTGTAGTTTGCATACCGGTTTGGCTTTTAGATTTAGATGTAAAACCCTCTGGTTGTATAATATACACTTCCTCAGTCAAGTCATCATTGAGAAAATTGGTTTTAACATCCATCTACCAAATATGGTGATCATACTATCCAGCTATAGCAAGAAAAATTCTAATGGACTTGATTTTTGCAACTAATGAAAGGTTTCATCATAGTCAATTCCCTCTCGTTGACTATAACCTTTTGCTACCAACCTAGACTTATAGGTTTATAAATTTCCACTTGCATCGATCTTCCTCTTGAAGACCCATTTACATCAAATAGGTCTAACCCCAATTGGCAGGTCAATAAAGTTCTAAACTTTATTTTTGTATATCAAGTCCATTTATGATTTCATGGCTTCAAACCACCTCTTTATGTTAATGTCTAACATAGCCTCAGTTTATGTTCTAGGTTCATCATCATCTGGGATTTCCATGTCACCTTGACCCTCCCGCCGAAAAACCTCCTGGAGCCACCCAGAACGGGCTTGAACCAATCGGCAGTGAACGACAAGTACATCCCACCCCGTCACCTCACCATCAATTGGTCATCGTTTGGTAGCAAGCATTGACATTCGCTCTCAACAGGCTATTGCACCATCTAAATAAAGATGAATCATCAGTGGGATCTTGCTGTAGTGCAACCCGTCGGTTTCAAGAATTGAATTCCAATTCTAATTTTTTTTAAACGATTAACCCATAATAATATTATAATATTATAAATAAATAAAATAATCATTGACACTTCCCCGAGTTCTGATACCGCTATTAAAAGCCATAGAGACGAACATGATGTTCGTGCAATTGAAGTTTGAAAAGTTGTATAAACCCCACTATATCTTTACTGTACGAATATATTATACAATAAATAAATGGAGAAATCATGAAAACCTTACAATTGATCCAGATCTGAGTTCAACACTATGGTATCCACGCGATTAATTATCCAACTGCAAGCTCCAACTTCATTGTATTACTACCATAGAGAAAGTTAAGAAATCTCACGAAAAGCTAAGAATGGATTTTGAGATCTTCAACCTCAAATGTAGCATTTTACGATAATCCTCAAAAACTCATAAGATAATTTATGACTTATGTTATATTTATACTAGGTACATAAGAGAACCTTAATCCTATAAAAGAGTTGGACTATCCAAGACATGGCCCAAAACAATTTTGGTCCAAGTACCTTTATAAATAAAACATAGATAATCAAACCCAAATCTATTTAATTTAATTAAATAATTTATATCAAATAAAAACTAACAGCATAATGACTAATAATTAAATATTATAATTCTAATTGAATATTTAATAATTTCTTGATACAATCTTAAATCGAAAAAATAATTGCATATAGTGTGACCCTATAGGCCTTTATATATGTCATCAATCCAATTATGATCCAAGCAAAACTCGTAGACAACATTTTTAGATGAATTCATTATATAAAGAACATTCACTTGAATTCAGCGAATTATGACCTTTATACAAAGTTTTGGTGAAATTCCCTTCATTACGAACCACTCTATTAAGTTTAATATTTATCCATGTCTATTTTAATGACATAATCAATTCATGTAATCTTTATTAGTCAAAATTATCATAATCAATTACTATTGAATATGTCTCTTGCAATGAACAATGACTTTAGTCGGCCTAATATGTAGAATTTGAGTGATCTCTCTAGGAATTCCAATCGATAAATGAATTCTTTTTCTTGACTCAACTACCACCTTTATTTACATCATGATGTACCCAAAATAAGCCATATCTACCACGAATGGAGTGAAAGCATTGGCCATGGTTAAAGCACATCACTCTGTAAATAAGATATGTATAGACCTCAAGCCAAAGAATCATCACACACTGTATATATCGATAAGTTTATAGACATACAACAAATAGCTTATTGGCAGGATCTACTTTTACTCTCTAAAGTATCAATGTGTCTATCACGAATAACAATTATTCGTAGTCGTGAGACTAAATGCATTCTCCAAGAATGTGATGCGGTGCACATGCCGACATATATTATATTATCAATATACCAATCTTGATAATCATTAGTTAGGGATATTTTAAGAATAATGTTCTATTACTGACATCCTACCATATAAATGAAAACATTAACTCATGGGAACATATATATAAATAATTAAAAAATAATAATTCAATAAATGCAATGTCTCATATATAATATATATAAAATAGTTGGGATCAAGTACAATATCCTTTAATTCTAATTGTCTCTAAGACATAAATACTTTCGTATAATAGATAATTGACCTATGTTATTTTACATACACAAACACACACACACACACACACACACACACACACACACACACACACACACACATATATATATATATATATATATATATATATATATATATA
>BMAC01000237.1:544407-556046 GCA_014905375.1 Phtheirospermum japonicum
CTATGTTGATGATTGTATAACCCAGAGGTGGCGTTTCGTCACAAATTATGTGCACATAGTCATGCGACCCAGAGAGTTTTAAAAATTGTCGCATGACCCAGAGATAGAGGTGCAGCAATGCACAACAGAGGTACATTTATTGTACAACAGAGGTGCAGCAATGCACAACAGAGGTACATTTATTGTACAACAGAGGTGCAGCAATGCACTACAGAGGTACATTTATTGTATAATAGAGGTGTAATTTATTGCACAACAGAGATATGATTATCCAGAACTACGATATTATGCAATTATTATGAACTGTACTCCCTACTGAGCGAGTTCAAAGCTCATCCCTTTTTAAAATAACATTTTTCAGGTCAAGTGAAATTAGAGCGGAAGCGTGGTGGTGACGACGATAGTAAAAAAAGACGATAGTAATACGACGATAGTGAAACCATGTTTTAAAGTATTAATTTGAGATCTTACTATTATTTCAAGTTTAATAAATTTGTAGCATTTGAATTTATTATTTTATTTCCTCAAATATTAACTATTAAATGTTAGATTTATTTGAATACTATTTATGAAGCTCCATTATTATTACTACTACTATTATTATTATTATTAGTTTTTATTAAAGCCAAATGATATTGAATTTATTTACTTTCATTGAAAAGATATAAGCTAGCTTTATGTGAAATTAATTGTTTGATTTAAGTGTTTATTTATCTTTTAAAATTTACTGAAAATATTATAAAAAGTAACGTCCCTCATATTACTTTTATTAAAATATAATTGCTTTCGCTTGTGTTTTCGTTATGAAAAAACGGGATGTTACAAACCTCCTTTTTTTTTAATTAAATAGTGTAGGTTTTAAGGTTTGGTTTGGTAAATTGTGTGATTTTTTGTGTTAAGAGGGATTTTTATTTGCAAATTGATATTGAACATGTTTGAGCCATCTTTTTTAAATAAATTGTGGTCAAGTCCTCTTATTAATAAAAGAAGTAAAATATCAAGAGTCTGATCACAGGCCGATCAAATTGACATAGTAACCCCGTGAATAAAAACATAATAAAATATAAAGTAATTAGCGTTTCATAAGAAATCCATGATTAAGTGAACCACCTAATGAAGTGCGTAAAAGACCCTCTTCAGCAGTGTTTGAGTCATTGTTTTGTAGAAGATGTGAAGGTTTTTATGTTGATTTTTCATTAACAATTAAAAAACAAATGCGTGTTGGGTAAAATAAGAAGTGTTCAAATTTGGTTCTTTGAACACAACTTAGGTGCCTGATTCTTGTGATTGAACAAATCACAGATGTTCAAAAATAAAAATCGAGCACTCCTGGTTTTCTTTTAAAAAAAATGTGTCCGAACTAGTTTCTTGAACATGTATTATGTGTTTGAAAATCTATTCTAACTTCCAAGCACGTCTTTTTTGCCCAGAAGTAGAGTGCAATCTATTTTATTCCTAAAAGAGGTTTGAGACCAATTTTTCGAATGTGCCTTTTTACCAGCCTAAACACAAACAGGACAATAAACCTAGAAGAATGGTGCTACATCAAAAAAAAAAAAGGATAAAATACCAACAAAACGTTCCTCTCCTCAAGCTCGATCTAAAACCATTTGCAAGAAAGTTAGGTTTTTTTGCAAGGCGAGGGGGTTTATATTGCGCAGATGAAACGAGCAAAGTAATGTTTTGACCTGTTTAACCCCGTATCTTGACCAAAAGAAATGTTATATACAGTTGGCCTAAAGCCAATTTTCAGTATTGTGATCTTTTGGTAATGTCAAAGTGACATTTTTAAAATAAATAAAAATAAAAATAATCTTATCTATCTATCTATCTATCTAAACATAATTGTCTACATGAAGCAATTTGCTTGGTTCCCTTCAAGTCTTTTTTCTTTTCCAAATGAAACATTTTTGGCACAGACAACCTACAATTATTGACTTTTCAACCGTCTTTCAAAAATTTAAATCTCAACAACCTACAATTATTGTTTTTTCAACTGGTCTTTAAAAATCTAAATCTCTCTTTAAAAATCTAAATCTCAACAGCCTACAATTGTTGATTTTTCTACTGTCTTTCAAGATTTTAAATCTCATCAGCCTACAATTGTTGAATTTTCAACTTTGTTTTCAAACTCAGTCGTGTGTTATAAAATATAGGAAAATATTTAACCTTAAAATCTCAAAACCCATGCTTCTTTTTTATTGTTTAGATTTCGATTTTTTTTAAATTGTTATATATCCAAATATTAGGTAATAAAACCTGATTTTGATTATCTAAATAATGGAAGAGTCTATAATATATAAAACACTACTAAATGATAATAATGGAAGAGTCTATAATATATAAAACACTACTAAATGATAGTTATCGAATTTGGAATAATGTCAAATGGGAATTTGTCCATATTTTAGGTACACATTCGGATTTTGACAAAGTTAAAATAGTATTCTACGTTATTATGAAGTGAAATAAAACTATAATAAATGTTCAACTCTGTAAATAATTTATATACATACCTAATTATACATTAATGAAAAGTAAAATATACAAGCCAAATTAAAATAATATATATATCAAACATAAAAAACAAAGCAGTCTTAAAACAATGAAGCAAGCATAAAAATAAAATATATTACAATCCTTCTATGAATATTGTATACTGCAATTAGCCTTAATAAAACCTATAAATAAATAACAAAACAATTAAAAAAATCAAAATTTACAAAAATTCGATTTCTTTGCATAATTGCAGACTCCAGATATACAAAAAATAAATACATCAAATATGATCTAATATTTTGAACAACAAAGCAATAAAAAAATCAAAATTCTATAAATTTTGATTTTTTGGAATAATTACAAAGTGCAAACATACACAAATACATCAAATGTGATTTTTATACAAAAATGCAATCAATGAAATCGAAATCCAAGAAATTTTTTTTTTGTCTAATTAAAGACTTCAAATGTACAAAAATATAGCAGATCTGTTTTTTTTTTCTTTATATATATACAACAAAGCAATCAATAAAATCAAAAGGAAATAAAATTTGATCTCTTTGCATATATGAGAGAATACGCATTATATTGAATCTGATTTTTGGGTTATCAAGTTACCAATATTCAAAATGCTAGGGTTACAACTAATTTATCATATAAATAGATGTCGTTATTTGTTGAATGATTCACTTTCAAAATTCATCAAACCACACAAATGTGACTCTATTTTTCTCTCTTTTCAAAAACTGGGCTGCAAAAATATTTGGTGAGATGTCGTCTCTCTTCGTACTCATAAAAGACATTGATCGGCCCAACAAGAAAGCCCTAAAAGTTGAGGTTTGATCATTTTTTCTAGAGCGGGGTTCGATGATAAAGATGAAAGGTCTTTGATGGAGTTGTATTTCATGATGTAGAGGTAATTTTAGAATCCAAGCTTTATTGTATTATTTTTTAGTTTCATGAATTTTTGCTGATTGATTTACTAATTTATTGTATTAAATTAATTGTTTTGAATTCTTAAAACAGGGTGGTCGGATGGCTGTGATAATAAAAAAGTTCAACATAAAATTATCTGAGAAAAGGATTGTTGAGGGTCGCGTTTATGCTATCCAAAACTATTATGTTGAGAGTAATACCGACAAGTATCGAACGACTCTTGCCAAATTCGAGCTAATATTTCATGCGAAAATTCCCTGTGTTGAAGTGCCCGATGATGATTGTGCGAACAAGGTTGACAAGACCATATAAATTGGTTAATTGTCTTTATTTTGAAATAAATAAATTAGTATTTTATTGTGTTTATGATGTTATTAACATTTCAGATGTGATTGGGAGAGTTGATGAGATTCATAACCCATAAGAGAAGGAGTTCAGTTATGATTATAGCATTTTAAGCTTGAACAATATTGATTTGGCTTAAAATCTAATATTTTCATTCTATGCATAATAAAATCTTATTATTCTATAGAGATACGTACTGTTTTATTATTATTCTTAGCATTAGTATAATATCTATTTGATTTTTATAGATTTGGATTCTACATAGAGGTTTTTTCCCCATATTTATTAAGGAAGAAGTTCGATGGTACAGAAAATGCATTTATTTTTGTGTTTTTCACCCATGATATTATTTTGGTTTGTAAAGATTATTCGGTTTGTAAAGATTATTCGGTTTTGATTTTTCTATAATTTTTATATAAATTCTTTATTTATGTAACATATTTTGTATATAAATATGTATTGTTTCATTATTATACTTAGTATATTATCTATTTGTTCTTTCTATAGTTGATTAAATGATTTAATTTTCACTAAATAATTTTGGCATCATTAATGTGTTGATTTAGAACAAATGATCATAAGTTTGTTGACATATCTTACGCAAAATTAAGTAATATAATGGTGGTAATTTTTATTATGATCATATGAAGTCCTCAAGCAGACTAAACAATGGATTGCATTTAAATTATTTTTGTATAAAACTAAGAATTTGTTTTACGATATTGAGTGTTTTTGGAATAATATAATTGATAGCCTCAAATAAAATATTAATGGTTGATAAATAAATAAATGATGAACAATATATATATATATATATATACAATACATAAAATATTATTTTGAATTCTTAATTAAATACTATTTTTATTTTTTCATAATATATAAGTTGTAGGATCACTAAAAAAAGCACATAAGTTTTAAACAAGTTTAAATTAATTGGTTTGAAAAGGCATTGATGACGATGATAAGTGATAAATTAATTTATATTTATATATAAAAATATATTATTTATGTATTGCAAGTAAATCCGCTTGATATATTAAAAACTAGTTTCTATTTTTTTAAATCCTAGATCCGACTATCAATAAATATTTACATTTATATTTTCATGTTTATGTGATTGTGTATCTTATGGCAGAATGTGGATTCATTTGTTTACTCAAGTAAACCCCAACCACCTAATTCCATCATCGCACAACAATATAGAGTTGTCAGCAAATAAAAATAATAATAAATCACACAACATATGTATACAAATCCCACCAAAAGTATATATATTTGGAGCATCACGTTGAGGGGAAGAAGTATGAGGGGAAAATGACAGATTTAATAAGAAAGTGATCACGAGATTTCAACAAGATAATTTTTAAATTATTTTCGAATAAAGTTTTTTTTTCTTAGAACTAAATGGATTGGAGAATTTATCTTACATGTATATCCTGCCAATTCGTTGACCCTGAATTTTATAACTAAATAATTAATATGACATTATATGTTATTATATTCTGATATTAAGATTTAAATATGTGAGAAGTGCAAAAAATATTATTTACCTTTTATTGTTCATCTTTTGATGTGGTTTGCCCCACATATGGATGTTTGCAAATTCTCATAACTGAGACAAATCAAAATTAGTTAGAATATATTCATCATCAAGTACCAGTAGAAATGTACAAATCTATCATTATATATGGCTAATAGTTTTAATTGTTCAACTTATTTTGCGTGTGTGTGTGTGTGCGCGCGTGTTCCCTTTACTGATCAGCTGATCTTCATTATTCTTTTTCCATGCCTATATGAATAACATCAAAATAGATCATATTCATAATGAAAAAAAAACTCAAATAATACAGTAATCCGAATAGAGTGTATAATACTTATAATAGTTGTTGAATGATATGTCTTTGTTCATAACATTATTACACTCACTGACTCAAACTCTATTTAGAGGCATTATCATCCAAGATAAGTCATGTCAGGTTTCCAGCCAATAAACTTACATATATAGTATAAATCAACTTTTAAAAGTATTTGGAACATTTGTTATATAGATTTGTCGCAGACTTATCTTTTTTGAAAGCAAAGACCCTTGCTTTATTTTGAGCGTTCGCATTATCATTCATGTTGATTAGTCTAAACTTGATCCATGGTGAAAAAGTAATTCAGATTCATAATATAGGAAAAAATATTGTATGGAATAGTAATGTGAATGAAGTGTAATACTTATAATAATAGTTTTCTAATGATATGTTTTTGTTCGTAGCATTATAACTACTTAGACCCAAACTCTATTTAGATATATTCATCCAAGATAAGTCATGTCAGGTTTCCATCCAATAAACTTAGACATAGTATTTTAAATAGCTTTTAAAGGTAGTTAGAATAATTATCATTTAGATATGCTGTAAATTTATCTTTTTTGAAAGCAAAGACACTTGCTTTATTTTGATTGTTTGCTTTATCTTCAATATTGATTAGCCCAAACCTGGTTCATAGTGAGAAAAGTAATCCAGATGCAATATAACACAAATATGCCATACTTTGTTAGGATGACTAATATGTTATTGAGTAGTTATTTCCAGTAAATTAATTAAATAAATAGTTGTTTCATGTACAAAATATTTGATTAATAACCGAGTACTTATTTTTTAGTCTGGTTTATTAGAAATAAAGATGGTAGAAGAAAAATTACACTTCTAAAACACTGAGTTTCAAAAGTTCGATAAGTCTTAACAGACAACAACTTTTGATAAGGTATTAACATTATCAAATAGACATATATTAAAAAAAAAACTTTTAAGTTAATAAGTCTTTCACATTATCAATCTCATATTTATAGGTAATTTGTATTATATAATTAAAAATTAGTAGCTCAATATTAACAAGAAGTCATGAGTAACATTTAAAATTCTAGAAAATGCAAACAGATAAATATGTTTAACATGCTACATTGAATACATGTATTATGTGCATATAAATGCTTTTTACTATCAAAAGAACTTGCGAATTATACGAAAAACAACATAAACTTAGATGAAATAAGTTTTTACATAATATAAGGCAACAACATACATATACATGTAAAATTGCTTTACATTCAATACATGTGTTACATACATATATAGTCCTTTTAAATATCGAAAGAACATGTAGGGATGACAATGGGTAGGGTACTAAAATACCCATCCCCATACCCGTATTTAAAAAAAATACCCGTCCCCATCCCCATACCCGTGTGGGTAGCAAATTTTATGCCCATTCCCATACCCTATGGGTACTTTAGTACCCATACCCGTACCCATTACCCGCATGTTAACAACATGCAAAAAGTTGGAAAAAAATATTGATTAAAACTTAAATCATAATTTAATAAAATATAAACTAATGATAATTGACGTTATATAAAAAGTCACAAATATGAAAATACTATGAATCATTTAAAATAACACTTTAAATATTATTCAACACCACACTACTAAATCATGAAATTTCAAATATGAACCTCCGACACTCTCCACAACTTGCCAAATAAATATTGATATCATATAAAATAAAAATTGATAATACAAATTGAAAAGATTACAAAATTTATTTACCTTATTTTTAGAATTCGAGTTTCGAATATATTACAAACGTTTATCCATTAAATTAATTAATTAATTATATATATATAATTCCTTATATTATGTGTATGGGTATGGGGCGAGTTGGGTACTAAGGTACCCATACCCATACCCGCACCCAGCAAATATTGTGGGTAATTGCCCATACCCGTGCCCATACCCATTAAATGGGTAATTCCCCTACCCATCATGGGTAATTTTTGTGGGTACCCATCGGGTACATTACCCATTGCCATCCCTAAGAACATGCAACATTTGACAAACTATAGTAAGAACAACTTATATCATATGAGACAAATATACTCGTCATAAAAGACAACAACACAATATTTTTGAGTAAAGTAAATCAATATTTTTGTACAAAATGATTACACATGCACCAACTATAATGGCCTTAACAACACAATTTTATTTCAGTTTATTCATGCAATTGGACTAATTACTATAGTTGAAATTTGAATATTATAGAATTAGATTGATGTGACTTAACTATTTGCAATTGAGTCATGAAAAATGAACTTTGAGTAATTTGACCCACCATCTCCAAATAATATTACATTGAATGTGATGAAAATAAAATAAAATGATAACCAAGCCCTCAACATAGACATATATAACATATACAAACTGATATTTACATTGCTTATAGATGGTCAAATATCAACAATTGAAACCACATATGAGGCAAAAAATTTAAAAGCAAACTAGTCGCAATTAATTTGAATTCTGTAAAACACAAAAGGTGTCGATTTTGCAAGAAAAATAAGATCTACTAAAATTAAGAATTAAAACCCTAAGTCCGAGCATTACCTGTTCATGAACACCTTATACATGCATGTTGATGTGACATAAATAGTTAGACCTGGTTGGGGTAGACCTGATCCAGCGTCACTTGGGGAGAAACCAGGAAGCGTAGCCAGATCTGAACTAGGATGACCAGCGGTTTTTAGCCAGTTCATCCTTGGAAGGTCTAACCTTACCCCTTGAGAAATCAGGGTGAGATTGATTCAGGATGATTCCCTTATGAAACAATCGCCAGAGGGTCAGCTTAAGACAGGTCTGGCCTCCAGAGCTCCTTCAGAGGAACAAGTGGAACATGCTTAAAGAACAGGATTAAGTCAGAACTGATATTCTGAACTAAGAGAAAAAATAGGAAGAAAGAGCAGGATCTAGGAAGACCTGGCTCCTAAGCTCTCAAGAGGAGACAAGTGGGACCACTTGTCAGAATTGGTTGCACAATGGCCCTTGATTCGCGACATGTACTCCTGAGATTCCGGCTGGGGTCCCCACTGGGAAAAACTATAAATATCTCAGCCCTAAGGCTGAGAGAGGTATGTCATTTTTCTTGTGCATTCCTTTCTTCTTTCTTGGAAAACACCTCATACGCTTTCTAACTTAAGCATCGAAGAGGTTTCCACCGGTGGTCCTTTCTAACGTGTGTTGGTGTGCAGGTCGAGAAGGTGTGCCAATCTCACTGGTGGTCCTTTCAAATGTGTGTTGGTGTGCAGGTCAAGAAGGTGTGCTAATCTCAGGTGATATATTTCGGGGTGAAACACATGTAATCCACAACCTGTTCATGTCATAGATCTAGCAAAATACATGTATAATTAATTTAAAATCGGAAAAATACAAAAGATGTCAGATCTCAAATTGAGATCTACAAATACATTGAATGAAAATGGATATCTAAAAAAAGCTACTGTCATAAAACATAAAGAAACTCTAATTCAGAGTATTACTTGTTCAATAAAGATTAAATGTTCAAAATTCAATAGACATTATTTGTGTAATCAAAAGCCCATTCAGATCCATCATCAAGTTAGTCTAATTATGTTATTCTATTTCAGATTCGAATAGGCCAATGATTATTGAATGTATGATTATAGATCAAGGATGAACCTTGTTTGTGTAATATATGTGAAAATCGGATGGAGATTGAAACAATTTGGTGTTTGTTGTTGTGTGTGGATGGTGAAACTTAACCATTGGCAGAAAGATGATATCAAACGATGCCAATCCAGAGCCTCACCAAACAAACCCACTATAAAAGCCTTGAACCTATTTTTTGGCCTCCATTTCACCACCTCACAAACTCTAGCTCCCTGTGTTTCCTCCACCTTCTCTAGTATGGAGAAATCCAAACCCTTACACCCCCCCCCCCCCCCCCCCCTTTCGTTCGAATCTTTCAAGTTTCAGTGAAGACATTTTTTCTTCATGATTTCATATGAGATGACAATAATCGAGAGTCAGGGCCAATCACTTTCGAACGTCGACCTTTATCTGAAAAATCTCGTGTTCAGTCATGATCAGTTATATGTTGCTGTTTCGCGTCTCATAAATTAAAAGGATTTGAAGATATTAGTGTGCGGTGACGATGAGTCGGAACTCAACAGGACAAATAATGTTGTGTACAAATAAGTATTTAGTAACATATAAACTTAACGTTCATCGATATAGCTTAGATTTAGATTTTAATATATGTAGCATGGATTTGTTTACTCTCTCTCTCTCTCTCTCTCTCTCTATATATATATATATATATATATATATATATATGATTAGGTTCAAATGAGAACCATGTCCCTATATGTGAACTTAGGATAAATTATGAGCCTTAAATCTAATTAAATAGATGGATCAGATTTTTTGTGTATTTCCTTATTCAATTAAAAGTATTAGGATTGTATAATAAAAGCACTATTGTTGTATATAAATGAAATATTAATAAAAACACAGTGATTGTATAATAAAAGTACTGCTGGTATATAATAAAAACACTAGTTCGCAGGTTCGCATATAAGGACATGGTTGTCATTTGAACCCACCCCTATATATATATATATATAGGGTTGGGTTCAAATGAAAACTCGTTCTTATATGTGAACCTAGGGACTCATCTTGACCATTAGATTGTATAATCTTGATGTTGAGAACATGACATTAAATAAATAAAAAGGGTATTTTGGACATATATCAACGTTTATAAAGAGCACTGCATTGTTCCTTAGAAAGCACAACAGATAAAGAAAGAAGGCACTGCGACTGTATACGAAAAAACATCACAAATCTCGTCTACAACTACTGTCACGTAAGCAAAATCAAAATTTGAAATAAAACTCAAATCCTCAACAAATCATAACTTTCTCAATTTTTATTCGTTTTAAAGAAAATATATATGAAATTAATCACATTCCCAAGATCTACGGTTCGAATCTTTCAAGTTTCAGTGAAGACATTTTTTCTTCATGATTTCATATGAGATGACAATAATCGAGAGTCAGGGCCAATCACTTTCGAACGTCGACCTTTATCTGAAAAATCTCGTGTTCAGTCATGATCAGTTATATGTTGCTGTTTCGCGTCTCATAAATTAAAAGGATTTGAAGATATTAGTGTGCGGTGACGATGAGTCGGAACTCAACAGGACAAATAATGTTGTGTACAAATAAGTATTTAGTAACATATAAACTTAACGTTCATCGATATAGCTTAGATTTAGATTTTAATATATGTAGCATGGATTTGTTTACTCTCTCTCTCTCTCTCTCTCTCTCTATATATATATATATAATATATATATATATATGATTAGGTTCAAATGAGAACCATGTCCCTATATGTGAACTTAGGATAAATTATGAGCCTTAAATCTAATTAAATAGATGGATCAGATTTTTTGTGTATTTCCTTATTCAATTAAAAGTATTAGGATTTATAATAAAAGCACTATTGTTGTATATAAATGAAATATTAATAAAAACACAGTGATTGTATAATAAAAGTACTGCTGGTATATAATAAAAACACTAGTTCGCAGGTTCGCATATAAGGACATGGTTGTCATTTGAACCCACCCCTATATATATATATATATAGGGTTGGGTTCAAATGAAAACTCGTTCTTATATGTGGAACCTAGGGACTCATCTTGACCATTAGATTGTATAATCTTGATGGTTGAGAACATGACATTAAATAAATAAAAAGGGTATTTTGGACATATATCAACGTTTATAAAGAGCACTGCATTGTTCCTTAGAAAGCACAACAGATAAAGAAAGAAGGCACTGCGACTGTATACGAAAAAACATCACAAATCTCGTCTACAACTACTGTCACGTAAGCAAAATCAAAATTTGAAATAAAACTCAAATCCTCAACAAATCATAACTTTCTCAATTTTTATTCGTTTTAAAGAAAATATATATGAAATTAATCACATTCCCAAGATCTACG
>BMAC01000237.1:574542-589401 GCA_014905375.1 Phtheirospermum japonicum
TATCATCATATATACTAGACACATATAGTAGCCACATATTACATATACTAGCCACATATTATCATACACATCAACCACATACACCAATCACATACCATCACACACACCAATCACATACCATCTCATAAACCAACTACATATCATCTAATACACCAAACACAACAACCACATATCTCAGTTACACCAGCCATATATCATCACATACAATAATCACATATCATCTTATACATCAGGAATATATCATCATACATACTAGACACATATAGTAGACACATATGATTACTTATACTAGTCACATGTTATGCTATACCATCACATACACTAAACACATACCATCATATACACCAACCACATACCATCTGATACATCAAGTACATATCATCTAATACACCAAACACAAATAATCACATACATCACATACACCAGTCATATATCATCAAACACATTATTTACACATCATCACATGAACATGACAATAGTGTATTAAAGTTATTGTTAAGAAATTCAAACCTCAGCTGGTTTTATTTTTTATTTTTTCTCTTTTTTTTTTCTTCGACGGGTGCAACATGTATATCAGTTGTGTCTTGAACGGGTGCAACATGTATATCAACTGTGTCTTCAACGGGTGCAACCTGCATATATCAGTGTATCCGTGTTAATTTCAAATTGGAATTTAAATATTATTTTAAAGTAGAAATTTAATAAAATAGCAAACCTTTTTCTTTTTCTTCACAATCGGAGTCTTCTTGCCAGTAACACCCCGTTTGAAAACTTGAATTGCAGAAGCAGATTTTTCAAAATCAGTTTTCGACAACTGTGTTTTGCGTTGCTTGACAATCAATTTTTCCTTCTCGATTTGTAACTGATTCTCTATGGCATTTTTCACTATATCAAATTCAAAACTGGGTTTATCGCCAATTGTTGTTGCATCAGGTGCTTCAATAGGTATTTTCTTTTTTTCTTCTTCCTTCTTCTTTTTCAGAGTTGGACAAGGATGTTTCTCAAACATCGATGTTGCATCAATAGAATTCTTCTTCTTCCTCCCCTTGGTGGTTTTTTCATATACCTTTCTCTGTAGGTCTTCCTCTTGAAGAGTGAGACCTACACCCTGTTGATTACTAACTATAATTGGAGTATCTAATTGCTCCAATTGTAATTTGGGTGCTTTCTTCATATCTATAATTAAAAATAAAAAATAAAAAAATAAAAATAAAATCAAAGATCATTATATAATATGCACATATCATCACACATATTATATAGTTATCATCACAATGAACATCACATATCATGACAAACATCTTATACATATATCACACATAATATGCAAATATGATATACATATCATCACACAGAGTATGGAAATATCATCACACACATCATATAGTTATCATCACACTGAACATGAATATTTAATCACAGAAAAAAGTAATATGAGGTTGACAAATGATATATCATCGCTCATATCTGGAACATATCATCAGATTGTTCTTGCACATATCATCAAAATGTACATGTAAAATCTTATTACAATTTTTGAAATACAGAATATGCAGAGAATTGAAAGCCTATAGTTAAAATACAGATGAACTATATCAACATCAATTGATGGCTAAACCCTAGAATCGGAAGAATTGAAACTATATTTAAATTTTGTGAACTAAAAGCATTTTGAGATGAATTAACATTAGTCTATCAATCGATGCTGAAACTTCACCAACATTAGTAAACTGAAATCAAAGTTGAATGGGAAAAAAAATTAAAAACTTACTGGAGAAGATGAAAATTATTGCAGCGTCCGGTGGAAGATGATATTTGCTTGAAGAAAATTGTTTCAACTTCTGGAGAAAATTAAAAACTTACTGGAGAAAATGAAAATTGCAGGTTGATGAAAATTGCAGCTTCTGGGGATATGGAGTGGCCGCTTGGAGGTGAAAAGAAAGTTCTGGGAGAATGAAATTGCATGCGGGAATTTGGAGAGATTTTTTCACTTTTGCTGAAAAGAAAGGCGCGTGCACGGAGAAAGGCGCGTCCAATTTTTTGCCCACGTCTAATGAAATTGGGGACCCGGTGCACCTTATTAGATGGTCCCGAGTCCATGATATACGGACTCGACTAAATGATATTTAGAATTTTGGTTTAGGTACTAAATGTGAATTTCCCTAAGGGCTCGTTTGGAAACCCGGATATAGCAAGATAAAGGCTCATAATCTCCATCAATCTATTGTTTGCCATTTGCGATTCCAATCTGAGCAAATCAGCCGGCCCGCGATTTAAATCCTACAAATCCCCGACAACCAATCGCTGTCTTCCCCCTCATACTAGTTATCGGCCCTCTGAAATCGGGAGTGTTTAACTTCAGAAAATTTGGCCAAATTTATTCTCACTCAGTTTCAGATCTGTCTAATTGCTTAAGGTATACTGACTTAATTAATTCTCTTCCCGAAACAATTGCTTAAGGCATTTTTTCGGATCTGGCAATTTTCCCCAATTAATTCTCTTCCTAAAAAAATGTGAATGACCCATCATATTTTGAAGTTTCTCTCAGATTTCCCGATCTCTTTCCATTTTATTTCTGTCTGGTGAAACTTTGAAGAATTAATTGCGTCTCAATATATTTCTTGTTGGGTTTTGAATTTTTCCTCCAAGGATTTTGTATTTGGGGCAAATTACGAAAGCTGATGACTTTTCACAGTGGGTTCAACAAAATTACAGGGTTTTTGATAAATTGCATTATGTGGGAAGACGGGATGGGCAACCGACAAGGTAGGCGAATCTAACTTACCAAACAAGGAACAATATTAAGTGGAAACAGTGAAATAATCGGGTTTTGGTTGTTATCTTATCTAGTCGAATCTCGCTCCCAAACGTGGCCTAAGAGAAAAGGGTGGTAAATTTTTTAAAAGCTAGCCCGAAAATGGCATTTTCCAAACTTTCCATTTTACGAGAGTAGAAAATGAAAAAATTGCTGCAATCTAGCCCAATTCAATTTTTCATTTTTCCCTCTTTCTACTCCGGCCGAGTCATCTCCCGGCGGCGGTGTAGCATCTAATGGCGGTGGAGCCGTCGACATCCGTAATGGATTCTCTGTTGGAGAAGCTCAAGCTCGATGACCCATGGGTCCCACCCAGATCCTGGGACTCTCTCCCTTCACAATCCGGCGTTTCACCTCAGCCTTCCTCTCACTCTCCCCTCTATGCTACTTCAACTGTCTCTGTAAGTTATCATTTTTGTATCCGCCTTTAATAGTATACTTGTGAATGCCTTTTGATTTTGCATCAGAAAAATAACGAAATTTGGTTTGTTAATGCTGGAATGTGCTTGTGATCTCTAAGTAATTTTGCCTTTTATTTTGTACGTACTTTTCTCATGAGAGTTCGTTCTAGAGCTTACAGGTCCTTACTCTGTAAATAGCTGTTTGAATTAAAACCGTAAAATTAGAAAATGAAACTTGAAGTGTTGATAGAAAAAACTTCAAATTAATAATGTTACAATATCCCTACAGATTAATGCATTTTATTTTCTGAAATTCCCATTCTCGCCTTTTGATCATGTGCATTTATCTCTTTTTATGTATTTGAACTCTCTCTAATGATACTAGGAGCCCAGTTTGGTGAGATTGGCGATGAATGCTCTCCAAGGTGTGGAATCATCTTTGATATCTATTGAAAAGCTCTCAGAAGTACTTCGTTATAGCTCTGCGGACAGAACATCTCACCGAATTCCAAGCTTGTGGGCCCGGTGTTCAAGCAATGTCATTGTAGGAAATCTACTTACTTCTATTGGCCAGTCTGGTTGCGTAATTTTTCTCCTCCGCAGATTTGTCAATTACTTCACAAACTCGGATATTTTGGAAGCAAGTGAGCATTTCAGTTCGATCAATCAGGCATTTTCTATTTCTGTGGGAAAGGTCATAGACGGTTATATATCTGGGCTAAATACATTATCTGCATCTGTCCGATTAAGGCGTTTCTTGAAGACAAACAATGGAGGCTGTCTTACTAGTATTGGGGATTCAGAAATGACACTGTTGGAGGTTTACCTTCACACGGTGGAATTGAGGACTCAAATTGAAGCCCTTGGAAACCTCTGCAATGTTAATCATCTGACCGTCGGTTTTCCTGTGTCATCTTTAGAAGACTTGAGGACTAAAGCAGACTCAGAGTTCAGTGTCTTCCCAAAAAGTGGCGCTCTACTCTCATTTTTATATGCTCAGCTAAAGGTCAGTCTGTCTAAAACTGGCTTCACGTGTTTCGTTTATGTGTGCTTAAGCTGGATTGATTACTAACTTGCAGTTTCTGACTCATTTATCCATCTTTTCTTCTGCTAGTTTTCATTTTCACATGTTTTCTTTTTGATCCACCATGTTTGGCAAATGTTGGGTTCATTGTTTATCCTGAAGACGAAATCAATGCAATAATGTCAAACTTTGTGCAAAACAAATCTCTTTGATTGAACATAAATGTTGTGTCAGTACCTGCACTCGTTTCTTGTATATGTTAAAGGAGTACCAAGGCTTGACTAATGACTTTAAAGAGGCCGTCTCGAGTTTTAAGTCTTCAATGGTGACTTAGAGATAGTTTTATTGTAGAAAGGTTGTGATGAAAAAACTTATTGTATGCTATTGGCTATTACAGAAAGGGCTAGTCAAATGATCTCTTATAGAATGCAATAGCATGGAGTTAAACTCAAAGCCCTTTTAAGTTGATAGGAGCCGTGATTAATTGCTGTGAGGTAAAAACTGGATAATTTGCACTTGTCTTTTGTATGTGCATTTGAAAGATTAATTCCCTGTCTTTTGTAAATTGCTCATCTTTGTCTTACAGATTTGTCTTATTTTTCTTTCAGGTTGCCGATCCAGCCCATTCTGCCCTTCTCAAGTTCCTCTTTCTCCAGTCCTATGAACCGTATTCTGATTTTATTAGGTCGTGGATTTATGATGGCTCCATTAGTGACCCTTACCATGAATTTGTTGTGGAATGTGTGAGCAACCTTTCGATTTCTGCATCGGGTGACACTGGAATTCTTTCTGGTTCGCCTTTGTCCACCATTGGGGTAATCCCATCTTTCTGCTCTAGATCTGGAGACTCTCTTGAGAGGTTTTTCATTTTAGAGCATCCCTGATCACGTGTAATAATTTATTTCAGGTACGAGATGGAGCTGCTGTGCCCTGCTTTCTCGAAGAGTGCCTAGTTCCACTTTGTAGAACTGGTCAGCAGCTTCAAGTGATAATGAAGTTGCTTGAGCTTTCTAATAATGTTGGTACATGTGATACTCATGCAGAGATCCTCCCGAGTTTGGTTGGTTTATCCAGTGAATACCCATGGTTTGCGTTTCCTCTATCATTTGACAAGGGAACTATTGAAATTATGACACATGTCAGAGCCAGTTATTACCAAAAAATGCTGGAAAAGTCTGGAAACATATTACCTAAATTTGATTTTAGTTTCCGACAGGTATGTTTCTTGTTACGCATTTTGTTTTCCTTTTGATTTGTGATTTGTGCAGTCATCCTAGACTTTTAAATGCTTGTTCTATGTAGTCAAATTTCACATAGCCTTCCCATGTTTGTCTATTATACGTATGTATAAATCAACGAAATGGAGGATGTATTAATTCAAATTGAATCCAAATTTCAGTTTTTGGCCTGATTGATTATATGTGGTGTAGCTAATCAGGTCAAGTTGAGGTATACATGAAGCACTAAGTAATCTTTTACAATAAAATGCTGAGTGTCTAGGTGAATTTTTTCCCCATCCTTCTGTCCTTAAATGTTTTTTTCTCTGTTTTCTGATTTTAATAATCTTGAGGTTTGCTATTGAAATTTCTGCGAATTTAGTGCATAAGTTTCTCGATCTTTTAAAACATGATGACTTAGCTTCTTTGTTTGTGTGAGGTTTAATGTCATATTAAATTACATTCCTTTTTCAAACAATTGTATTCTGTTTAGCTTAATAGGTTTTTGGCATTAATAATTTATATTTCAGGCTGCTCAAAGTGTTTCATTGAGACTTGCAAACAATCTCAACCACCAAGCATCTTTTGTTGAGGACGAAAGCTTGATTCCACCCCTAATTGTTAGAAGAGATCAAAATGTGTGAGTTCTCCCCATTTGTCCATCCATTAGTGTATGGTCAAGAAACCTCTTTTGGTCGTGGATTCTGATATTCGGCTGGGTCTCATACTTTTTGATGTTGTTGCTATCAATAATAAAATAATAAAAACGTTTGTCTGACCAACAGGCCTGATGCTATAGTGGATTCTGAGGCATCAAGCATCATGAATGAGTATCCTTCTGCTGAAGATCTCTTGGAGTCATCTGAATGTTCATTGTCTGAAAGCTCTGAAGAGGCAGACGAGGCTGAAGAGCTCATTTTCGCGTCTCATAATATGGAGCATAGTTATTTATCTGCATTGGATTTCTCCTTGAGTTTGTCCAATGACAGCAGATTTAAAAATCTCTACCAAAGTGAGATTTCATGCTCCGGGAAAGATTTCCCATCCAAAACAAACTGGAAATCTGGTTACGCTGCATCTCATTACCTTAAGCAAACATGCCTTGCGAGTAGTGAGCAAAAGTTCTTTCAAACCCATGAAACCCAGGTTTCGAGTAGTGGCCGGAGGGAAAATGATACATGGTTACAGACACCTGATTGTGGATTGGAGTTGAACATGGATTATGGACTGCTAAACACTGAAACAGACGTCTCTGGAAATGCCTTCAAGGTCAGTGCCAGCAATACCGATCAGCATCCTTGTCTAACACGTGCATCCTCGAAGCTGAAATATGATTCTACATATTTCAGTATGAACCCAACACGAAACAGAGGTTCTTTTTATAATCCGAGGACTATGATTGGGGAAAGAGGCCATGCAAGTTTTATGGACTCTCACTTTGACTTCACTTCTATAAAAGATCCACTGAGCACATATGCAGTCACATCGGCTGGTAATCATGGACCTACATTAAGGACTCAGACTTCTGTAATAACTGAAACTCCTGCTTCTCGTGTTAATACTAGCAACCGTATCGGTATAGAGGACCGCAATGATGTTATCATGGAAAATGATGCCAAATTGTGTAATGATGGTTCGTCTCTGCATAAAAAGGATAGCGAGGAAGAACATTTATTGGTCCAAAACACTTCTGGTGGCAGTGCTTGGGAGAGCTTGCTTGGTAGATCTGGAAACAGTGTCAACGGATCTGTAAGAGATCACAGGAGTTTATTGGTGTCTGGAGCTGATATGCCGCTGGATTTTGTAATTAAGAAATGTGTGTTGGATGAGATTTCACTCCAGTATCCTAATGTTTATGCTTTGTGGTTTTGATTGTGTAATGGAAATATAAATTGTATCTATTATTACAGAAGTCCTTTGAGTGCCTAATAGAAACTTCAACCTGTCTACTGCTTTTGACAACCTAGAGTAGAAATGTCTTTCTAGAGAGGACCCTTGATTATGTGGTTTTGTTATGTTTTAATCTTTACCTAGAGTAGAAACTACAACCTCTCTACTGCTTTTGACAACCTAGAGTAAAAATGTCTTTCTAGAGAGGATCCCTTGATTACGAGGTTTTGTTATGTTTTAATCTTACCTAGAGTAGAAGCTACAACCTGTCTACTGCTTTTGACAACCTAGATTATAAATGTTTTCTAGAGATGGTCATGTCTTGAGAAGTTTTTTTGAGAAGTAACTGATGTGTCAAATGTCCTATAAAATGTGTTTGAAATCTTTCCAAGTATAGTTTAAATGCCACCCTTTTTTCTGTATGTCTACTGTGCAGCATTCGGTCTTATAAAGTGGTGATTGGCTTAAGCTGTGCTATTTATTTTCGAGCAACTTTGTTACTATATCCTTCCTTGACATAATAAGATACAAATATCTAAGCAATCTGACCATCAAGTTGCTCATAGAAGGTTTCAAGTTGCAAGAACATCTGCAGTCACTGCGGTGTTATCATTTCATGGAACTAGCAGACTGGGCTGATCTATTTATCATGTCTCTTTGGCATCGTGTATGTTCCTTTTCAGTTAGTTGTCTGGTTCTTTTCATTGAGATCTCTCACTGATTTTACTTGTTGAATCAGAAATGGCGTGTTAGTGAAGGGGATAAGAGGATCCCAGAAATTCAGGGTGTTCTTGAGCTGGCAGTCCAAAGTTCTTCATGTGAAGGAGACCCTAATAAGGATCGTCTATATGTGTACTGGAAAGGAGATGGAATCCCACATCTATCAGTGTCTGCCATGGGTACATTTTATTTATTTATTTCTGTTGATGTTTTTGATGGCAAAGGTGTTCTTCAAGACATTCCCCCCATAAGTTTTTCATGTTTAATATATAAAAAGTAACATAATTTTGAATAACGAGCTAAGCATACAGCATTGGGGGCATGGGGGACATTATGGAAGAAAAAGCGGAGCTCTACATGTATTAAAACAGCTATAACTCTTGGAATTATAAATTATGATAAGTAAGCTAATTGTAAATATAAAAAAAATTAAGATAAATTAAACGATTTTCAGAAGAATGACATGGATGATTGAATTTGAATTGTATAAGGTTTGTTGATGAAAAACAGGTCAGCTGGACATTCCAAAGTTGAGACTAATTCACATATCTTCTGGGCATACGATTTAGTCTTTTGAACTTGGGGCACTTTAGTGTGCAAAAGGTGTATGTCCTAAACGACCTAGCACACATCCCATAGAAGAAACTATTCAAATATTGCATCAAGGTGTTTTAGAACTGCCCCTCCCCTAGAATGCCTTCTAAAACACTTATTAGAATCTATTTATCGAGCACTGTATTGTATTGCCGCGTGTTATTTGATGCAGACAATTATTCTCTCAATTGACTGCTTTACTTCTGACAGGAATCCACTCCTTTGATTTTTTGGGTCTGGGTTACCGGATCGATTGGCCTGTCAGTATAATTCTGACTCCTACTGCATTGGAAATATATTCTGAGATATTTAATTTTTTGATACAAGTCAAGCTTGCTGTTTTCTCCCTGAGTGATGCTTGGGCCACATTGAAGGTACTTGTGTAATAAATGACCTATATTCTGTTCTATATTGCATTCATGAGCATCTGTCACAGCGTCGTAGCTCCAATGATCCTGTTGGTATATTTGTGTTAACATGGAGCTTTCCCACTGAAAGGCTGAATCTTGCTTCCATCTAGCCTGTGTAAGCATACCTAGACAAATGAAACAACTGCCCGTATATCACCTTTTGACACTACGTTTTTACACTTGGAACTGTTGGGTTATGGAGCCTGAAATACTGTACATCCAAGCCCTCGTTTAGGGAGTTCGCGTAAAATTATAACTAGGGTTTTCTTGTTATAAATAGCCTGGTTGTGTAATTGTAACCCTATCTCAAAAAAATTATTATAGTACAAACTCCTGGTTTGGCAGCGCCCCCAGACGTAGTCCGAATCTCTCTTTGACGAACTGGGTAAACAATTTCTTGTGTCATTTTTATTGCTTCTCTTTTCATCATATTACTTCTAATCCTAACAGGAACATGGTCCCACCAGCCGAAAACAAAGAATCTGCCTTTGTTTGTAAGAGATGGGAAATAAACAATTTTAATGCTTTTGGTCTTAATAAAACGAGGCTGAAATGGACCAAGATTTTCTGTTTATTGGTCGAACAAAATGCATTTTATACTGCATTTTCCAGTCTTGATCAATCCGTATTGTTTATGTTACTTAGTTTCTTTTTGATGAAACTTTTGCTAGAAATATCTTCTCATGGTGTCAAGATATTAATCAAACTAAGGTAAAAATTTAGAATGAATAGAACAGGGGCTTGCAAGTCTTATTTCATAGTTGGGTTTAGCCGGATTGTTGTATGTATGAGAGAGAGGCATGTAAGTCTGAGGAGTGCATAGGATTGAAGTAAAGCATGGATCTTGCTTAATGGGAAACTGTCTTTGCACTTTATAAGTGGACTGAATTTTGGGGGTGGGGGAAGGGGTAGAGTTTCGGAAATGATTGGGACATAGGATTGCTAATATTTGACGATTTGCACTATAGCAGATTGTGGTGGACCAATGGACGGACACCACATATTACATATTGGTATAACAATGTCCAGTTTGAGAATTCTATGCATGTCTTCACATTAGCATGATGTTGTCTGTTATGCTAAGGAGCAGTAAGAATGTAACATTACCTGGCTAGTACTTGTCTTGTGGATTTGTGACCAGATGAATGAGTTGGTTTGTTAAGTCGGACTGTGGTGGGTGGTGCAATAATATTAGATGTGTTTAATGTTTATGGCTAGAAGATGTGCCGAGTGTTGTCGATTGCTTTGAAAATATTGTTGTTCAGTGCAATTCTCATATTATTTGATTTCTCTATTTTTCTAGGTCAGTGTTTACTGAATTGGGTTATAAAGGTATCTATAATGAGAGATGTGACAAATATTCTCTGTGTATTGATATTATTGAGATAGATACATTTAAAAATAAAATTCAATGAAACGTACTCCTAAAATTACGGGATACTTACCCCATAAAATATGACACCTAAGGGAAGATTCTAACAGCTAATTATACAATAAAAGCCTGATTAAATTCAAAAAGATTGAATCAGAATAAATTCTGGTTTAGTTTGTCCACAGAATCTATAAATTTATTATTCCCTAGTACAATGACAATGAAATTTGTGAAAATTGTGCAACTTAATGGTGAGAGTACTTTTGAAAGGCTTTGATGACTTCAATTGTAAGGTGTCTTCTTAGTGCATAAATGCTTTATTTGCATCCCACACGTACAAGTCTTTTATCAATTCTTTCTCCATTCATGCATTAAATTAATCAAGGTGCTTACTGATAATAGTCAGTTGAAAGTGTTCTCTTTCTGAAATAGTTCCATGAACTTTAATTCCAGTTAAGTATATCATTTCCTGTTTATCACATTATTTCAGAGGTCAATTTGACATTGGTTTTTAAGCAGGGTTATCGCATGGAGCAACAGAAAGGAGAAGTATGCCAGATTTCAATTTTAACTGAAACTAGGTACATTCTAAAGTATAATTTTTCAGCACTTGTATGTTTTGATGAAAGAAGTCAGGGAGAACCCGGTGGGACCCTTCACACTTGTCTTGATTTCTTAAGGCAAATATATACAATTTTCCACTTAGTTGAAAAACAATCTTTCAACTCCTTATAGCATTAACCACGAGTCGTTTTCCTTAAAAAGTGATATTACTTGTTAAGTTACTATATAGATCAGCATACTTGTTTTTTTAGTTTTTCTTTTTATCTGTGTTCTTGGCTGATCTTATCTCCTCCCCATTTTCGGGAACGGATTTGTTTTGCTAATATCTGGGTTTGATGGTTCCAATAAAAGCCAGACTCTGCTGATATGTGCCACTGAAAATTGCCATATATTTCTCCTGATCTGCGCCTCTTAGGCGGAGATTCTAAAATTATGAGAGAGAATATTATGTTATCGTCTATATCATTATTTAATAAGCCCCCTCATGCTCAACAGCACTCGTGTTTCCATTTTCTGATTAATCTTCTAATTAATTGTCTTCCTTCATTGCAGGCACAAGGTTAACCATTTTGTGTCTGCATTGCAGCAATACGTACAATCACAATTATCCCAAGTATCCTGGTACAGGTTTCTAGACTCCCTTAATCACAAGGTTTGTTGTCCCTTTATATTACAGTTCAACAGCAGAATTTCTTTTTATGCATATTAAGTTAAACAGCAGCATCATTTCTGTACTCCATGCTATGTAAAATTGTTGTCGACATGCTAAATAATCTGTAATTTATATCTACCAATCTACTTTCGCTGATGATGCCTCTTCTTCATGTGACTGTTTTGTGTACAACTCATGGTGGAGTTTCTTTAGCTTCGTACTGCATTTATGACGAAATTTAACTGTTGAAGGGACTCAGAAAACCCATAAATCATGATTGTCGTTAATACCTTTTTGACTTATCTATGTAGAATTGGAGATAATAATGTTCACTTTGCTAATAATTCTTTCTTTTTCTTTTCCTTTTTAATTGAAGATTCTTTTCCATTTTCCTAGTGACTAGGACTCAATATTCACTAACACAGTTTCTTGCTAAAGTTGATTATTGTTGTTGAAGTCCCATTTTGATAAATGAGATATTGTAGATGTGGTGTGGGTTTAAGGGTTTGAGGAAGCAAAGAGATAAGATATGTGTAGCTGTTGTTTGTATGAAGGTGTCTATTTGTGTATGAAGGAAAGTTTTTTTTTTTTTTTTTAACAATTTATAATTTTTTATTTTTCATTCTTACACATCTAGGGAAAAAAAAGACTTAAAGATTTAGTCAGTAACGGCGTGGTGGTGATAGACGTTAGAAAGAGTTGGCTTTGCTAGAAACTGCGCCTTGCTTAATTTGTGCTTTTAAAATAAGAAAGGCATTGTTTTATTTATATAAATAGAATCGGCAATGCAAAAGCTGAATTTACAATGTTTTTAAAAAGACATTGACCGCAAAATTGGTCAATATTTCGGTCTACTTAAAACCATATTTTTGATAAAAGAAAAATAAATAGAAGTTAAGCAAGAAACATGATCGTTTTATAAAAACTAAACTTTTAAAGCTTATTTCTTTGTTAAGATGTGTATGGACAAAAAAGGAAATAATCTATTAAAGAAGCCGAAGGAATGCAACTAACACTGAACAAAAGCTATGAGCTCTGGGATTAGAATAAATCGTGCTTGAGTTTGAATATGATAGATTAAGTTTGAATTGAAATTTTCAGCATGCTAGAATCCGTTTAATCCATATTTATTATAAGCCAATTATCTTGGTGCTTTCGAGCCATTCTCTTTTAAGATAATTTAGGTAGGGTCTGGTTATGTTTCAATGATTCAAGATGTGGTACAATCGTTTTAATTTTGTATTTTCCGTAACTTCCGTTTAACTTATGTTTGTAGGTCAAAGATATGTTGGATCTGGAATCCGTGCATATGTCATATTTGACTGAGTCACTACACATGTAAGCACCAACCTCCACCCCCACGCACACGCACACATGTTAAAGGAAAATATCTTTTCAGAACAAATGATTCAAGTCCATATAAAGTCCTTTGGTAGCTACTTTTGATCCATTCTATTTTGTCCGATAATATCCCTACTTTTCTTTTTTTGGTTTTGTTTTCCCCTCAAATATGACTTGATTGCATTTACAGTTGGAGAAATGTCAGTGGACTGATAGACCTGAATATTGAAATTGATGCCAGTCTTTACAGTAAATATAATTCTGTTAACTGTTTGTGATAAATTTGCAGATGTTTTTTATCCAATGAAACACGACCCATTGCTGGCATTATCCAGAACATTTTGCAGTGTGCAATGGATTTTCGGTCTTGTTTGACTGGAAGTATACTGGGTGCTGGATCTGTTGATGACAAATTGACCAACAAATTTTCTCAAGTCGACATTTCACAGGTGATTCTTTAACAACTTTCATACCGTAGAATGCCTAAACTAGCTTGTTGATTATGGCAGGACGTTTCAACTGTTTACCATTTCATTGATGCTTAAGTATCGAAAAACATAACACCATGCATGATATGGTATTATTATCATTATGAACTGAAATGGTTAGCCTATGCTTAAGTTGAATGTGAACAAAATCCTGCCATTTGCTGATAAGGAGATTCAACATCTTACTGCTTTTTGCAGGTTCACACCATAAGAAGTGCATTCATCAAGAATCTGGAGGATTTGTACTTAATTTATCTGCAGTCACCTAAACATGGTGAATTCGGTGTTTGTCGTTTCTGGGATTATCTTAATTATAACGAGTATTATGCAGGGGTTATGAGTAAACGAATGGGCCACTCTGTCTTTTATTCGTAGTGCATGTGATCAAAGATATTTCTTGACTTTTCCTACTAAGGTGGCCCATTAGGTGCAACATTTTGGAGTCTTTCGCAGCAACCGTTAAATATGGTATATTATATATTTATTAATTTGCTCGTTCTTAGCGCTTTTTGCCTCACATCATTATTTTGTCGTATTGTTTGTCTGCTGCATGAATTCAAGATTCTCATATATCATGACATTTACATCTTGTGTTTATTATTTGCAGTATGAAAGGATGCTTTGTGAGTAATGATGAGTTTTGGTGGTGTGGTTTTCATGTTGATTAAGACATTATGTATATAATTAATACGTGTAAATCTACTATCATTGGAAAACTTTCTATTGATTTAATTGAGTTGCCATTTTCTCTTCTTTACTTGCTGCCACTAAACTTATGTTACAAATATAGGTTCAACTTGTATTTGCTGTCATTCAACTCAAGTTTTGTAATGTATCCTAATCGTGTAAATGTATCGCATCACTTTTAGATGGACCATATACAAGTTGAATTGGAAGAATAACCACTCTGCCTTTCCTTTTTATTTTCCCTCTAAATCCTTTATTGTTAGACATCAATCCATACTTGCTGCCACTAAACTTATGTTACAAATATAGTTCAACTTGTATTTGCTGTCATTCAACTCAAGTTTTGTAATGTATCCTAATCGTGTAAATGTATCGCATCACTTTTAGATGGACCATATACAAGTTGAATTGGAAGAATAACCACTCTGCCTTTCCTTTTTATTTTCCCTCTAAATCCTTTATTGTTAGACATCAATCCATACTTGCTGCCACTAAACTTATGTTACAAATATAGTTCAACTTGTATTTGCTGTCATTCAACTCAAGTTTTGTAATGTATCCTAATCGTGTAAATGTATCGCATCACTTTTAGATGGACCATATACAAGTTGAATTGGAAGAATAACCACTCTGCCTTTCTTTTTTATTTTCCCTCTAAATCCTTTATTGTTAGACATCAATCCA
>BMAC01000237.1:589426-613245 GCA_014905375.1 Phtheirospermum japonicum
TGGATTGATGTCTAACAATAAAGGATTTAGAGGGAAAATAAAAAGGAAAGGCAGAGTGGTTATTCTTCCAATTCAACTTGTATATGGTCCATCTAAAAGTGATGCGATACATTTACACGATTAGGATACATTACAAAACTTGAGTTGAATGACAGCAAATACAAGTTGAACTATATTTGTAACATAAGTTTAGTGGCAGCAAGTATAACGTACCAAATTTTGTAATCGTTTTGCAGTCACTAAACTTACACGATTAGGGTACATTACAAAACTTATATTTGCTATCAACTTGAGAGATTTTTGTCTAAGTACATTACACAGAAAACAAATATGCATCAATATATGGATACATAATATAAATGATTTACATAATATTTTATCTATTGAGTGGAGGTGAGAAAAAAGAAATAAGAGAGAGTGATAGAGATGATTTGGAACAATGGGTGAACTTTATTTTAAGTCCAATTATTCTATATTCGGCATTTTTCGTCTTCTTTTACCCCCCTTTAATTCCTTGGATTTTGAAGAGAGTTTTTGACACAATGCTCCACTTTTAGAGTGATGTCAGTTTTATCAACAAAATCTCATCAACCTGCACTTCATTTTTAGATAACAAGATTTTCTGGGTACTGGCATGAAAATGCTGATTTTTTTAATTTATATTTAAAATCAAGTTAAACATTACTCTTAGTATAGAACGTCAGCCATTTTATTTTAGATAAGTAAAAAGGTATTCACTACAAACATGATTTCTGCAAATATTTATTTAATTTACTTTGCTTTGATCTTTTATCACCTCAACCCCAATTCTGGGCCTCTTCTGACCTCCCATCGAAAAGTTAGAACTTCATCATAAATGCCAACACAATACTAAAGAAACTCCATCATGAACTAGTTGTACACAAAACAGTCAAAGCCACAGCAAATATGTCATCAGCAAAAATAGAATGACATATATAGATTACATGTCGATTATGTAGCATGTCAACAACAATTTTTACATAGCATGGAGTAAGATTTTTTTTAGGATTTAGAGAATGGGTGTCTTCCGAACAAAATAATATGGGCAGATAAGACCAAGGTGAACATAGATGGTAGAACTGCAAGTTTTATTAAGTTTGTTGATTTAAATGTTTATATTTTTATTTTCTTAATACGAATTGCAGCTGGATACAAAACTGGATACAAAAGATATGATTAAGAAATTGTGGAGCATAGTAAAATTTGTGGTTAAATCTATGCACTACAATTTCTTAACCATATCTTTGTATCCGGCTGCAATTCCTATTACAAAAATAAAAAAATAAAAACATTTAAATAAAATACACTTATTGAACTTGAAAAAGAAAAAAAAAAAAAACACAAGACAGTAATACATTCATGTAGAGCCCCCATTACCATCATTTACGACACGCTTGGGTTAGTAGTATGAACTCCCGACCTATACAAATTTTTTTATAAACATATCTAAGTATAGGTCTCGTTTTTTTTTCTCTAAAATACGGACAAATTCCCAATGTTTCTGCAGTTCTACCATTTATGTTCACCGTTCACCTTGGTCTTATCCGTGCCATCTGCCAAAATGGTTTCCTTAATCCAAGATACGCGAGACGCCCATTCTTTAAAATCCTAAAACAAAAGATGGTGGTTATGAAAACAATGATTGGTAAAAACAACCAGGTATAGATTAGTTTAAAATAAACTTACATCTGGCTTTCCTGTAATCCTCCGTAGTTATTGATGTATTCTTGGCACGTGCGCCATTGTTGTTGATGTAATCATCTAGATTTGAATTTACAATAGGTCCAACAATTTATATCTCCATTACATGATCAAAAACCACAAATATAAATCCAGGGATAATATAGTGATACCTCATCAAATGACACAAAATCCAGAGGCATATCAAACAACAACAATAAAGATACCAGCACAAAATCATTTTTATAACAAAAAATATGGAACTTATTAAGATGATGATGATGATTTCCTAAAATGGAAAGTGAACACAACAGACAAAAAGGTAAGCAAGCAAGAACCCTTCACCTCCTCGTAGCAATGGACTCAACAAAACCACTACTAAGCAACCTCTCCACATATTTCCCCAGCACATCAACCTCCAAATTCACCTTCTGCCCGATTTTCTTCAACGGGATCACGATCTTCTGCTGCGTGTACGCCACCAGCATGAGGTTAAAACACGACTCGTCGTCAAACACATCGACCACCGTCAAGCTGGTCCCATCCACCGCGATGAACCCCTTGGGCACAATGAACCTCAACAGCTCTTTCGAGTCGACCCTCACTTTCACCCACAGCGAGTCACCCTCTGACGTCATGTCCACAATCTCCCCGGTCCCGTCCACGTGGCCCTGCACGAAATGACCCCCCATTCTAGTAGTGGGGCTCACCGCCCGCTCCAGATTAACCCACGACCCGGGCTCCAATTCGCCCAGATTGGTCTTCCTCAGCGTCTCGGGGGACAACCCGACTGAGAATTCGGATGAAACGGTGTCGTATTGGGTCACCGTTAGGCAAGTGCCGTTGACGGAGATGCTGTCGCCCAAGTGGATGTCTTCGAGGATGATTTTCGCGGCGATCTTCATGGTGAAACCGTCGTCTTCTTCCTTGTCCTGATCGGAGAAGCCGAGTTGTTTAATGGTGCCCATCTCTTCGACTATGCCGGTGAAAAGGGACGTGATTGTGTTTGGGGTGGATTTGGGTTTGGGGGAGGGTTTGATGGAAAAGATGGATGAGAGTGGGGGTTGACGGAGACGCTGGGTTGACGGAGACAGACGTTTGACGGAGGAGGTGGTGAGGTGGGCAGAGAAAGCAGCAGCCATTCGCAAGGAGGAGGGTAAGGTCGGAGATGGTGGTGGGCATAAGAGAGCAGCCATTTTCCAACCCCAAGTGAAAAAAGCGGCCTCTCTAAATTAATTAACAATTGAACACAGCACTAAATGCTGCGCACGAAACGGCACCGTATTCAACAATTAATAAGTTTCTGGTGTTGTGGTTTTCATCTTGGTTAAGAAAAAGGGAGCTTCTATGAGTATATAATTAATACGTGTACAATACATTGATTTTCATACCAACATTGATCATTTGGTATCTACGAAAATGAGGATTAGGCCGGCACTGCACACCGTTTGGCCAAAAGTCACTGATATAATTAATACGTGTACAATACATTCAATTTGTAGAATAGAGATGAGAAAAAAGAGTCTAACTTGTTTTTTAAAAAAAAGAAAAAGAAACAAAAACAAAAGTAGATAGTTTATATCGCATTAAGATGCTGAAGCCTAAAAGTAGTTTAATCTAGTGTCAAGCCTTGACCATTATTAGGTACATTCTTGTTGTGTTTGTTTGATAAGATAGGATAATATAGTTTTACCGCAATTTAAAGGATATTAAATATAAAAGGTTCCAAAAAGCGTGAGGCATATCGAGGCGGCGAAGTCGAGCCTCAAGTTTTAGAAGTCTATACGTGCCTAGACGAAACTTGGGCGGTAAAAGACATTTTCATTTTTTATATTATTTTAAATATTCTTTATTAATAAGTAAATAAAACAATATAACGTGTAAAGACCTTTTGCAATGATTTTTAATTTCGCAACAGAAAAATAATTTTTAAAATATTTAAAATTAAGATTTTATTTAATATATTATTAATTTGTTAATAATCTCGCAGGATTGGATTCAAAATAAATATATTAAAATAATTGAGCTTAACAAAAAATAAGAAATAAAATATAAACATAGTTATAACACAACAAAAAAGTACATGTTACATATATACGAGGCGGTCAACTCTAAGTTGACTGTCGTTTTCAAGCCTTTTCAAACCTTTCGCAAGGCGAGGCGTTTCAGTGAAGCCTCAAGCCTAGGTGGGTTTAGGCGATGCCTAGGCGAGCCTTTTTAAACACTGCATATATATAAAATTATTCGTTGATTCTTTTATCTAATTGATTTTCTTGTGGAAATCAGGACTAATTTTTTGAACTTGTGTTTGACAACCCTATTTGGGAGGGATTGTATTGGAAAAATATAAATATACCATTATTTAATTTACATTCCAGATACTCATTTTTCTCCATCGGTATGTATAAGAGAGCTTAACAAGACTGTTTTGCCATTTTTATATTATGGAAGAAATTAAAGTTTGTGTTACAAATTACAAAAAAAAAAACTTAGAAATTAAAATATGTGGAAAAAAAAAATGTAATTGTTGAACCAAAGTTGGTCTTCTAAACCATACGCAGAATTGCACCAGCACAATAGTATCCAAACACAGATAGCCATATAAATATTAGAAACCAAGTCGTCCATTCAGTTTTCCAAAACGGTGGATAACATTCATCACACATAAGTATGACATCCAACTTACATTGATATTTACTTTCAAACCTAAAATTTGTTAACAAAAACTAATTCAACACCATCAACATTTTTCCCTAAAAATATACACACTTTTGCTTGTTTAGATCACATACAGCCGTTGAGCACATCTTCACTATCACAGCCTGGTACTCGGACACTAGGTTGAAAAATAAATCAACGTCTTCATTGTTCTTGCAAGATTATTTCTATTAGGTATCCATCTGTCAAAGTCCCGCTAGTTGTCGAGTCATTGTGGGACATAAGTTGCATACACAGTTATTAATTGATGTACATCCTTTGTGAATTAAGAAGGCCGACAAGGCACCAAGTAGTAATGCACAACAATTATATTTGCAACTTTAAATATATGAGTCTTGCAAATAAAAACTCAATTAAACACGACTTCAAAGTAACCAAAAATTAGTTAATGCAAAAATCAAAGTCGGGCAATTTTGAATTAGTTAACGCAAAAGGAAAATAATAATTAATTAAAAAGTCAATGAAATAAATAAAAGAAACCAATTGCACCCTTTTCCGATCAGCTCAGTATCCAACTTCAGTCCCGTTTGAGTCGCCAAATAACACAGCCCCTATTCGACAAACACAAAGTTGACCACACCAAACCTCAACCTCTCCCAGGAAACGTTAACACCTTCTCACCAGGGCATGAAGCAACCCCCAAATATTTAACAATAAGAAGAAATTAATTGAAATCATAAATAAATAATTGAACCAAATCTCACTGCACATACTCACAATATTCACCGAGAAATAAAGAGAAGCATAAAGAATTCCCTTTTTTTTTCATTGGGTTTATGAGGAGAGTTAGTTGCTATTTAAAATTAGATACTGACAATTAATAGGTCTGCCACAGTTGTGGGCCTGGGAATTGTTTAATATTCGGTCCATCAATTATTATTGCTTAGAGCTAAATAATACCACTTTCGAGGTGGCAAGCTTATCCTCAATCGTTTGACACATTGAACACCACTTTGATCAAGTTGATCAGTTCTTCAATAATCAAGACCACCTCAGCCTCCTATTCATAGCAATCCATAACAAACTTTTTTATAAGATAAAGAAGCCATCCCTCATTAAATAAATCGGAACATTCATATACTCTGAAATCAAAGTCGATAGTATTTCAAACTAGTATATAAAATACATAATCTAATTCGAACAACACATTAAATCTTTCAAGTGAACAACTAAGAAGTAATCATCTTTTTCATTTTTAAAGTAAACATGGCACATATCAGCTTGCACCTAATTATGCATATTGTCTTCTGACATTCATACCCAAACATTCACCCCAGCTTAGAACATTAAATGAAAATTTGATGCATAAAGGCTTAAGTTGAAACTTGGAATTGCAATCCTTGATCGTATATGTGGTGTTTGATTTATACTCACTGCATGAGAGGGATATGTCTTCTACCTGCGATAACAATGGCACACGCTTCACAAATAATGGTATCTTAAAAATATGAAATCAATTACCTTATAATTACAACGATAATATATGAACCCTAGACGACCCAATTCTTGCTCTCGTTGTTGGCGATGTAAAACTCACAGAACAGCTTCGTATAATAGTTTCGCATAAATGCAAAATTAATGTTCTTGGGTTGTCTAATCCTTAAACCCGATCTTTAAACTTTTATCATAATATATGTGAAAGATTGAAAGAAAAATCATCAAAACTCACCATTTTGTTCACCTTCTATTTCATGTGGCGTCAAAATATCTACTAGGGTATGTTGTTGTCGGCCTCACCATATTTATCATGGTTTTCTCATAATTATATGCTCAAACGAAGACACAATCGACAAAGTGTAGGCCTTTTTAAGGGCAGTCGGGTTATTATTGTTATTGGACATATATTTTTATCCGCTGGGTTGGGATGGGACAACTTTATCAGCTAATTGCAGGATACCATGCGGGCCTTGACATTGATCCTGAGCTGTAGTCCTCTAAAATAAACACATGATATAATGGGATGTCCCTCACAATACTATCCAATCCCCCCAAACAAACCAGCTCATAGGAATGAACATGTAATACGGTGGACATGTACATTTTTTTATTGAGCGTATCACATTGCACATATATATTATAAATAGTTATACATTTATCACATTGAGATTAATATTTATCATTTTGGGAATAATTAAAGTATAAGTAAATTTATGAAAATGGATACTGATATTAATCATAATTGATATGGACATTATTACAATGAAGATGAACATTTATGAGAACAAACATTAACACTTATATGACACTGAATATGAACATTTTTATGCATGTTAGGTGACATACATGTACATCTATCATTGTAAAGATGAAAATTTATTTAAAAAAATGAAAATTTTATTTTGACGAATATGTACATTTATCATAGTGAGCATGCTCTTTTCCCCCAGGTGTATGGTACAACATACACCCGAGTGTGCCTATTAATTCCTGTCACGCCTCATCAGGGCCGACCAATTGATCTCAGTTATCTTAAACGAGATTTACTTTGGGCCCTTATGAAATATATATATATATATAATTACCGGCGGAGCCAAATGAAGAGATGGGATGGTCTCCATTCCATTCTTATTTGATTTTTTCATATAAAAAAATTTACTCAACCCATTATAAAACTTTGTCTGACCTCATTAATTTAGTCTATTAAAAAAATATTAAGTCCATAGCTACGACCTTACATTCCACCAATGTTTTAAACACTGAACTATATTAGCCGGCTCACCCCAGAACTAGTGATCAGACTGTAAAAATACCAAAAAAAGATTTTGATACAATATCGGTCAAATGTTTTTATAATAATTGGTTTATTTATTTGTCTGTTCATTAATGATTTTTCTTCAATTTTTTGGAGAATTTTAATAAATAAACATGAATTAAAATTAATATTTAAAAAAAAAAGAAGAAAAACCGAGGGGAAATACCCTCAGAAATCTCTCGAAAAATCAAAAAACCAAGGAAAAAACTGAGGGTATATTCCCCTCGATTTTTTCGAAGGTAGCTATGGCCCTCAGTTTTTCCGAGGGTACTGCCCCTCGATTTTTCCGAGGGCAATCTGCCCTCGGTTTCCTGAGGGTACCTAGCCCTCGATTTTTCTGAGGGTAAACTGCCCTCGGTTATTCCGAGGGCAATCTCCCCTCGGTTTTTCTGAGGGGAGTTTGCCCCTTGGTTTTTTCGAGGGCAATCTCCCTTCGGTTTTTCTGAAGGTAGCCGCCCCTCGTTCTTTCTGAGGGTGGTACGGGGGTTTCCGAGGGCAATCTCCCTTCGGTTTTTCTGAAGGTAGCCGCCCCTCGTTCTTTCTGAGGGTGGTACGGTGGAATTTACCGAGGGGATTGACCCTCAGTGAAATTTTTCGAGGGAAATTTGTTACCGAGGGAGTTTTTCCCTTGGTTTCTCAAAAACCGAGGGAATTACCTTAAAACGAGGGAAGAAATCCCTCGAAAAATTGATGTTTTTTTATGTTTGACGATATTGGTGCCTTAATTATTAATTAATTTCCTTCTACATATCTCTCATCTCAGGTATTAAAGTATAAGATCAAACTATGTGATGCTCATAAAACATGGATTAAAAGTCCAAAAGTGTTGCAGAACAACTCAATGGGATTTAATTTCCCAATTCAGACTAATGAGCTATGTCAGGTAGAGGTGTTAATACTTAATAGTTGACCTAACATTGAAGACCATGTGGACAACTAGTAACCACGTTGTCACGCCCCATGTGAAAGGGGCAACGTGAAATGGACAATTGCTGGTGGATAATGGTATGAATGGCTCCAGATGGTTATGGTGGAGGTACGCTCATATCCCCTTCCAAGTTCAGGCAGGCCAAACTGGTTAAATGCAGGGAGCTTGTTGCTATTCATGTAATTGACGGTGAAGAGGGGATTAGTCTAACTCTACCCAAACCTGGTCGGGAACTGGAGTCGTTCCCTTGAGGAGCGCAAGGCATGGGAAACTAGTACATTGCCCCAGTGAGAAGGCTAAGCTTCTAGGGAGAGGCGCCGTGCAGGCCTCTGGAATCACATTGAAAATTCTTTGTCTATGATAGATGGTATTAGAATAATTCTGGCACCTGTCTCGTATTGTCCTGCACACACACAAGAGGGGTGGTGTTGAGGTTACGCGTGGCACTCACATCATGAAGTGTCGAGTCAGAAAGAGGTGAGCTTATCGAGCGGTCCTTTGCAACCCCACATGGCCCTCCGAGCGTGTAGTGGTGCAAGGGGCGCACTGAGCGGCGTGGGGCCACAAGAGTCGGACACCTCAGGCGAGTGGCCGTACAAAGGCGTACACCATTTTTAGTAGGGGAGAATGTCACGTGCCGCGTGAAAGGGACAACATGAGATGGACAATTCTTGGTGGATTGTGGTATGAATGGCTCCAGATGGTTATGGTGGAGGTACGCTCATATCCCCTTCCGAGTTCAAGTAGGCCGACCGGGTTAAATGCCAGTATCTTGTCGCTATTCATGGAATTGACTGTGAAGAGAGGACTATGCCAACCCTACCCAAACCTGGTTAGGAACTGGAGTTGTTCCCCTAAGGACCCCAAGGCAGGGGGAAATCAATACATTGTCCCGGTGAGAAGGCTGATCCTCTAGGAAGAGGCGCCGCGCGGGCCTCTATAATCAGCTTGAAAACTTTATGCCCATGACAACGTGGTTGAGTTCGGGGATACATGTCTAGACTGTCGGGTCATCTGGGGTCTCGCAACGCATTGACTGCTGGGCTGCCGTCACACCTAGACTACCGAGCCAAGTTAGACGCTCAGTGTGCTCGCAGGCTGTCGGGCCACCACTGCCTAAATTACCAAGCCGAGTCAGTGCTGGCGCTGGGCTGACCCGAAATCCACCAACGACTATCGTAAATGTTTTCCTTAACCATTTAAATATGTGGATGCTAAAAAAAAACTCATTCAATTGTATATTTTTCAAGAAAATGTGTCATCTTTGAAATTGCTACACTTATACCGTGCCAGTGATTTAGATTCAGACTCTTAGATGATTAGATGAAAGACTTGTTACTTTGATTAGATTCAAACTCTTAGATGATTAGATGAAAGACTTGGCAACTTGTGATGTATGGAACTCTCTTCTGATGCCTATATTTGAATGTAAATGTGTTGATACTATAGAAAGCCATGGTTTGTGTTCTGAATAGTTGTATACGTGCAGATGGCTGGTGCATATGACAATGGATTTTTATAAATTAGTGGAACACTCCGTCCCATCAATCGTGCATGGTGAGACCAAAAACTTGGACCACCAAGAATCAAGACCGGGGCCACTTCAAACCTTTGTTTTGAACTGATTTGAGCCTCGAAAACCGCGTCGGGGTGTCCTGACGTGGGAACTCCGACGATCAAGTCATATTAGTGAAGATAACTAAAAATTGGTATTAGCTTCAAAAATAGAATAATAAATAGTTATTCAACTTAGGGTTTGAAATGAGGCTTGTATCCCCTATATAGCTTTTAGAAGACGTGTTCCTCAAGAATTAGGGTTTTTGTCTCTCACGCACCAGAATCCTCCTAAATAAGGAGATTAAAGCCAACTAAGACTCTTAATTTCTTATCCACTTTGTATTCATATAATTCTCTCTGAATAGAAGATATGATTACCTAAATTCGTATCTAGGTATCCAAAACCTCATACCGTACCATAGTAGCTCACCTAAAAGGTCAAGCTATCACTTCTTCTGGAGCTCACACACAATTGAGCTGTCCTTACTACTGATAAAGATCGACCTCAACCCGAGCTCTCACCGACCATTGGAGGAGGCCTCTTCGATATCGAGTTCTTATCAACCTTCAGAGGAGGTCTCCTCAAAATCGAGATCTCACCGACCTCTACAGGAGGTGTCTTCAAAACTGAGCTACCTCCGTAAACTCAACCAGTTCAGCACTGGCTCCCAAGAATACAAACATCAAGCTGAAATAGATGTTATATCAATGCGAATTCAAATAATAGAAATAGTTGTGTAATTATGTTTATGTACTTTGGTGTGGGTGAGTTTTGGGTATATGAATGAGCAGAGGGTTTTCAAGGTGTAGTAAAGTTAGGAGGGGTAATTGATGTTTGCAACTCAAAAGAATCCATAACTCGATCTCAATTTTTTAACCATTTTCTTTTTCTTTTTTAATTGCTATTCAAGAACAATATAACATGAGAGATGGTGGTTGTTGTCTGATCGTGAGTTATTAGCTAGAATTTGATTATTAATTGTGATAATCTCATTAGATATTAAGAATAATTTTGACTCTAGGATATGATTATTAGTTGTAATAATTATTATTAGTTAGGGCATGTGAACACAATTATTGTTTGTGACTATGATTATTGTGTTACAATAATAGTTCACTTGATTTGTAATCAATGAAAATAAGGTTGATGCATGATTATTGGTTGTGGTAATTGTATCCTGATTGTGTAATTTTTGTAAACACAATTGCTGCAAATGTATACTATGATTATTATGCTATGGAAAATCGTTTAGTAGAGTTGACAACCATTATATGGGTGTATTTGGAAAAATAGCTTACTATGAGTTTGCGATCATTGAAAATTAGTTCGATACCTAGTCATGAGATTTATTGGATGTGAAAATCTTATTATTAGATGTGATAATCTATGTTATTAGTATTTGTTATAGGAAAATTATATGGTGCCCCCAAGGTACCATACCCCATGTATTTTAAGCCATTAGATCTTTTCACTAAATAAAAACTAAAATGATCTAATGGTTAAAAAACATGGGATATGATACCTTTGGGGGTACTGTAGAACTTTCCTTTGTTATAATCTCTAAAAGTTTAATGAACGTGATAATCTTATTGGATGTAACAATTTTAGAATAACAGTTTGCGTTAATTTTATCGGTGGTCCAAGTGCAAAAAACATATTTTCTCAAAATTGACAAGAAAAAAAAACAACCCAGAGCTAGGATTGTCGAAAAATGAATAAAAAAAGTTGGGGTTAAAATGTACTTCCTCCGTTTCATTTTATTTTTCAAGATTGATCATTTCACGTAGATTAAAAAAGATGATTGATGTTGTAATTATAGGTATCAAATGACCATAATATCATTTTATATAGAAGAACTAAAAATGCAAAATTATAAAAGTAGGAGTAAAATTAGTAAAATAATATTTAATTATTATTGAGAAAATAAAAAATAATATTAATTCTCTTTTAAAAATGTAATAAAATAGAATAATTCTTTAAAAAAAAACATATTTAAATAATAAATTTTTTAATTTATTTTAGCGGGCCAAAGTGAAGAATACACGGACTTTCGGAACTTAATTATTGTACTTTAGAATACTTGGAAAATTCCCAATGTTAAGTTGTAAAGTAGTTGACTTATTCTATGTAGTTGAGTCCAACTATATTTACTCCACCAAGTTTATTGATTCATAAACTTTTTTGTATGATTTTTAAATAAGTACTCTTTTTTCTCCCTCTCGTATTTTCTCTCTCTCATATTTTTTATGAGATATTTTCTGCTCGACTTTTCAATATTCGGACTATAATTACAAAACTTTAGTAATTTGATTTCCAAAGTAATTACAAAAAAAAAATAAATAAAATAAAATAAAATTTACTTTATTCCTTTTGATAAAAGTAATCGGCGAGAGGGATAATAGATTGAAATTATGGGTGCTTCAAAGTTCAACTGTTGCTCTAATATCTCAAAAAAGAAAAGAAAAAAGAAAAGAAAGAAAGAAAGGGCTAGCTAAGGACTAGGTTGCTCGTTTTGAGCTTGCTCTTTGTCCATCTATCCATCTAAAATAGTGATTGTGACAAGTAATTACATGGTACTCACAAACACCAAAAGGGGGGGTGAAACATATGTCGTAAATACTATATGCACGTGATCTTAACATGGTTGGTGCAGTTTTTGTGTTTGTTTATTTGCGTCTGAGAAAAAGACTACAAGATTCTCCTTTTTAAGCACGTTATAGAATCATTATTATAAATGCGGAGCACACACTACTGTCAGTTTGTTTCTTCTTTATAGCAGATATGGAGGTGGCACCGAATTCAGCAGCAGATGATTGTCTGGTTTTCGAGGTCAATGAGGAGAGGTTCGAGGTCCCTGAGGTTGACCCATCAACTACTTTGCTCGAGTTCTTGCGCTCGCGCACGCGTTTCAAGAGTGTCAAGCTTGGCTGTGGCGAAGGTGACTGACTGACTGACTGTGTGTGTGTGTGTGTGTGTTGGATTCTGATTCTTGAAATGGGCACTTTCCTTTGATAGTGTGATTCATAATTCAGTGTTAATTCAATCTTTAATGACTAGCTGCCGTTATCAGTTGTTATGTTCTATTTTTTTTTCTTCTTAAATGGCGATTTGTTGTTTGTTGATTTGTCTTTGATGTTGTTTGAATTTGTGATTCTTATGCTCTATTTGTTAGTGTGCAAAAATTCATGGCTGCGCTTTTGTGTTCTTAATCCCAGGGTGGAATTGATTATTATTATTATTATTATTATTATTATTATTATTATTATTATTATTATTATTATTATTATTATTATTATTATTATTATTATTATTATTATTATTATTATTATTATTATTATTATTATTATTATTATTATTATTATTATTATTATTATTATTGTGTGTATGTGTTGCTCTTTAATGGAAAATTGCGCCTTTTGTTCCTCGAGGTCTTGTTTTCCAGTGGTGGATATGCAATTTTTATCTTGCTTTCGATTGTTTTGCAATTGGTTAATCGACTTAACTGAACTTGTCTAAGGGTTCTGATAATTATTTTGTTTAATTCTTTGAGGGACTAATTAGTCTGTGTAACCCGTTGAGAAATTAAAGGCATGGATGTTTAAATCATTTTGTAGAAGAATTATGCCCAAACTATTTCTTAAGCTTAACCCTTTTTTTTTTTAAAGATTAGTTATTGCAAGAGTTACGAAATTTGACCCTTTTCAGGTGGCTGTGGAGCTTGTGTTGTTCTTCTATCAAAGTACAACACCAAACTCAAGCAGATCGAAAAATTCACCGTGAGCTCATGCCTTACGCTTCTTTGCAGCATAAACGGCTGCTCAATCACAACAAGCGAAGGCTTTGGAAACAGCAAAGATGGGTTTCACTCGATCCACGAACGGTTCGCAGGCTTCCACTCTTCTCAGTGCGGCTTTTGCACTCCCGGAATGTGCGTCTCACTTTTCTCAGCGCTCGCCAATGCTGAAAAGACGAATCGGCCCCAAGCATTGCCCGGGTTCTCCAAAATAACCGTTTCTGAAGCCGAGAGGGCTATAACCGGAAACCTCTGTCGATGCACGGGCTATAGGCCCATTGCTGATGCCTGCAAAAGTTTTGCAGCAGATGTTGACTTGGAGGATTTAGGGATCAATTCCTTTTGGAGAAAGGGAGATGCAAACGAAGCCAAGATTCGTAAATTACCACCTTATAATCCAAATACTGGAAAATTAGGAGATGGGTTCAAGTCAATGAGCCTTTTGAATTCCGAAAAGCATTCGTGGTACAGCCCAGTAACCGTTGATGAGCTTTGTAAGTTGTTGCACTCTGAATTGGTCGAAAACGGAACGAGGGTCAAACTAGTTGTTGGCAACACGGCGAACGGTTATTACAAAGAAACGGAGAAATACGACAAGTACATTGATCTGAAGTACATCCCCGAGCTTTTGGTGGTCAGAGAGGACGAGTCGGGTATCGAATTCGGAGCGGCTTTGTCGATTTCCAAAGTTATTTTATTTTTGAAAGAGAAAAGTGGAGATATGGTGTTCGCCAAAATCGCTGCCTATTTGGAAAAGCTTGCTTCGGGCTTTGTCAGGAACTCCGCTAGTATTGGTGGCAATTTGATTATGGCACAGAGGGATTATTTTCCGTCCGATATTGTTACTTTACTTCTCGCTGTGGGTTCTAGTGTCAGCGTACTAACGGGCCATAAAAACGAAAAGCTTGCCATCGAAGATTTTTTGAGTATGCCCGCTTTAGGCCCGAAAGACGTGCTTTTGAGTGTTCACATCCCGTTTCTTGAAACGAACTCGAGGTTGTTGTTTGAGGCGTACCGTGCTGCACCACGGCCTCTTGGAAATGCATTGCCCTATTTAAATGCTGCCTTTTTAGCTGATATTTCGCATGACAAAAACGGGATTCTAGTAAACAGTATCCAGCTGGCGTTTGGTGCTTACGGGACAAACCATGCAACAAGGGCAAGGGCAGTTGAGGAATATTTGACTGGGAAAATACTTAGTGTACGAGTTATGAAAGAAGCAATCGAGTTGGTGAAAGGTGACGTGGTGTCTAAAGAAGGGACTTCACATGCTTCTTACAGGTCAAGCTTAGCAGTCGGTTTTCTTTTTGAATTTCTCAGTAGCTTCTCTAGTGATGGAGATGCTAAAAGCAACAGTGAGAGTAAAATTAGTCAAATAGAAGCCCCGCCTTTGCTATCGTCTGCCAAACAAGTTGTGGAATCGAGCAGAGAATATCATCCGGTGGGTGAACCGATGACCAAATTTGGTGCTGCCATCCAAGCTTCTGGTTTGTTATGCGCTTTTTCAGTTTTCATTATAGGGATAATTACAAAATCTACCCCTGAGGTTTGGGGTATTTACCCAAATTTTTTTTTTTTGAAAATTACAAAAACCGCCCTCGAGCTTTAATTCGTCTCACATTATGCCCGAATCTTGCAATTGCACCCCTCAACTTTTCAAAATATTACAAATAGCCCGAACTTTCAGAGATGCTGTACTTACAGTCTGTAATCTGCAGGTGAGGCCGCGTACGTAGATGACATTCCTTCACCGCCAAATTGTCTGCATGGAGCGTATATATATAGCACAAAGCCCGTAGCCCGAGTGAAAGGCATATCTCTCGAGTCTGCTGAAGTTGCTGCTGTTATCTCTGCTAAAGATATCCCAAGAGACGGGAAGAATATAGGAAGTCAGGCCATGTTTGGTGGCGACCTTTTATTTGCTGATGATGTCACTAGGTTTGCTGGTGACCTCATTGCTGTTGTGGTAATTTCCATTTCCCCAAGTTGTAAAAGTTTCCAGTTAGCTGTGGTTATACAGTAAAGTTGTAATCTCGGAAAATCTTTCTAGGTAGCAGAGTCACGAAAGAATGCTATTTTGGCTGCAAAAACTGCTCAAGTTGATTATGATACAGAAGGCTTAGATCCACCCATTTTAACTGTTGAAGAGGCTGTTGAAAGATCTAGTTTCTTTGATGTTCCTCCTTTTATATATCCGCAAAAAGTTGGTGATTTCTCAAAAGGAATGGCTGAAGCTGATCATAAGATTCTCTCTGCTGAGGTACTTTTATTATCTCTTGTTTCATTTTATTCTTTTGAAGTAATTTACCTTTTGGGCTGAATTATATTTATTGTAATTTTTAGATCACATGAGGCTTTTTTATTAGATCTTCTGATTGTTTTTTTTTTTCCAAAAATGATATGCTATGATTTGCTATTTTACGACAGTCCATCGAAGCAAATGATGTTTTGATGTTTAATTATGAAATTGATGCTTATCATTTTATGGGTTCATCATGTATATGTTGAGAGTTTGTGTACCGATAAATGGAAACTTTGCTTTTTTTATTTATTTTATTGAATGATTGTGAATTGGGACGTCCAGATAAGACTTGGTTCACAATACTACTTTTACTTGGAAACACAAACTGCCCTTGCAATTCCAGACGAAGACAACTGCATGGTGGTCTACAGTTCAAGTCAAGCCCCTGAGACTGCTCATAGAGTAATTGCAAGATGTCTTGGTGTTCCTGAGCATAATGTCCGTGTTCTTACAAGAAGAGTTGGTGGAGGCTTCGGTGGGAAGTCATTAAAAGCAATGCCTGTGAGTATGATTAACATCATATTTAGATCTTCTCTTTTCCCCTTTTACTTCTTCTCAATAGGTCTGTGCCAAGTTGTTAGACTATTTTCCTTCCTAGTAGATCAAGAATTTCTTTCTATCAAACCTCATAGTTTATTAAAGCGATGATTGCAAAAAGTACCCTTGAGGTTTGACCTAATTACATAAAACTCCAGCTGACTTTCAAAGTTACAAAAACACCCCTGAAGTTGGATTCAGTGTTAAACATTAAGGGAGGGCTAACTGTAATATATTTATAAATGTGAAGGGGTTTTGAAATGTTTTGCTTTTGAAGGGGTGAATGTAAAGACAAAATAAAATCTCAGGGGTGTTTTTTGTAACTTTAATTTTTTTTTTGTTTTTGTGCAATTAGGTCAAACTCAAGTGTACCTTCTGTAATTAACCCTAAATTAAATTCAAATGCATTATATATCATATGAATGAGATGATAACAACCAAGTGTTTTGATTTTCAGGTTGCCACAGTATGTGCTCTCGCAGCTCATAAATTACGTCGTCCAGTCAGAATTTACCTTGACCGGAAAACAGACATGATAACTGCAGGAGGTCGACATCCCATGAAAATAACCTACAGCGCTGGGTTCAAACCCGATGGGAAGTTCACAGCTCTGCATCTCGACATATTGATTAACGCTGGGATATCTGCCGATATAAGCCCTGTAATGCCAAATAACATTATTGGAGCACTTAAAAAGTACAACTGGGGAGCTCTATCTTTCGACGTAAAAGTATGCAAGACGAACCTTTCGAGCAAATCTGCCATGCGGGGCCCGGGGGAGGTACAAGGATCTTTTATCGCCGAAGCTATAATCGAGCACGTAGCTTCGTTTCTGTCATTAGAAGTTGATTCTGTCAGAAATAGGAATCTCCACACGTACGAGAGTCTAAAGCTGTTCTACGGCAATAATGCCTCTGGGGAGTCCTTAGAGTTCACTTTGCCTTCTATTTGGGATAAGGTTGCCAAATCATCGAGCTTTGACCAAAGGATTGGGATTATAGAACATTTTAATAGGTCTAACGTATGGCATAAAAGGGGTATATCTCGAGTGCCGATTGTGCATGAAGTGATTGTAAGAGCGGCCCCGGGGAAAGTGAGTATACTTTGGGATGGGTCTATTGTTGTAGAAGTTGGTGGCATAGAACTGGGACAGGGGCTTTGGACAAAGGTTAAACAAGTTGTTGCGTATGCTCTTAGTGTTATTCAGTGTGATGGGAGTGAGAAGATAGTGGAGAAAGTGCGAGTTGTACAGTCTGACACGTTGAGTTTAGTACAAGGAGGTTTTACTGCTGGAAGCACCACGTCTGAATCGAGCTGTGAGGCTGTCAGACTGTGCTGCAACGTCTTGGTCGAAAGATTGGCTTCAGTTAAGGAGAAGTTGAAGAAGGAAACGGGCTCTGTGAAATGGGATGATTTGATTCTCCAGGTTTGTATCCCCTTTTTATTCGTCTGATTTTTTTGTTTTTTAATTTTTATTTTTATATAGAATGTGAAAAAGTGTCTTCTTTTTTATTATATGAGATAGAACAATTCAGTTTCACACCACAAAATTATATTTCAAGAAAAACTAGTTTACCTATAGGAAAACTGTCTGTAAATGTTAAGAAAACTGTAAATTGTAGGTAAAATTGTTGTCGATATATTATTTATTATTTATCAACAAAACCTAAACCTGACGGTAATACCTACAATTATATCTGTCGTAAATTGAAAAACTGTTGGTGATTTGTCGGTAGTTGGTCCGTATAATTTGAGGGAGAAAATATTTTTTATTCTGTCGAAAATTGTAAAACTTAGTGAAAAAAACAATTTCTGTCTGTACATTGTAAGTTTTTTCCTTGACGAGAAGAAATCATGTAACTTATCATAACAAGAAAATACTGAAACAGTTTTTTTTTTAATCATATTTTATGTTTGAAGATAACTCTAACCACAACCTATAATGTGTGTAAAGTTGTGCTTATTTGATAAAAGAACGTGTTGTTAATTTAGTCAACGTCATCATTTATGTGAAAAGATTAATTAAAAGTTTGTGGATCATGATCTATTGAGTTGTTCTTATGAATTTCTGATCGAGCAGTTTATTTCCTGGATGCAGGCACATTATCAAAGTGTAAACTTGGCAGCGCATTCTTACTTTGTGCCTGACTCGAGTTCTACTAAATACTTGAACTATGGTGCAGCAGTAAGTGAGGTAAATACACTTTGTTCTCTGCTAGCAAATATGCAGGTTTGGTTCATGTCGGTGTAGCCTGGACAACAGTCACTTTTGAAAGAGTATTCATATAAACATCTATTTAACGTGTTCCATTATGCATGGTTTAATTGATCATATTTCGTCAATTTAGTATATTAAAAAAAAAATTAGTGTTTACGGGGTTTTAGGATATTTATTTTTTTTTTCCTTCTCATTTTTAGGGTTATTTTCTTAATTTTTAAGTTAGTTTAGTTTTAAGGGATTTTGGTATTTTTTTTTTCTAAATTTATTTTAGGGGACCTACCTAACGGTTAGAGTGTCTCATTAGAGTGTCTCTCTTCTTTAGTTGTGATAGCACTCCGTTAAGCAGTTTAGAGTTGCACCGGATGAGTTTTAGTCGTTTGGATATTATTACTATACATCAGGCAAACACTAACTAATGGATATTAATTAATTTATTGCAGGTAGAGGTAAATATCCTAACAGGTGAAACAAAAATATTGAGAACAGATATTGTGTATGATTGCGGCCAGAGCTTGAACCCAGCTGTGGATTTGGGACAGGTTAATTATTTATTCTTCAAAATCCCATCAATGGTTTCTACTTGTATCATTTAGTAAATTCCAGATTTATAACCATAACAATGCTAGGATTTCACAGATTTATTATGAAATTTTTTCTACTTTCGATAGCTTGTGCGAATCATAGTGATCCGGTATTTGTGTTTCGCAGATTGAAGGGGCTTTTGTACAAGGTCTTGGTTTTTTTATGCTAGAAGAATACTCGACTAACGCAGATGGATTGGTTGTTGCGGACGGGACATTTACGTACAAGATCCCAACCATTGACAATATTCCGAGACAATTCAACGTTGAAATAATAAACAGCGGGCATCACCAAAAACGTGTTCTCTCATCTAAGGGTATGTGGCATTTGGTAGAAACTTCATATAGTGCATTACTGTGTATTTAAAATTTTTTTTTTAAGTAACTCGTAAATATTTGTTCTGCAGCTTCTGGGGAACCCCCACTGCTGCTGGCAGCATCGGTTCACTGTGCGACGCGAGCAGCCATTAAAGAAGCAAGAAAACAGCTCAAATCTTGGGGAGTTTCGGAAGGGACTGATTCAACATTCCAGCTGGACGTTCCGGCTACTATACCGGTTGTTAAGCAACTTTGCGGCCTCAATTCCGTGGAGGCTTACTTGCGGACCTTGCTCTCCGACTGATGAAAGCTATTTATAATTAAATTCACGACTCGAGGTTGATTTGTGCTCCAATCTTGTGAAGAGAAGTTTTTTTTAATAAGTTGGGTCAAGTGGTTGGAAAGTAGAAGATAAATCTCAAATAACTTGAGAGGTTTAGGGTTCGAACCCTTGTCAACACCCTTATAAAGGGTTAATGATACCACTTGAGTTACATGCTCGTGGTGGTTTGTAGTTATATATGTTGTTGAAATCTTGAAATGTTTTAAGACTTCAATCATGTTAATGTGTTGTTACAAGAATGTAGGGCTGGTTTTAGCTTATGTAAAATTAGAAGGTCTATGGTTTTAAAAATAAGACTCAAATTCACGATGTTGTTAATCAATGTTAACAACACCAGTTAACAACATCGACCAGAGTAACGTAAATTTATGCAGCTGAATTTAAAATATGAGAACACGATTAAACAAATTCAGTTCACAAGTAAATACTTGTGAACTTGGGTGTACAAACCCGTAACTTTCACTTCACGTTCAATACAAAACATAAAGTAATATATGAAAACTAAATATCAAGAAACTTGATACTAAATACTTGTTTTCGAAATGGCAAGATCTTCTCTGTCGGTCACGCAACTTTAAAGATCTTGTTTCTCACGAACGTTGGCTCCAAGTAGTTTTCTTCTTCGTGTTCTTCTTCTCTTGTGCGTCTTCCTTGCGGTATGCGTCCTTTTAGAAATCCGTTCGTCTTTTGCTCTAAAAATCGTAAGTCCAAGCTTTAGGATTTCTAATGTCTTAAATAGACAATTCTAAGATCCTAAACTTTGCAAATACCTAAAAACAAATCTTAAACACAATTTAGAAATAATTAAAGTCTTGTGCATAAACTTAGAAACATAATATTGACTTATATCTAGTTTCCTAACTTATTTTGTGCCCAAAAAAGGCAAATAACAAAAAAAGAATTATTGCCAAGAATAAATTTCTCAACAATCTTCCCATTTTGCCTTTTTGGACAAAACACTAAGACGCAAACACAAATGAAAATAAAAATACTAACTCCCCCTAAGATAGAAAACTCCCCCTAAACAAAACACTCAAACTAACATTACAAACCAATATTGTTCAACATAACCAGCACTTCACAAAACAAACAGAGTAAAGGAACTTAATGACTTCGAATCCTCTTTGACCGTTGAGGAGATGTCGAAGTTCCTTCACCACTCTTCTTCCTCTTCTTCTTCTCCCTCAGTTTCATCATCTTCTTCAAAGCCTTGTTGCGCTCTCGAATTCGCTTACGCCTCTTCTCTTGAGCAAGGTTTGCCAAGACTTCGGCAACAACAGCGTCTTCAGCAGCAGTGGCAGCAGCAACAGTATCATCTCCATCGGCAAAAACTTCTGCATCAATATTTTCTCCCCCTATGTTCGCGTCAACGTCCTCTCCCCCTTTTTGACCAGAAAGGGAAAGGGCCTCCAACAGTGAGCAACGAAGTGCCTGCAGCTTAGAAATCTGCAAGTCAATGGAAGCAACATGCGCACGCAGGAGCTGCGCAGAAATGCAGACCATGTTGGGATCGTCCTTCCCAACATCACTATCAACATCAGCAGGAACTGGAGCCTGCCAAGGCAAATCGATCACCCTAGCACCAGTAGTGGGTTGGCCTCGAAAAGCAAACCAATCCGCATCACCAGTGAGCACATCATCTGGGAGAAGCGTCAGACCTTGGTTCTTCAACAAGGTGAAAATAAGAGAGGGAAAACACAACGAGGCAGCAGACCTTGATGTGGCAAACTTAGTAACAATATCAAAAACATGATGCCCGAAACTGAACTTTACACCCTTCCCAAGTTTAAATAAAAAATGGGCCTGAGGCCGAGTAACAACCGTAGTGTTTTTGGAAGGAACCCAGTTGCAAAGAGCCACTTTGTGCATAATAGAATACAAAGACGAGAGCCTAGTGCTCGGTAGTTGCTCAAACCAAGAATGCTCCATACCACCAGATAAAAAAGACACAACCTCATCCATATCATTCACAACAAAATTACCCCGATGTGAAGTGGTGCCAAATAAATCATCAATTAAGTCAGGGGTGAAGGCAAACACTTTACCACGCAGAAAAACTTTCCCATAGTTCACAGAGTTTAAATCAACAATCGAGGGCAGCATATTTGCATAGAACTCAAGAACTATGTTTCTAACAAATGGAACGGCGGTAGAGATTGTGGAATACATACCATGAAATCGGAGGTAGGCTATCAGGTTGTGGCGCTCAAACAAATCAATCGGCACTTTTCTCTCAGCAATCAAATGGCGAGTTTGATAAATATCAAACAACTCAGCAGCCTCAGCGGTTAAAAATTTCTCTAAAAAGGGCTCCATATCCTCAATCTCGGGTGTAGGAGTTGCAGTGCCAGATGAGGACTGGGAGTGATCACAGGCAGCCGAGGAGGACTGCGTGGGAGAATGTGATGGAACAGGAACAGAGGCAGGGCGGGAGGACGAAACAGACTGTGAGCGACGCGATGTTGGTAAGGGACTACCAACAGGACTAACAACATCGTCCTTTGCAGCAGCCTTCTGTTTCTTCTTGCCCTTTTTGCATGCAGCAAGAATATCTTTCAAGGGCACATCCATTGAAGAGTCAGGGAAATGTTCAAAAAGACCTGTATCAAACTCAGGTGATGCAGCACGAATTGGAGATGGCGGGGGAACATCAGCAAGCGACTTGGCGGAACTAGTAACTTCGCCGGTGATAAAATCCAGCACAGTATATGGAGGCGAAGAGTACTCAGTAGCAGATGACTTGGGAGAGACTTTGACCTTTGCCTGGCTGGGAGAGACACTGTCTTTCGTCAGGCCGGGTCTCCTGTCGACTTTACGTACAAGCTGCTTGCGGTGAGTAAACCCCTTCTTCTCCGGCAAACTGGGAGCAGAAGCAGACGGCGGCACAACTTCGGCAATAGGAGCAGTAGGCTCAAAATCATGATCATCGGGGTCAGACTCCACAACAACATCCTCCAGGAGGTTTATGTGTTCAATCGGCACGTGGCGACGCGGACCAGCCCTACTCTTTGGGACCGCGGGCGGCACAACGCCGGGCGGTATGTTGCGCAAACGCCTAGACCGCTTCAAAGTTGGATTCCCCACGCGGCCAAAGGTCTCAGCCACAAAACCCAAATCGGGGGGTTATCGACGTCTATTTCGTTCCCGGGCTGTCCAGGGAACACTTGAGCAACCGGCGTAGCATCGACCGACGATGGAACAGGCACGACAGCGAGAGAATCAGACACATTCAATTTAGGCGGCGATATTGATAGTGGTGGGTTTGAAGAGCTACCACCACCAATCTCTTCACGAATATCTAGGCCACCAATTTTTGGGAAAGGTTGCGGGACCTGGTCACCGGAGCGGCGAACCTCTTCAGGCAGTTCTGGGACAGACGAGGACGGCAGCGCGAATTGGTCATCCTGCATAAACTCACAAAAACACACAACCAAGAACCAAAATAATCGAGAGAATTTGAGAGGGATAAGGATTCTAAGAGTTTTAATCTGAAAGAGTTTGCAATTGTGAGCCAACGGTAAAAAGCAAATCAGCTTTTTATCCTTCCAAAAGATGACCGTTGCCCACAAGGAGAGAGAAGGTAAATATATGGAAATATAGTTTTCGGGTTTGTACACCCAAGTTCACAAGTATTTACTTGTGAACTGAATTTGTTTAAATCGTGTTCTCATATTTTAATTTCCGCTGCATAAATTTACGTTACTCTGGTCGAAATATATTTTTCGGGTTTGTACACCCAAGTTCACAAGTATTTACTTGTGAACTGAATTTGTTTAATCGTGTTCTCATATTTTAAATTCCGCTGCATAAATTTACGTTACTCTGGTCGAAATATATTTTTCGGGTTTGTACACCCAAGTTCACAAGTATTTACTTGTGAACTGAATTTGTTTAATCGTGTTCTCATATTTTAAATTCCGCTGCATAAATTTACGTTACTCTGGTCGAAATATAGTTTTCGGGTTTGTACACCCAAGTTCACAAGTATTTACTTGTGAACTGAATTTGTTTAAATCGTGTTCTCATATTTTAATTTCCGCTGCATAAATTTACGTTACTCTGGTCGA
>BMAC01000237.1:618902-662635 GCA_014905375.1 Phtheirospermum japonicum
TCGACCAGAGTAACGTAAATTTATGCAGCGGAAATTAAAATATGAGAACACGATTTAAACAAATTCAGTTCACAAGTAAATACTTGTGAACTTGGGTGTACAAACCCGAAAACTATATTACTTTCACTTCACGTTCAATACAAAACATAAAGTAATATATGAAAACTAAATATCAAGAAACTTGATACTAAATACTTGTTTCCGGAATGGCAAGATCTTCTCCGTCGGTCACGCAACTTTAAAGATCTTGTTTCTCACGAACGTTGGCTCCAAGTAGTTTTCTTCTTCGTGTTCTTCTTCTCTCGTGCATCTTCCTTGCGGTGTGCGTCCTTTTAGAAATCCGTTCGTCTTTTGCTCTAAAATCCGTAAGTCCAAGCTTTAGGATTTCTAATGTCTTAAATAGACAATTCTAAGATCCTAAACTTGGTAAATACCTAAAAACAAATCCTAAACATAATCTAGAAATAATTAAAGTCTTGTGCATAAACTTAGAAACATAATATTGACTTATATCTAGTTTCCTAACTTATTTTGTGCCCAAGAAAGGCAAATAACAAAATAGGAATTATTGCCAAGAATAAATTCCTCAACAGCTTACATGTAATAAATCTCAACAAAGTTTTTGCAACTATTTAAACATACAATAAACCACAAGATATTTGAAAATGATAGAACTTGAAGTATAAAATATCAGTGTTTAAGCTAGATATGGTGAATTCAAAATACGATATATGATTCATAAAACTCATGTCAACTAATAAGTATGAAAAGAAAGGTAAAATTGCCACTAATCTATTAGTTCGTCTTGGATTCTCATCGTCGTTTCGTTTTGGATGGAAGGATGGTGATGTTCCTCTCCTCCGAGTGCATTTCGGACTCTCTTAGTCGTGTGAACTTGACTCCCTTTATGTCATATCTCATTTATGGACGTGTGTGTGACTATTTACACGATTCAAAATCCTAATTAGACCTAAATTCCGGTGATGTCAATGATTATGCTGTTGTGACAATTAAATGGAGATGACAGTAAGAAAACAATTTACTAGAATTGACTAGTTCATTGATTAGTCATTAATTGTTTGTTGTCTGCTTCAATAAGCCACATTAAATGTACCTAAATAGCGCTGCTATAGACATTAGAATCTAACGGCAAGACCCTACGAGTCAAAAAAACCTATAGGCAACATGGAACAAGTCATATACTTCAAATTTAGGTGGCAAGAGCTCACAAATGATCATATTCAAATTGACCCACCTATAAAAGATATTGCAATACTCCTCGAGGACTACTGATTAAAACTTCAAACGTATGTCATTGTTAATCGCGAGGATCTCAAATTGCCAATATAAATATACTCACTCTTCAGATTTAAGATAAGGTTAACACGACGAATCAAGCTTGAAATAAACCCTTGAAGAAGCAGTTGTCAACGACGTACACTAGACACAATCGTCAAGTGCTACAAAATCAAATCTGTCAACTTAAAGAGCGATCTAAGGTGGATCAAAGTCGAATGATCGTAGGAGGATCCAGAGAAGATGTCTTTGGTACCTGAGAAAAGCAATCTTAAGTGAATCAGAGAAGATCTCGGTTAGTGCATCGAGGGTGAATCTTTAGTGGGGCATAATGAGTTTAAGCAATTGATGCACTTGAAGTTATTTTCAAGTGCATCAATTGCTGACACTCATTATGCCCAACTAGATATTCACTTATAGAGATCTTCTGTGATTCACTTACGAGTGAAAACCAGATAATTTCAAGCTTTGGAGATCGGGGGCGATCGTCAGAAACCGGGGAGGATAATCGAATCTAGTTAGTTTGTTAGGGTACTTTCCAAAATGGTCATGGCTATATCGAAACATACTAATATCATTTAGTATTTTAAGTCTTTGTGCAAAATTATTAAAATATCATTTTCTTATTTTATTTATATTTTATATTTGTTAGTTTATTTTGCAATTTGAATTTGGATGGATATAAAAAAAAGGTTACTTAAAAAAACCCCCGATTTCTATAGTAACAAGTAAAACCCTAATTAGAGCCCTCTGTCACGAATAGTGACACTGGACTCGCCACTCTGTCGGGCGAGACGCGCCAAGCTTGACAGGGGCCGGTGGGACAAGATGTCGAGGCCAGGAACTTAGAAGTTCAAGGGGACTCGGACGGACTCAAGATGGCTCTCGACATAATACTCGAGAGATTGGCTAGGATGGACCAGAGGCTCACCCATTTTAGCCGAGAGCCGGAACTAGCACGCCGCGAGGGCACTAGTAGAGAGGCCAGGACGACGAGAGATGCGCGCGGGCAACACCCCGAAAGCGCGCGGGACTTAGCCTGTTGCGAGGACGCTGTCTGAGATGCCAGGGCGCCGAGAGATGCATGCGGACAACACCCTGCGGATGCGCACACCTTGTGCGAGACTAGCGAGTCGACGACGAGCGGAGCGCGCTGAGCACTTTCCTTGGACCAGACCCACACTCGGCAGGAGACCGAACCTCCTCCTGAAAAGAAAGGCATGTGACCCGGTCTTCCTCAGAAACCCTAGGACGGCGGACTCAACACTTGGACGCAAGTAACTGGTCTCCGAGGCCCAAAGTCCGGAACTTTCTAGTTGTCCCTAGAAGTGTAAATATGGTAACCTTAAGGCAGTTTACCCACGCTTGTTTGTGGGCCAAATTAGTGGGCTAAGTAGAGTAGCTTGGAGAAGGGGAAACCCTAACCCTAGCAGTAGTGTATAAATAGGCCCCTCATCCTATGTAATTGTTATCATTCCACGAGTTGATTTTAATACAAGTCTTTAATTCCCAACTCGGTTCTCTTGTTAGTTTCCTCGATCTTTGTGTTAGGGTTAGCTTTGTTGTGCAACCTCCACCCGTAGGCTTGTTGGTTCAGATTGACGCTCTCTCTCCGTCGAGACGTCGCTCGTGAACGGGCCAACGCCGCACGACGCTCGAATCTTCTGCTGCCAAACTCGCCGCGCCGTGACAAGTGGTATCAGAGCCCATTGAGGTATCTGATCCATTCCTTGCGAGAACGCAGATCCAGATCGGAGGCAAGTCAACAAAGTACTAACCATGGACAGAGCATCAGCCGCTGACCAACGACGCGAAGGGAAGGAATCTCGGGGCAAGTCAACCGAGGACAACATGTTGGAGGTTCGAGTGGCAAGGATAGAAGCCATCCTATCCGAGCACGCGGCGGACTCTACTAACCTTGATGAGATCACGGCCCGAGTCGTTACCTTGGAGGGAACTGGAGAACAAAGGAGGAGCGAGATGGTTGTCCTTGTTAGCGCGCAGTCCGCGTCTATGAGGGACCTGTTACTCGCGACGTTGAGGGACGAGATCCGTCTCTAGTTTGACACTCTATGAGAGGAGCTCGTAGGCCGTGGCGCGACCTTGGAAAACAGGGCCGAGATGCTCGAGGGGAATGCTGGGAATGGAACTTCATGGGGAAACGTGATTGCCCGGACGGAGGTCCTGAAACCCGCATCTTTCTGGGGCTCGAGGAGTGCAAAAGAGGCAGAAGACTTCTTTTGGGCTGTGGAACGGTACTTTGGGGCCATCAGAGTAAATGATGAAGCCATTAGGCTGCAAACCGTTCCATTCTTCTTGGTGGATATGGCGTTATTATGGTGGCGGCACTGCGAAGTGGAAATCGAAAAGGGGAACTCCCCATGGCAACATGGGAGGACTTCAAGACTGCCATGAAACGACAATAATGCCCGGAGAACGCCGAGTTCGAGGCGAGAACTAGGTTGCGAGACTTGACACACTCCACAACTATTAAGGAGTATGTCCAGAAGTTTCTGGAGGTGGTGCTCGAACTCCCTTCACTAACGGAACAGGAAAAACTACTCGCGTTCGTGGGCGGCTTAAAGCCGTGGGCCAAGATGGAGGTGCAGCACGCTGGGGCACAGACGGTGTCCAAGGCTATTTCTGTGGTCGAGTTGTTGACTGAGGTCAGGATGGAGAAATCCTCGACCCAATCCCAGGGAGGGAACCAGAAGAGCGGTGGGGGAGGAAGGAACTACCCACCCGAGACGCGGTTCAACCAGACTGCGGGCAGAACGGGAGGGACCTCCAGGCCAGGTCCCTGTTTCAGGTGCGGTTCCACGGACCACCTGAGGAGAGATTGTCCTCAGAGAGATGGAAAATTAGCGGTTGTTCAAGGCGAGGGATTCACTGAGGAGAATGTGACTCAAGTCGAATCCTTGAAGCTGCTGGGGCAGTAAAAAATAATGAGGTGCCCGGACCGACCTCGTCTCGAGGGTCGATGTTCGTCGAAGTGAAGATTGACGGGCAGGGGGTACAAGCTTTGGTGGATATTGGGACTACACACAACTTCATGTGGACGGAGGTAGCCAAAGCGTTGGGGATTCGAGTGATTCCAACGGGAGGGTCAATCAAGAACGCCGAGACCAGGCCGGTTGATGGTGAGGCCAGACTGGTGCGGGTGCGTGTAGCCGACTGGGAAGGACCCGTGACGTTCATGGTAGTCTCGATGGATGACTACGAAGTTGTGATGGGGTTGAAGTGGCTTGACCAAGTCCAAGCCCGCATAATCCCGACTTACTGGTGGTACGAAGGGGAAAGGGGAAAATGACCATTAGCGCCAGGAGGTTGCCGAAAGGGGCCTCGGCTCTCTCCGCTGGAGCTTGTGAAAAGAATCTCTCACCCCATCTGACCAATGTGGCGTACGCCCTTAGTAGGAGAGCGGATTTAGCAACTCTAGTGAGAACCCTGGACGTCGTATCGATACCGCGTATGACTTTTGTGGGGGAGAATGTCACGAATAGTGACACTGGACTCGCCACTCTGTCGGGCGAGACGCGCCAGGCTCGACTAGGGCCAGCGGGACAAGATGTCGAGGCCAGGAACTTAGGAGTTCCAGGGGACTCGGACGGACTCAAGATGACTCTCGACATAATACTCAAGATATTGTCTAGGATGGACCGGAGGCTCGCCCAAGTTAGCCGAGAGCTGGACCTAGCACGCAGCGAGGGCGCTGGCCGAGAGGCCAGGACGACAAGAGATGCGCGCGAGCAACACCCCAAAAGCACGCGGGACTTAGCACGCTGCGAGGATGTTAGTAGATTTTTTGTGGTGTTGAAATAAATCAACGGGTTCATGGCTTGGTATTATCGGAATTCGATTCAATTGCAAGTTTCAAGGTGTTTCAAGCTAAAAGAATGAAGAAAAATGAAAATAAAGCAGTTAAAATATCTAAACTATCCTAAAGAAATGAGATGCAAATGGGTAGGATGCCTCGTCGTATGCCTCAAATTGAATAAGCAAAGCAATAATGAAAATAAGCAAGAAAATGCATTGTTTCACCAAGTACAAGCATGCAAGCACAAGGTACAACTATGCATAAAATCCTAAATAATGCAAATTAGTAAGAATTGAAAGCATGAATGTAAAGAGCAATAAAAGTTGACATGAAAGTTTAAAACTTTATGGAAAATAACAAGCAACAAAGCCTAGATCTAGTATTTAAGCTAAAACTATGCATGAAAATAAAAATCAAATAAAGCATAGGAAAAACTCAAAATCAAGACGATCCAAGAGCCAATCTATGATCTAGATGTGTCACTCATCTAGATTCCATAGCCAATTCATAAGTTTCATCATGAATTCAAGGTGCTAAGGCAAAAAACATAACATGAAGAACAAAGCATAGAGATGAAGAACAAGCATGGAATTAAATCATAAAACATGAAATTGAAAGGAAACTTACTTGAATTAAGAAATGAAACAAGCTTGAATGTAAATTGCATTAAAGTAAACAATCTAAGGTAGTACTTGAAATCTTCTTAGGCTTACAAACCCAAGGAGGTGCTTGAAACTTAAATCTAATCTAGGAAATGAAATTACATAAGAGCTTGAAATTAAATCTAAAACCTAAGAAAGAGAAAATTATTCTAGAGTTTGAGAGAAATTTGATCCCAAAACCCAAGTTAGGGTTGGGAGGGGAGTTATTTCTTCAAAGGAGCAAGGTGTGGGCTTTATATACTTGTTTGTAGGGGCAAAAACGCCCAAAAATGCTCAAAATGGCCGAACTCCCAGCGACGCAGTCGATCGACTGACAAAGCAGTCGATCGACTGCCCATCCTCGAACAGCCGAACTCTCTATCCAGCAGTCGATCGATAGAAAACCAGTCGATCGACTGCCAGAAATACGGAATCAGCCAATGATGTCTTCATATGAAATGTAGACCTTCTTCTTGGCTATCATTTGGCGTTTTATTTGCATCATTTGAAATTTTCCTACGAGAGTTATGGGCTCCGCACCAAAACCTACCACAAGAGAGGCTACGACGAATTGTCTCCACTTAAAGCTGATTTTTACCATTCTTAGACTCGAAATTCGGAATTGTTGTAAACACAAAAGTTTTTGACAATTCTCTCAGCTTTCCAATGTTATAAAGTGGAGGCAAATGGCACACGTGGTTCTGGAGTTATGCTTGCATCTCGACAACTGAGACATCAACCGAGCGAATATAATCCCTTTTAGCCACCTACAAAATAAGAATTCAAACTTAAAAACTCAAAAATAGCACAAACACCTCATACTTAGCACACTTAAAGCCTAAAAGATAATAAACAAGAAAAAGACCTAAAACCTAATGAAAAATGACTCTGAACTACTAGAAACGCTGTTAAACTCTAACTAAAGACACAAAGAAAAACACAACAATTACATGCAAAGCAACTACCCCACACTTATCGGTTTGTTCGTCCTCGAACAACGAAAAGAATCGAGAGTGTACATGCAATGAACATTATGTAAAAAGAAAAATCCTTGTGCTTATCCTTATTTATAAGATGAAAGTATCAACATAAACTCGCTATCGTCAAGCATTGCTCGTATTACTCTTTCTCAAATGCAAGACAAATCGATGACTTCCTCACAAAGGCAGATTTTGAGGGTGTTCGCTCAATTCGCTCAAGAGAGAGTAAAAAAATTGTATGTATCCATTTACTTGTTTTGATTCTTTTTTTTTTCACGAGACGAGTGAAAAAAGTTTTTTTGGTATCCAAGCGTTACCTATATTTTCCAGAACGTTTTTAAAAAAGGCGTTCTGAAAAGTATACTTTCCAGAACGTCTCTAAAAACAGCCGTTCCAGAACGGGTTTTTGAATAACCGTTCTAGAAAGTAGTAAAAAAATTAAAAAAATTTAAATGAAAGCAGGTGCCAAATTTTATTCCAGATTCACTTTTCCACGCCTGCTCATATATTACAATTTTATTGCCTATTTAATTCAAAAAACACATTTCATTTATATAATCCCAAGATCAAACAACACATGTCATTAATTACAATAATACACAATTACAATAATATATCAATACAAACAACACAAGGGAATAACAAAAATAATGAAGGGAAAAAAATCAATGGATAATAGGAAATATATAGGAAAAAAGGGAACCAAAAATTACACATATACCGAGCTTTTGCTGTTACTATATTGTGTAAGTTAAACCAAACAAAAATGCACAAAAATGCCATGGCCTGTAGTCCACAATATAACTAACAAATTTTATATTTTCGGAGATAAAGATGAATGTTACCACAATTAGCTCCAAGAACATAAATCTTTCCCAGATTCAAATGATGCTCCACTGATCTTAGAGCTGCACTTCAAGAAATTATTCTGCATTAAGAAAAACACACTTACACATGTTACAGAAAAAAATATTTTTATAAAACTCAAATATTGTACTATTCAAAATACTTGATCAAATCCAAACTCATAAATTTGGCAGGAAATAAATAAATAAATAACTTTCCAAAAACCACATTTTGCATTAACAACTAAGCAACATGTTCTACAAGATTTCATTTTCCGAAGGAAGTAAACAGAAGAGGTAAAAAAATGTATAACAAACCAACTTATGTGTGTGTGTGTGTGTTATATATATGTAGAAGAAGATTGGAAACTGCGTACTCGAGTGAGAAAAAAGTCCCAATTGAAAGGGCAAAAAAGAAACAAAATAAAAGACTTATCCATGTATTCTAAGTTCAACAAGAAGTGAAAGCACTATATATTCTTACAAGAATAATCATTTATTATTATTGTTATTATTATTATTATTATTATTATTATTATTATTATTATTATTATTATTATTATTATTATTATTATTATTATTTATTTATATATTTATTTTGCAGCAAAAACCAAAAGCATAAAGTTGCCCTAACCATAAAATAACTCAAACACAACCAGATCAAAGAACACTTTGAAGCCAAAAAAAAAAAAAAAAAGGAACACTACACATACAGCTTATACACAGGTACAAGTCTAAGAGATGACATGTAGCTCTTACCTGGTCCATAAATCTCTTGCGAATCTGCTGGGACAAAAGAACAGCATCCACCTGCAACATAAGACAGTTTTGTCAACTGGATAGGCCAAAAGCATAAGAGATGGTGAGAGACGAAAAACATTTCACTATAATCAAGAGAGAATCATGCGAAGAAAATCATATAGTATGAAAAAACTATCTCATAACAGTGATGTGGAGCAGTAAAGAAAACCAGAAAATAAGAATAAAAATACAGAGTATATACTTGTTCATCTTTTTCCCCTTTCTTTACGTACTCTAATTCGAGGGTCAACAACGCAAGGTTCAAATCTTCAGGAGGAACAAATCTAGAAGATTCAGAATTTTCAGGAAAAAGAAAAGATTTACAGGTTGGAAAAACATGATCATTGCCATAGAATCTAAATCAATCATACCTACTAACAGATATCGAGTACCAAGTCGACACTTTCGCATGGCGACGCTGAATGGCATTAAGAGCAATATGGCCACCAGGAATAGCATCATGTCCAGTGTATCGAAGTTAAGGTCACCCATTCTTCCTGTCAAAGACAAATAAGTGTCATAAATTAATTAGCTTTTCATTAAAGAAAATAACAATAATAAAAAAAAAACATTTAGTGTTTTTTCTGAGTTATGTAGCAGGCAATTAGTTACTACTCCTGAGCAGATTTCTGGGGGAGGGAGAAGATTTTTCTGTGTATTATGTAGCATGTGCTTTAAATGAATTCATGTAGAGATCCATAAAAAGGTAAATTTATCTATCTATCTATCTATCTATCTATCTATCTATCTATCTATCTATCTATCTAGTTTATATTTTCTGCAGTGGTCTCAATCATTTTACAAAAGCCTAAGTCTGGGAATGCTATGATGTTTGCCAGCCAGCTCACCAATCACTTGTTTATATTTCAGTACCATTAAGACATTTTTTTTTTTCTCTCATTAAGATCAAGGTCTTTCCATTGCCACATAATTTTTGCAGGCACAAATGCTTAATATAATATAAATCACTGTGGTATATCAGTCTATAATAATGAGTTTCCAAAACTCAAACATTTATTTATTCCCCCTGTTCTTTTCTTTTTTTAAATTTATTTTTGTATCAATAATTCTCACTAGTCAAGCATGAAAATTGTCTAGTCTGGCAGACAACAAAAACTGTTAACAATACACCCATCAATATGATCATGACAAAAAACTAAGTCAACCCTATGAAAGGACAAAACATTAGTACATAATTTTGACTGCACATAATAATCAAACATAGATTAGATGTATCTAGATTAAACATATAATAATACTATTATTAGAACTAAAATAATAATTATAAAAACTCGGCTTTTAGAGGGAAGTAAATTACAAATTTACCCTTGGAAGCTCGAAAGTCGTTTACCTTGCCGATGTTACGGCACGAGAAATCACCGTCGAGGCGATATTCGTGCATGACCCACTTGGTCTTCTCGCCGCGTGGGGCCCGCCCTTTGTAGAAGACAAGGTTTTTCCTCATACCAAGCAGTGCTCCACTTGCTGCACTGTAAACCTCTCTATCTTTCCCGGTCGCTAGCGATAGAATTGCATTGATCAGTCACCATTCAAGTTGTAGTGAAGAAGGAAGGTTAGTACTATACTAGTTTTTCAGTGAATACTTTATTTATTTATTTTAGGATTAATTGCAAAACTATAAGTTTAGTAATATGGGTCCTATAAGTCCGTTTTGATTTTAAATAAGAGAATTAAAAATGATGTGTTTTAATTAATATATCCTCATAATTTTTCCCAATCCCTTAAATTGTGTTTAGATATATTTTCCAAAAATTCTCTACTCTCATTTATACTTCTCTTTTAATATATTTTCCAAAGCCCAGACCTTACCAGGTACCACAGAACTGCTTTAAACTCTGTAGGCCAAATGTGTTCGGATTTTTTCTCCCATTTTCCTTCGTCATCAAGTTTCATGAAATGTTGGATTTTCTGAAATAACATCACAAAGGGGTTCACAAAGAAAACTGGGAATGTATTGTGGGTACTTTAGATGGATAGATAGTCGGTGTACCTATTTCTTCACCATTACGCTACATACATCACTGTACTTGCATTTGATTGGGGTATTGGAACCAACCACCCAGACACTGACACTACTAGTAGCAACCAATTGTTTGTAGCATTCAATCGGTCAACTGAAAGTAAAAGGATTACAATAATATTAAATGGAAACGTAATCTAAAAAAATGTTTCTATAATATAGGTTCACCGATATAAAGGACAAAAATATAAGAATTATCTTTTGATGTTATCACCATTACAACGCTATATTTTTAAACTGATAGTCAAATCCTCCGAAACAGGATTTTGTAGGATACACGCATATGCCTAGAGCTCAAGTTTAGATAGAATATGAATTTAATAGAAAGTAAAATTAAATACCAAATAAAGCATGTAAATTAACCAGGTATAGGACAAAACATTACTCAATTTCCTTTATATAAAGGAAGTTCCTTTATATTGTTTGGTTGCCTCTTAGGTTCATACGATATTCGGAGCCTCTTGTACGTTTAATTGCTTCCGTGCTCGAACATACGTCGCACACCTTAATTTAAATTCCAATTACATTAAGAACCATAATTTTACGATTGAGTAAAATCCAAAGTGAGATATAGAGTTTTAAATAAACACAGACCTCGCGCATCTATACATATTCTCGCCATCAAGATCCTCGGAGCTAGTGAACTGCGTTAGAGCGTCTTCTAATGACTTGAACCAACCAAATATCTCCAAGGTAAGGTCCATCATATTCTCGTACCACTCCGACTCGTGGTGACATCTCAAACATTTTACCTATTTTTACGAACAGGTTTTATTTCAATTAAAATACTACAAATCGATAACGGTATCGAAGACGAAAACTCTGGAAGAACAGAACCAAATACCTTCGATTTAAGGCATCCCCCAAAAATATGTTGTATAAAAGTCGTATTTTGCAGCCTGGGATCAACCGAATTTTCTCCACCATAAGCTTCCAGGCATATCGATTGCATCGAGGCCACAAGAAACCTGAGCATGCAAAAATATATTTCAGAAAAAACACAAAGGAACTCATGCTATAGTAATCATTGGGGCAGATTGTGAATGAGATTTAGAGTATTATATGATTATCCGTAATGCATGGTCTGAAAGATAGGGAGAAAATGGGTATGACATAATTCTACGCCATCTGGTGTGGTTTGTGAGATGAGAGAGAATTTTCCAAATTGATCTCTGACTAATGTTATATGCTATTTTTCAAGAAGTCAACACAAATACCAAAGTGTAAATCATATTCTCAAGTCAAATCTCCATCTTCAGCCCCAAAGATGAACATACAAGTGGATAGTCCTTGTGGTATTATATGAATTCATATTATGCTTCTGAATATTGACTTCATGTATTTATTATGATTTGAGGTTTGTTTTCAATTTTATTTCCTTGGTGATTTTCAACCATTATTTACCAATATAGAGCTATATCATTCAGCGATAGAGGGAGAAGATGGAGCTTACGTGGGTAACATCAGCCCCTTTCTCAGGCTCAGCACCCAGCGACAAAGCTTTCTCCTCACGCATCTTAGCTAATGCAGCCTCCCTCTCAGCAGCTTCTTGCGCTACCCTTTCACGAGCCTCTTCCTCCTCCTTTATTTTCCTCTTGGCTTCAGCAGCTTCACGCTCCAGCCATTCTCGCTCTTCTTTCCTCTGCCTCTCCCTTGCCTAGTTCAGAACATGAACAAAAGGTTAAAAATGATTATTCAACTAAACAACAATAACTTAGAGCAGTGCGGATAAGAAACCATAATAAATATTGATATGAACACACATACCGGGAAAAAGAAAGAAAGCAAGGAAGAAAATATAAAAATAAAATGAAATGAAATAACAAAACGAAACAAAAACACAAACATACACAAAATGAAGCATACTTGATCAGCCTCAAGTGCTGCTCGATAAGCAGCATCCTGTTCTTCCCTCAGACGTGTATTGTTTCTTCTTTCTTCAGCTTCAATCCTCGCTGAGACAAGTACTGGAGCACTTTCTTTGAGCACTCTCTGCAATATTGTTACCATTTCCTCTGGAGATTTTGGTCCCTCAATCTGTATGAGTATACATCACAACACAATTGGGATAACAATATCAAGAAAAGGCCAACCTTATGGTTCTTGACATCGAAGAAAAAAAAAACAAATCAAGGAAATATGAAATATGACACCATAATTATATGCAATGAAATATTTTCTCGTTTACACAAATATCGACACCATGGATAAGAGATGACAAATCATCAACAGAATAATACCCAAAAAAAATCTAAATAAAAAAAATCCAGAAATTAGGATTGACAAAGTCATAACTAGTTTTGGGAACTTTCAGCAATTAGTAAGTTTAACACACTCCAATCCAATCAAAACAAATCATTTCCCCTAAATTCTCCTAATCCATACTCTCATAAATTTACACACACAACCAAAAAAAAAATAAAAAAATTCGTACTCGAACCTGATACAACAAAACGATAAGGAATAAAAAAATCAAAAGCCGGTAAAGAAAAATTACACTTGGGTCGCTTGGAATTTCTTCTAGGCGCAGTCGATTCAGCCGATCCAGCTCCTCCAGCACTCGATGACGGCGTACTTGGGTTCATCGCTTAAATCACAATATTTCTTTTTCCCTTTTCCTCAAACAACGGAGGTCCCTTAAATTACAAAAGGAACGCCAATATATTGAATCAAAAGACAAACAACAAGATCGAAATAGGAAACCAGATTTCAAACAAGGAATCGCAAATCGCGGAATTTCAAAACCTTCACAATTAATTTAAAACTAGTTATCACTGCCATGTCAGTGCACCAGATTCAGATCTCCACTTAATTTAAAATACCCTTACCCATTCTGGCCCATCCAATTAATTAGAATTGAACCTGGTCTCTTCTGGTACTTGCGGATCTCACGGAGCGCAACCGTCCCTGGCCTGAAGCGATGGGGCTTCTTGACGCCTCCAGTCGCCGGAGCAGATTTCCTCACCGCCCTAGTCGCCAGCTGCTTCCTCGGTGAGCCGCCGCCCTAGTCGCCAACTGCTTCCTCGGTGCCTTGCCTCTGTTTGATCTTCTCGCCGTCTGCTTTGTGTTGGAGTGTAAAATTTTGGCAGAGGAGAGATGGATCGGGGAGTGTAATTGGAAATGGAATGGCAGAGGAGAGATATCGGGGGAGGAAGGGAGAGATAAGGGTTTTGGTTTTATTTTTTAATTAGAAAAATTGGATTTGTGGGCATATTTTAATACAGAAATAATATGACATATGAGAACGCCGTTTTAAAGGCGTTCTGAATATTACTTTTAAGAACGTCGTTTTTAAAGATGTTTTCAATATTTAAAATACGAGAACGTCATTTTTAAAGACGTTCTCGATATTTAACATACGAGAACGTCATTTTTAACGACGTTCTGGATATCTAAACATACGAGAACGTCTTTTTAACGACGTTCTGGATATCCAGTATACCAGAACGTATTTGAAAAAGACGTTCTCGTATGTGACACTTTTATTACAATAATGCCACCGCCTGACATTTAAGAATGCCGCCTCCTGAGGCGTTCTTAAATCCCTGTTCTTAAATCCTGTTTTTGTACTAGTGCTTGTTTGTGGGCCGAATTAGTTGGCTAAGTAGAGTAGCTTGGAGAAGGGGAAACCCTAACCATAGCAGTAGTGTATAAATAGGCCCCTCGTCCTATGTAATTATTATCATTCCACGAGTTGATTTTAATACAAGTCTTTTTAATTTTCAACTCGGCTCTCTTGTTAGTTTCCTCGATCTTTGTGTTAGGGTTAGCTTTGTTGTGCATCCTCCAACCGTAGGCTTGTTGGTTCGGATCGATGCTCTCTCTCCATCGAGACGTCGCTCGTGAACGGGCCAACGCCACACGGCGCTCGAATCTTCCGCTGCCAAACTCGATGCGCCGTGACACCTCGCTCTTATTCATCTGCTATTGCACGATGCGGCGCTACCCTCGCCGCAATGCACCACCTTGCTCCCCGCAAAAGCGTCATGTCCTCCATCAGCCACCCGCCACCTCGTGTCCTCTCTCCCTCTCTGGCCCCAATGCGCCGTGGCTTCCGATGCTGCTCGATCAACTCTGGCATTCTTGTCAAACGTATTTGCAGTGATACTATTAGTCCCATTCACTACTACTCTGTAATCTCAACTCAAAACATGTTGCACACTCATGATATCTACCTGCCCTTCCCAGACATTACTCGTAATGCTCATGAAGTTACAGGTAGCTGCAATGGGTTAGTGTGTATTCATGCTTAAACCGATGATTTGATGTCACTTGATCTTGATACTGGAACATTGATGAATCTTGGAATCGATGGCATAGATGATATTGTCCCTTATGTTGAGGGCGTGCATCCACTCTATGAGAATTGGTATGAAATCACCGTTAATGATGTGATGAGAAATTCTAGTATATATTCCCAATATACAAGAGATAAATAAGGAAAAATATAATACAAAATATTTGACCAAATCTCTAATGAATTCTAATAATCACTAATTGATATTTACTTACAAGAATATCGTTTAATTCCTAATACCCCACCTCAAGCGATGCTGTGGATGCAATTGAACACAGAGCTTGGATCGCAACAACTCAAAAGATGTACGAGGAAGACTCTTTGTGAAGATGTCTGCTACCTGAAGACGAGAAGGAACAAAACGTGTATCAAGCCGACCAGAAGTGACAAGCTCCCTTGTGAAATGACAATCAATATCAATGTGCTTGGCGCGCTTATGAGCAACTGGATTCTGAGTGAGAAAAAGAGCACTGGCATTGTCACAAAGAAGTAGAGGACGAGACGAAGAAGGCAAACGCAACTCGTCAAGAAGTTGAGACAACCAGATAACCTCCTGAGCAGCATGAGCAAGATCATGGTACTCGGATTCACAACTAGAGCGAGAGACTGTGGGTTGCTTCTTAGCACTCCAAGAAACTAAATTGCCCCCAAGGAAAATAGAGTACCCATAGGTGGAGCGACGTGTATCAACACAACGCGCCCAATCAGCATCAGGGTAGCCAACAATGGAGAACTCGGAACCACGAGAGAAGGTCAATCCAAAGTTTAAAGTACCCTTAACATAGCGAAGAATTCGCTTCACAGCAGCAAAATGATCAAGAGTAGGAGAATGTAAGAACTGACTTACATGGTTGACAGCATACGAAAGATCCGGCCGTGTGATAGTAAGATACTGGAGAGCACCAACCAATGAACGATAGAGAGTGGGATCGTCCAACGGTTGACCAACACATACAAGAGATTCACCAGCAGCAAGAGGAGTAGAAACTGGTTTAGAGTCCAATAATTGCGCACGTGAGAGAATGCCACGAGCGTACATAGCCTGGCCCAAAAATAGACCATCCGAAGAAGGAGACACCTCAAGGCCAAGAAATTAACTCAAGGAACCCAAATCCTTGACGCGAAACTCACAGTCTACCCGAGTGATGAAGCGACGTAGAGCGGAGGAGTCGTTGCCTGTGACAATAATGTCATCAACATAGAGGAGAAGATAGATGGTGACACCCTTGTTGGAGAAGTAAAACAATGATGTATCGGAGCGACTGCAACGAAACCCCAAAGCAATCAGGAACTCACTGAAACGGATGAACCAAGCTCGGGGAGCCTAATGAAGACCGCAGAGAGCCTTCTTGAGGCGACAAACATGATTAGGGAACCGAGGATCCACGAACCCCGGAGGCTGGGCCATAAAGACAGGCTTAGGTAGAATGCCATGGAGAAAAGCATTGTTGACATCGGGCTGATGCAGAGGCCAATTATGGCGAACAACAATAGATAAAACAACGCGGACAGTGGCAGCACGGACAATAGGGCTAAATGTATGAGAGAAGTCAAAACCTGGAATCTGAGAGAACCCCTGAGCCGCTAGACGAGCCTTGTAACATTCAACAGAACCATCTGCGAGGTATTGTGTATGAAACACCCACTTCGAACCAACAATATTAGCAGTATTAGGACGAGGGACCAAATCCCAAGTATGATTGGCATGAAGAGCATCAAGCTCAACACGTATTGCAGCAAGCCAGTGAGGAAGCTTGAGAGCAGATTTGAACCCTCTGGGCTCATCAGAGACAGATAAAGTAGATAATAAAGTAGTTGAAGCAATATCAGCAACATATCTAGGCTTAAAAATACCTGCCCGAGCACGGGTGACCATAGGATGAGGTGTAGGAGCAGGATCCGGTCCCTGAACCGGGACTGGCCCATCAGGGTGCTGAACTTCCACAGGATCCTGAACAGGGGCAGGGATCGGATCTTCTACAATAACAGGTTCTGGAGCAACAGGAATAGTAGACTCAACCAAATCCGGCAGGGGGAACATGCGACAAGGTGCAGTAGGCAATGCCAGATGTGGATCCGAAAGCAAGGGCGTGGAAGCCGAAGAAGCAGGAGGAGCAGAAGTAGGCCCCAAAAAGGAAATACCAAGTGAATGCACATCCGATGTAGTCTTCAAATCAGAGTAAGGGAATAATGATTCATCAAATTGAGCATGTCGAGTAGTATAGAAGCGGGAAGCGACAGGATCGTAACACCGAAACCCTTTTTGAGCAGAGTTATAACCCAAAAAAAATACACGGAATGCTACGAGGAGCCAGCTTGTGAGGAGCATAGTTGCGGAGATAAGGAAAGACCCGACAACCAAAAACCTTAAAAGAAGCATAATTCGGAGCAAAATTATAAAGAAGCTCAAACGGACATTTGTTATCAAGCAAAAGAGAGGGTATCCTATTGATAACATAAACAGCCATTGAGAAAGCATCCACCCAAAAACAAGCAAGGAGATGAGCATGAAACATTAGAGATAATCCTGTTTCAGTAATATGACGGTGTTTTCTCTCAGCACGGCCATTTTGCTGAGGTGTATAGGGGCAAGACAACCGATGATGAATACCATGAGTATCAAAAAAGGATCGAACTCGATGATTAACAACCTCAGCGCCACCATCACTTTGAAAAACTCGTAATTTCGTAGAAAACTGAGTTCACACAAAGGCATGAAAATGAACCAACACATCATAAAATTGTGATTTAGTATGCAAAGGGTACATCCACGTAAACTGAGAGAAATCATCAACAAATATAACATAATATCGATATCCCTCATTCGAGCAAACAGGAGTCGGGCCCCACAAATCACAATGAACCAAATCTAAAACATTTGAGGCACGTTTATCGTTCAACGGAAATGGTAAGTGTTTACTCTTAGCCAACTGACATGGAGTACACAAAGTAGGTTTAGGCAAAACTGAAGTAACAGATAAATAACCCAACGAGTTCAACAACTTAACAACTGAAATTGAAACATGCCCTAGTCTATTGTGCCAAAGCTCAAACGACGCCTTCAACGAAGCAATATGCAAAGCAGCAAGTAAAGCAGGTGTCCCACGCTCCAAAACATACAAACCATTACTACGCCGGCCTCGTGCCGATGGTTCCTTGGTCACCCGGTTCTGAATGACGAATGAATGATCAGTAAACAAAACATCGACAGGGTAATCAGAGGTGAGTTTACTAATGGACATAAGGTTTTTTGTGAGATGAGGCACCACCAAAACATCCAATAAATGAAGAGAATCATTCACACGATACGAGCCAATATGCGAGATAGGAATAGAAGTACCATTTGCAACAACAACAGAATCAGAACAAGAATAATTGACCAAAGAATTCATACCAGACGAATTAGGAGTCATGTGAGCCGAGGCGCCCGTATCGAGAAACCAATCTGAAGCTTGAGACGGGGAGATCGAACACTGAGTCTCAAAAGATTGCGCCAAACTAGCAGTCGGCGTAGGAGTACGGTCATAACGATTTGAGCAACGATCGGCATAGTGACTCGATTGGCGGCAAATTTGGCATTTTGGAACGTAGGGTTTCTTGCCATAACCCTTCCCAGATTGCGGCTGCTGACCACCGGAGGATTTCTGCCCAGAAAACTGCCTAGAACTGCGACCATTGGAGTTGGAAGGACGAGCAGATTGCGTCGAAGAATGAGGATGTGCCGCAAAGGCAGGAACTGCAGCAGGTGCGGCGTCCATGGAACGCTGCATGAGATCGAAATTGATCGCCTGATGGACCAAGTCTGAGAAGGAGGGCATAGGGTCCATCGACATGCGGGTGTCGGAGAAATGGATAAACTGAGAACCAAGTCCATTTAAAAACCAATGGCACTTGTCGAACGCATCTACCGGATGGCCAACCGAAGCCAATTGATCGCAGAGAAACCGGAACTTACGACTATATTCCTCCACGGACAGAGAATTGGGACGGAGGCTAAAAAGCTCGTGGCGGAGCTATGTAATCCGAGAGGCCGAGGAACGACCGAAGGATGCCTCGAGGGCTAACCAGACGGCACGGGACGTGCGCAGGCCCAACACCTCGAACTGGGCTTCGTCCGAGAGAGAAGAGAGAAGAAGGCTTAGTACCTTTTGATCCATGGATACCCAGGCGAGATATTCTGGGTTCGGAACAGTATCATCACCCGACTTGATATTTTCAGATGGAGGAGACGATGTGCCGTCAACGTACGAGAACAGGTCATGGCTAGAGAGAGCGGGTATAACCTGATTTCGCCAAGAAAGATAGTTCACCGACGTCAACTTAATGGTGAGAAGATGAGTGATAGCATTGATGAATGGTGGAGAGGTCGTGGAAGCCATGTCCGAAAAAGAAGGAAGAATAGAGGAGAGGGTGACGGCAGTTGAGGTTTTCTTGCATAAGGCTTTCGAAAAAAAAAATTTAGGGTTATGTGAGTCTGTCTGATACCATATGAGAATTGGTATGAAATCACCGTTAATGAGGTGATGAAAAGTTCTAGTATATATTCACAATATAAAAGAGATAAATAAGGAAAAATATAATACAAAATATTTGACCAAATCTCTAATTAACTCTAATAATCACTAATTAATATTTACATACAAGAATATCATTTAATTCCTAATACACTCATTGGAGCTTGATGAGGTAATTAAATGCTTATTATAGAGTTTGTGATTACTGCTGAAAAGCAAAGTTCTTAAGTTGAAAATGAATTGAGCTTCGATCAGGGAATACTTTCCAACTTCATCTTTGGTGTGATATGGTTAATGGTTAATCATCGGAATATGAAAGCTTATTTCTGTCAAAATAATTTATTCATTTTAGTTTATGCAAACTGAACATTTTGTTCCCTATTCTTTTTTAATAACCTTAGTGTCTTGTTACCACACCACATTTGTGAAATCATTCTTACATAGTGCAGGTTAAAGATTTTGACCAATAAATCAGGCATAAAGAGGTAAATAATCTTGGCCGAGAAGAGCTAAATTAGATTCATTTTTGAAGAGTTTATACATTGTTTGATACCTACAAAATTAACAAGTATATTACTCCTTTAGCAATCTTATTTTATTTAGATATTGTCAAGTATATTAGCTATTAATTATTTAAAAAAGATTTGATACTTATCACATTTAATATTAATATTATAATTGGATAAGAATGTAAATATTCTCTTTCCTTTAAAAGTTTTTATTCATTAAAACTCTTAGATTTTATCTTGTTTCCTAATTGATGTGATTTAATCGCAATTATATATGTATGTAAATATAAAAATAATTTTTTTAGGTCTTTTTAATAAATACAATGTGTCTATACTTCATCACGTGGATACCACGAACTATAGAGAAAACAGATCCTGAGTATAAAGTGTTTTATTTGATCAACATATATTATGCCCAAAAGCCTTTTGGAAGATTAGTGCTAATTTAGACGATCTTACTCAGATAGTAGTTTTTGGTTTTTACTAATTTTCACGTTTTCTAAGTAAATATCTTTTGCCATGAGGTACAACTATAAGAATTTTTTTATTGTCAAAAGTTTGAAATCTTGTGCTTTGTTTTTATTATTTTGTTTATATTTATTATACTTTACACAAAACACATGTTGTTTGTTTAATTGTTCCAATTTTATTAGCGGAGTAGGGGCTTGCAATTCTTTTAATTGATATCATGAGCGGGACCTTGACAACACTAAGTATTGATCCTACCTGCTACAAGGTTATAGATTCGTCTATTTTTTAATCATGAGCGGGCTCCTCCGATTGGATATTTTTATAAACTTGTGATATTTCTAAAACTTTTGTTGAACAAATTGAATCATTGTAAACTTGATGAAATTTAAACATTCAGTTAATTTAAAATTTTGTTTATTAATGAATTCATGTTTTGTTTTTAGTTCGTGATTTTTCTTTTGATATTTTAAATAAAACAGGGATTAATAAATAAAAAATATTTTTTTTAATAAAAAGAAGGCAATATTCCCTTCGGAATACCGATTATATTTTTGCCATCGGAAACACCGAAGGCAATATTCCCCTCCGTATTTCTGAAGGCATGAATGCCCTCAGGAATACAGAGGGCTATCCGATTCAAGTCTCAGGTGATTTACCGAATAAACGACCATTCGGTAAATCCCCTTGGGATGTTTAGCGAGGGGAACTTCCCATTAGTAAGATTTATCGAGAAGTGTTTTACCGAGGAGAAGAGAGATTTTCCCTCGATAAAAATCTATTTTTTGTAGTGATTTTTGACCATATTTCTTTTAAATGTGCTAATACTTTAGCAAGAAATAACATTAATGCTATTTGAAGTGACTGAGTCTAAGGAAGAAGAGATTGACCCTATTGTTTAAAAAGACTCATGAGCTTTGGAGGGAGGGTTCATCACTCTCCGCGCTACTGGTCAGGATGTTACTGGGAATTCTTTCACACCTCCACCAACATTCAGTCCAAAATTTTCTAACTACACTAATATAAAACAAATTATGATGTAATGTCAGATGCAGGTACCCAACACAGTGAGGGTGATATTTGTGTTCAGAATGAACTTGATAACTCCCTAGTCTCCATTAAGTTGTAAATTAAGGGAAATACAAAACTTGACGATATTCTTTTTATGGGTAATTAGTCTGACAAAACTGGTCTTGTTTTTATAAAACTTGTTTTTGTTAATAAAAAAAAAAAGCGTGTTAGGTCTTCATCGATACTAATCAACGTGAAGTGTTCTTTTAAGCAAAAATCAAGACTAAGAAAATGTTAATTTGTTTCTATTTTTTATTTTTTATTTTAGACACATTAAATTTATTATGGTGAACTGGAATCTAATCGTGCTTAAATTTTATTTTTTTGAAAAATCAATGTTGATGGAAATGGTTTTGAACTTCAATAACATTTCTGGCAACGTTTGAACCATTTTGGTTAAGAATTTGAGTCAAAAGTTTATGATTTATGGCTATTTTACAAGAGTTGTTCCCGATCTTTAATGGGTATTTTGAGTTTTTTTTATACTAATTAGAGTTTTTGAATAAAACTCAAGTTGTGTTGTTAATATTCTTCATGGTACAATTATTGGTAAAGGTACATTCTGTGCTGATGGTTTGTATGAAATTTGGTAAAATTTCTTGTGAAGTTTTTGATTTCTCTAACACTTGTTCTCTTGCAGGTTTAAGAACAACTAATCATTATTATTAATTTTATAGTGTCCAAACTTGTTTTGTTGTCAATATTGATATACTTTCTTTATAGCACCAAAAGATTGGGCATGTAGATTTAAAAATGATTAAGAAATAGATTAAATTTGAAGATGTATGTGATTTACCTAAATTAAATATTATAGTTAGAAGTTTTGGTTTTGCTTTTCTTAAAGGTAAACTAACTTGCGATCCTCATTTAATAAAAAGGATGTTTTTATCTCTAATATTACATTAGTTATAAAGTTTTGTCAGTCCTATTGAATGTGAAAGATTATGTGGTATGAAGTACCTCTCATTCTTTCTAATGACTATTATGATTCACTTTGACTATGTTTCTTGATGAGAAATCGAATATCTTGAATCACTTTACTTATTACTTAAAAAGGTTTTTAAAGTGTATAGTTTGAGAGTCATTGAAATTCGATTGTTTTGTCATGTGTTTTTTAGAATTTCTCATTCTTATTTGATAGAAATATATTTTATCACGGTTCCGGACCTAGTGATATGTTGGTCAAAAGTAGGTATCAGACTTTGCAAAAAAGCTGTTAATGTATTTTTAAGTTTGAACTATTTGACAAAAATGTCTTATATCGAGGCACTAAACAATGCTCGACATTATGTGTTTGGGTGCATCTTTTTATTTCGAATGGTTAATATGTTACAAATAAGGTTGATTCAGAATTTATCTAGGAATACTTGATTTGTACATATTTGTGTGTGATTTTCGTGTGTTTTTGTGTCATGTCGTGTGTGCTTTAGTCAAATTTTAGTCGTATTTTACCCCCTTTTTCCTCATTTTGCGTCTCCGTAGCTTTTTTCGTCTTTTTAGTTTTTCGTATTTCTCTTTTACTTTTTGTAGATTTTTATGTTATTTTATTTTTATTTGTTTTAGGACAGTCGGTCAAGCCTAGGAGCGTTCCCAAGGATCACAATTGGCTCGATTTGATGAAAACACATTTCGGACCCGCGAAGCACAACCATCGATCGACGCATGCATCGACGCCTTATCGACGCGCTGTCGATGCCGAGTCGCCACACCATCGACGGGGCCATTTTTCAGCATCGGTGGTCAGACCATTTTTGGCCATTTTTGGTAAGACTATTTTGCCCTCAATTCCTTATAAACAAAACATCTTTTTTTTTCCTTAGAAAACAAACTCTTGAACCCACCTAGGGCCTGATAGCCCAAACTCTCTCATGTGTTCTTCATTTCTTTATTTATTTCCAAACATCGAATCTTAAGTAAATTAGCTTAGTTTTTAGAATTACAACGTTCGTGTTCTAATCATTTGAACGATGAAGCTTTCCATTTCAATTAGTAAGATTTCAATTTCTCTCGTTTTATTATTCTAATTTTTTTTGTTGCTTTGATCATGGGTTTTCTTGTTAGATTATGATGTTCTTGTTTTCCTAGTTAGTTTTATAGCAATTTATCATGTTTTTAATTGTTTAATTCTCATAAATTCATATGATAATATTTATTGTTCTTGAAAGTTCATCTTCCATTGTGTTCATGGTTCTTGGTTGTTTTGTTTTTATTGTTGGATTGCTTGATGATTGTTGGTCAGAATTTACGGGTTTAGTACCTATAATCGTTTAGAACTATCAATTGCGATTGTCAGGTGTTTAATCTACAAGTTGGGATTGACAACCCCAGCTCGTAGACTAAGAATTCGATAAAATGCCAATTGATCGTGGAGACGATTCTAGAGCCATAGACCCCCGTTTTATTAATATTTTCAAAGTTGTCGATTGTGTTTCTCGTTATTTAAATCATCATCTTAGATATTATAACTTTACAAATCAAAATTTGATCGTGTGTTTAGAATAACTTTTTCATTATTTTCTCGCTCATGAAATTAAACACAAAAATTGCTTCAGATTAGTCTTCCTCGAGAGATTCGACTCGAGCCAAGCTTACCACTTACAATTGCTCCGTTCTCTTGCGGACGGGCTTTTTATTTTAATAAAACGTAAGTGTTAAAAAGTTCAATTCAATATTATATTATTTGATTTTCTAACAAAAAACGATCACCTTTAGTTATCATTTAATGATCTTTCTAAAAGATGTAGGAAATATTATTCGTAATTAGTTATATTTTGTGAATCTTCTGCTTGTGTAGATGTGCATGATTCTGGCATAGACATGTATAAGGTTGATGTGGATGCACTTGAAAGTGTTTGGCCTGATTTGTTGCTAATTGTTCCAACATTTAGATCAACATCTATCATGGCTGAAGTTGAATCCTATTCTATGGATGGTTTTTATTCTCAGCCTAAGAATGTTGTTCAGAACAATTTTTCCAAATTTGACCTTCCAAAGTCCGGTGTTGCTGTAGATGTCCCGACACCAGCAATAACATCCAAGGCTGTTAAAAGTGAAGTTGTGTCAACTTTTTTCAGTGCCCTATATCTGATCCCTACTTCTCCTTGAAGACCTACATGCGGTAAATTTCACTAGCAAATGAGGAAACCAGATTGATGACAAAACCCTCCCAATTGGGGGGTTTATTAACTAGGTGTTTGGCACGGTGGAAAATCCCATACCTAACCACTCCTAGCGATTGAGTGAGATTTCTCCTAGACGCCTTGAAGTTGTCTTGCTAAAGAGAAAGTTTGGGAAAGGAGAAAATACCTCTCGATGGTATGGATTTTGTGGAAGAAGGTCTGGTTGGTGAGTTTGATAGTGATGATTATGATATGCACCTCATAGAGGTGTTGCGACTGAAGTGACTGGGATTCCAACAAAATATATTTTCTATGTTTTGGAGAATGAACATATGTCGCAATTCAGAATTCAGCAGCGTGTACTCACTCCTATAGTACAACCTTATTCTGATCCTGTTGTAGCTAGTGGTGAAGAGGAGTGGGTCACCCCTTGCCTCTTTCTTGCTAAAACCCAAGCAGACTCCTATTTACAGTGTTGATCCTCATGTTCCATCACCAACCGCCTCTTCCCAGTCCACACCGTGTTTCCAGTCTGCTACTTTTCTCAAGTCCGTCGATTATTTCTAGTCCATCTTCTGATAACTCTACCGATGAGAATTTCATTGCAAATCCAAATGAAGACATTGAAGATGATGAGCCGATGGATGGGGATTCTAATGATGTTGATGATATTTTGTTGTTGCTAACACCGTTCTTATTGAAAAGGCAGTGGTTACCTATGGGGATAAGGTAAGAGTGGGTTGTACATCTACGAAATGTGCTATGGTAAGATCTCTATATTTTGCACTATCTTTTGAACTAAAATATGTTTTCATGATTTGAAAGATGACAAAAATAGTGCATTAAGAGAATTTATGTATTTTGGCAACATGTTTTTATGGTTTATTAATGAATATTTTAATCAATCATTCGGTTAGGTGAAACTGATTATGATCCTTGGTGGTTGTTCCTAGTTATTGTGGTTAATCAAAATAGTTAAGAGAAACACTTCACTTGAAAACACATTAACTAAAGTTGTTGATAACTCTAGTGCGACTGAGTTATCAAAGAATCATGTTTCGTATAAAATCCGTCGTTGTTCAATATCACACTATACGAGATTTGGTTGAGAAATACATTTTTCACATGGAGTATATTAACACTGAAAATTTATAAGTAGATATTGTCTCAAAGACATTAAAGTATGAGGGGTTTCTTTAATAAAGTCTCTCTATAGTTGGTAAGTATGAATGTCGTTCTGCATATCGCAGCATCAGGCCTCACATTACTCATGACACGGTATATTACATTTTTATTTCTTTCTTTTTTATATTTTTAGGAATACCTTGCATAATTGCCCAACTGATTTACATTCTTTCTCAAAGCGTGTTGTCTAAATGAGTTGAATATTTCGAAGATAATTGTGGGTTGTCTTTCATAGAAACGTGTGTTTCTCTCGGTTCTTTTAAAATGAATATCTTGTTTTATGCATGAAGTCCTATCCATCCTCAAAGGGATAAAGAATAATTGCTAACTCAAATCAATGATCAATGTGATCTTTTTGAATGTTTAGTTTATTATTGTTTCTGCAAAAGTAGAGGTACCATTACTCTCAAACATAAAATATTAAATCTGCTATGCAACTTAAAATGACATGTCATTAACTGAGTTAAGGACTCTTAATTCATTGACTTTGTGGTAAAATATCATCTAGGATGTCATCGCATCCGCGACTGTAGTGTGTAGCAGTTGTGTTTTTACTAATTTGTGTATGGAATCTTTCTTTTATCATATTTTAGTCAAAAAATAAGGACATGCATCACTTGGTGATATTTATCTTTTTGTTGGAATTTAGCTCCTGTGTGCAACGTGTGGATGTGAATTTCTTCTCTGTCTAGAAGAGTTTATGGGGCTTAGATCTCATGTGGTATTGTACACATTTGTGTTGGATATGACAGAATTAGTACGATTTTAAATAAAGAGTTTTCACATCTTATGGTGACTTGTGTCAAAAGTGAATTTTTCTCCCTTAGTCATTTATCATAATTGATTTTAACCTGGATATGTATTTTTATATGTTTATAGATTCCTTTATAAATAAAATTCTTCTAGATTTAGTACTTTTAGGAACTCGTGAGTTTATTATGTATGTATGTATGTATGTATGTATGTATATATGTGTGTGTGTGTGTGGCTTCTTATTATTACATGTATGTTTAACATTGTTTTTCACTATTTATGAACTTTTATTTTGGTGTGATTTTTTTGATTGACATCTATCTTGCAAGAATGGATAAAATCTTTTCAGGTGTCAAGTTATTATTTTGAAGCCCAAGCAAAAGTTTTTTCTCTTCCTCCTCTATTGATGACTTTCCTAGATCACGACTATGTCTGAATCTCTACTTAATCTATCACTACAATCCATGACTACTTCGATCAATGCTGGATCTGCCACACGAGATATGCCGAAGGGTGTTGCGGCATCTGGGGTAACATCTTTTAAACCCAAATAGTCATTGCGTTCTTTTGTTCTTAATTCAATACCTATTTATGTAGGGGTAGGTACATAACAAATGACACTTATCTATAGTCATAACTATGAACACTTGACAAATGATGAGTGGATTAGGGTACTAGTGGTAGCATTGAATAAAATGTACCAATGTTCTATCCACATCAATGGGGGTACACATTAATCAGGAAGAAATCTCAAAGTAAAAAGAATCCAACCGCTATCGACAAAACACAATCTAACCACTACCGAACAAATGTAATAAACAGCTAACGATATATTCGTGCATGGAGTATATTATTTAGGATATTGTGTTTTTTATGTAACAAGTTAGGTGTAATTACGTTGCATGTGGACTATGTAATTCTACTAATTTAATTAAGGAAATATACGCTTTACCATTAGCTACAATGTGGGGTCAATCAACATCAGTTTCAGAAAATTACAAATGTTGAGAAAATGTGTTTTTTTAGCATGTTTAGAGGCCAATAGTGGGAATATGCCTTCTAATTGATTTCCCTTGAAGAGTTCTGTAAGTTAAGTTTTGGGTTTAATATGTTCTTTCAATAAGCCAGATCCCGCTACCCATTTGTGTGGTTCCTGAGATCTTTGTTTTGATACAAAGTACTTGGAAAATGATAACTTCGTACATATAAACGACACTTTTTTATGTGAAACGACATGTGGTGATTTATTTAAGAGCCATGCATCCTAACACGACATTGACCTTGAGGCTGAGAAAATGACGTCCTCAGCCAAAAGCTTTAGAAGATTGGCTTTGTGCTCGAATTCCCTCACTCCCGGGGCTTGTAAAATATTTCTTTTACAAAGACAAAATGACTCAAGTTTGCATATTTTTCAAAATTTACTAACTTAAGGCCTATATAAATATATTAATTAAATGAATATGTATTCAAAACCAGTTTGATTATTTCCTATACAAAAGTTATAATTATTGAGAAATCAACTAATCAAAAATATGATAATCTAAATCATACATAAATATATCTTTTGTGTAATTTATAAAAGGCTAAAAGAAAAAGATCCAATCACATTCAGTAAAGTGGAGAATCTTCTAAAAAGAAAATGTCAATTCATATAAATATTACCACACTAAAGTAATATGTTCACTATTCTCCTTGTCACTAAATCTTAAATTCATTTAAACCAAAATTGAGAGTTACTCAGAAAAAGAAAAGTCATTTGCATTTGACGCCAAAAAAAAAAAAACTTCCTGGACTGATACTATATAATAAAAAAATGGTTCTTTTTCCTACACGATGTTCTTGAATCACTAACATAAGTAGTTAAAATTAAAGAACTTAATGAAAATTCTTTATCCGTCAAAGAATCCCGCTAGCTTGTGCAACTTTTGTTACAAGATTGTCTCGAAAATGGTGGCAAATAAGGCTGAAATATAATTCTCCCGGATATTACTGATGAGACTCAAAGTGGGTATGTGCGGTGGAAATTGATCACGGATAATATTGTGGTGGGTTCTGAAGCATACACTTGATCATAATGATGAAAACAAATGTGTACGAATCCATAAATATACATGCTTTTGACAATATAAATATGTGCAAGCGAAATCGATAAACGAATCAAGCGTACCTCCGACCATTGCTATTTCGATCAGAATTCTTGCACGGATTTCTACTGGTTTCTCTTCTCATCTCTAACAATTTAGATGGTATTTATTTCCGCGTGTCTTTCAGAGAGAAAAGAGGACCATAGAATGTGATATTTATACAATGTTATTTTTACTATAAAAAATAACTTACACACCTTTGTAACCACCTATACGTTGAAAACTGCAAATTTAAAATTCTTAACTGCAGCACCACACACACATACGTGGGTTCATCATTCTTGTACTTGGTGAAGACACTATCAAGAAACATAATACATGAATTATAGAGATAAGTCATCTAAAGGTGAGTAATATCAACTATGTATCACAATGTATTATATTCTCAAATTCTTTATATGGTTACAAAACTTAATGAATAAACCCGATGTTTATACAAGGTCCAAGACTTACTGATAATTTTCAAAACAATTAAATGCACAAAACCAAATGAAAATTATTAACCGAATAAGAGTTTCGATGGTAATTTAAAATGTACGTATGTACTACTGAAAATTACATTTCGGAACCAAGTCTTATTCATACTACATGATCCTTAAAATTCATTGGTAGCATGCCTTTAGTTAAAGGATCAACAATCATTAATTCAATGCTAATGTGTCCAATGACCACTCTCTTTTCCTTAACACGTTCTCTTATGGTAAGTACTAAATGTCGATGAGCATACTTCGACTACCACTTTTACTAGCCATAAAAACCGCAACAAAATTATCACATTACATTCTCAATAGCCTAGATGTAGAATCCACAACTCTAAGCACAAATATGAGACTCTTCAACTAAACACCATGCTGGTAGCTTCAAGACATAATGCGAACTCATCTTCCATGGTAGAAGTAGCAATCAATGTCTGCTTTGCACTTTTCCAGGATATAGCTCCATTAGAGAGCATAAAAACATATGCAGATGTTGACTTTTGTGAATCAATACAACCCGCTAAGTCTGAATCAGATAACCAGTCACCTCCAGATTATCAGTTCGTATATACATGAGCATGTAATCTTTTTGTCCCTTGAAGATATCTCATTATCTTCTTTTCAGCTCTCTAGTGGCCAATATCTGGATTGCTCTGATATCTTCCTAACATTCGAACAGTAAATACAATGTCTGGTCTGGTACACACCCGAGGATACATAAGGATTCCAACAGCTGAACCATATGCTATGTTTTTCATCTTTCCCGTTCAAGCTCATTTTCTGGACATTGATTCAAACCGAATTAATCATTTTTCACAATGGGTGCTACACTCAGTGAACAATTCGTCATTCGAAATATCTCTAGAACTTTATTGATGTAGGTCTCATGAGACAAACCAAAATGTATTGAGATCTATCCCTATGGATCTTAATGCAAATGAAATAAGATGCCTCATTCATACCTTTCATATCAAAGTTCTTTGACATAAGTTTTTTCACCTCATATAACAAACTCTTATAATTCATTGCAAGTAATATGTCATCCACATATAGAATTAGAAAACAAATCTTGCTCCCACTAACCTTATGGTATATACATTGATTTATGATGTTCTCTTCAAATCTAAATGAAGTGATAACTTCATAAAGTTTAAAATACCACTGACAGGATGTTTGTTTATATAGATTTATTAAGTTTTCAAACTAAATGCTCACCGTTACTAGAGGAATAACCTTCAGGTTGTTTCATATAAACAACCTCCTCTAGTTCACCATTGAGAAATACCATCTTCACATATATTTGAAGTAATTTAAAATAAAAATGGCCACTGATGCCATAATTACCCAAAGGGAATCTTTCTTAGATACGGGAGAAAAAGTTTCCATGTATTCCTTCTCTTTGAGTGAATCACTTGGCAACAATTATTGCTTTATATCTCTTGACAATGTCCTGTGAGTCTTTCTTTGTTTTAAAAACCCACTTATAACTAATGAATTTTACATGATATAGAGTTCAACTCTTCTTTCATGGCATTATACCATAAGCTTCATTTCTCACATCTCATAGCTTGTGAAAACATTTCAGGATCATTCTCGGCTCCAAAATTGTAGTCACACTCTTGCAAATACATAACATAGTCACTTGAAATTGTTGATATCCTTATACTAGTAGATCTCCTTAGCCTTTGATCAACATTGTTCTGAGCGTCAGGATCTTGTTGCACAACAAGTTGTACAACTGGTTTTTTAATAGGTTCAGGTATTTGTTGAACTTCAGGATCTACAAAATCTTGATCAACATTCGTGATTGGATGCTCAATATGCGGTTGGACTTGAGACACATTTTTAACAACAACTATCACCCTATCACTTGAAATGAGATATCGAGAATGGTTTTTCTCAGAACTAATGTCCAAAGATTGGCCGCTCCCACTAATCAAGTCATTCTCGAGAAATTTAACATTTCCCATCTGAAACCTGTTTCCTCCAGCATGCTCTGAGGCCATTTTCAAACTTGAGAGATCATTTGTGACATGTGCAGTTGATCCTGAATCAGGAAACCAAAGTGTATCTGAATCATAGTCTGAATGTGAGCTTTTGTTCCTACTATTTCCAAATTGTGCTAGATTAAGGGAAGGAATTCTGACTGACTGCTGATTAGATTGAGTGTTGTTATAGGAATAGTCATTTCTATACCAGCATCTATTTGCAGTGTGCCCAGGGGCATAGCAAATTTGACAAACAACCTTATCTCCTCCATTTGATCTTCCTCCTCCACCTCTTGAATTTCTGCCTCCTCTACCACCTCTGAAATTGTTCTACCAAGATTCCTCTACCTTTATTATTACCAACTCTTGCAGTGTTGACCTGTGTAGCAGCACTGACAGAGGGTTGAGATCCCACAGTGTTAACACCAGAAACATTATTGTTGTTTGTCTCTAATCTGGCTTCATAGCTGAGTAGAAGAACATGTAGTTCAGCCAGTGTGTAAGGCTCCGTCCTAGATATAACATTAACCATCATTGAATCATATTTATTTACTAGTCCAGCCAGATTTTGCAACATTTTGATCTTTTTCAGAGATCTTGTTGCCTGCAGAAGCCAAAACATCAAAGCCTTCAGCTTTCCTAAATACTCTTTCAGACATTGCATTCTTGCTCAAGAACTGTAACAATATCCTGCATAATCTTGGCCAGAGACTGTGTGGCAAAGTTGTTCTCAAGAGCAGACCATATTTCTTCACATGTATTAAAGCCAACTATCAAAATAAGAATGCTTTCACTTAAAGAGGACATGATACATGAGGCTAAGATCTGATCTTGCCTTTCCCATACAGAAAATAGGGGAATTACCTGAATTTCTCCTCTATTAGTTATAAATTGTGATGGAGCCGAAGATCCTTTCTTGATGAAAGCTTCAAGACCATAGCCCTTGATGGTTGTCAAGGCTTGCTGCCTCCAGATTAAAAAATTACTCTCATCTAATTTGGTTGAAATGAGTTGACTTTAAGAATAAACGACTGGAGGCCGAGGTGAAAATGTTTGAGCCGAAGAGGAAGAGCTATTATAAGACATCTTAATATATTACTTTTTTTTGATGATGATGGAGACAGGATATCAGAGTCATGCCTTTAATCCTGCTCTAATACCATGAAAGAAAACAAAAGCTGGTCGAGATAAGCCAAAACAAAGAACAGATTGCTACATCTTACAAGGAATGCGCAATGCAAAAACTCATGTTGATGCCTTCTATAAATAGATACAAGAGAATCAATCTTAGCCACTCGTTTCTTGACCGTTGGCAACCAGATGAGGGTGAATAGCTCAATATAGTACAAAAGGGAGCTGTCACTCAATTAGCACCAATGCTAAACCTAAGCAGATTTTGTCTTCTTGTTGTGATGTCATGCTGACAGCATGTGATGTTATTAAAGCATTGTTTGGACTGATGTTTAACAGGTACCTTTTTACTCGTCATCCAGTGTTTCAGTGGGATTAGATTTTCTGCTGTTTCATTCAATTTCATATTCTCCTTTATTCATGATGAATGACAATCCAAAAGATAGATATCAGAATTATACTTGTATTATTCATCCAACGCAACATAACAATAAGGGGGAAAAAAGCACACCCGACATCTCAATCCATCTTAATAAGGAAATTATAAATACATTCATGAATTAAAAGTCGGCCATTCTTTCATTTATTCGAACAAAGCTTTATTTAGCAATAAATTCTAGAGTCTCATGAATGCATCATCACATCAATCAAACTGGCAGTCAAACTTGTCCTCAGCTGGCGGCTTATTTTTAAGACAAGAGTTGACACAGCCAATGTCGCCATTGCCGCAGCCCTCATAGCATGGAGTTTTGCCTCCCTTGAGTCCGCACGCGGTGGCACACATCATCACTTTCTCACCACAGGCTATAAGGCACGGGCCCAGCTGCTGCTGGCCCTCGGCTGCATCGTATAGCACCAGCCAGCACACCACCACCAACACAACCGCAGCAACACAACCAGATCGCGCCGCCATTGCTTTATAATTATCTTTTTTATTTTTATTATTAGTTGAAATCTAAATAGTTGTGCTTTTTGTGGAGTTTTTGGGGGGTCCATACATATAGGATGCAAATGTTTATTTGGAGTTGCTTCCCGGACACCTTCTTCCTGTTTGAAATGCTAATGGCATGATCATAGTATGTTATGTAGAGAACTTGCGTTTACAAGAAGTGCTTGATTTTTGGGATATTGATTTAATATTTGGGAAATGCTATTTATGTTCTTTCCCCCTTTTTTTTTCGCTTATTACCAATTATACATATACTTGTAATAGTTTACTATAGGTCGAGTATGAAGGATTTATTATTTTTTAATAAATTTATTATCTAGCTTTGGATACTCGTAAAAACACATAAATCGTATTCACATCTAATTTGTTTAGTAGGCAAGATCGACGCCAGAAAATATTTGATCTCAAATCCTAAACTAATAAAAATATATTGTTATTATTATCTGTTAAATATTATAAGTTATTAGTAACTAGTAGTATAATTTAATTATAGAAACTACATACTTAAGCAGAGTAAATAACAATATATTTTTCGCTATAAAAATGTACATTTATGAGCATGTAACATGAATAAAAAATTTCCATATTCACTATAAAGATGTTCTTGTATGTTATGATAAGTGTTCATCTAAAAGTTCATCCCCGTTATGATAAATATAAATCTTCATTTTCATAAATGTTTATATATTTTAATCAAATTTAATATGATAAATATTAATTTTAATGTGATAAATATATAATTTTTTATAATATAGTTAAATGCATAAAAAGAAGTATGCCCAATTGAAAATTATGCATCTCATTTATATTAAATATTCATCTTTGAATATAAATTATAATACATACCCGAGTGTACCTAATTATAGCCGATCTCTTTTCCTTTCTTGGTTAATTTTTCAGCCCAATACTTTTTAAGCCCAATATGAATAATGGTGAGCAACCATCTTGGTTGAAGTCTTTAGAAAAATCATACTAGACAAAACAACACTGAAATACATAATCATAATTTAGGAAAAATCGCACCAAATAAAAAGCACCGAAAGAATCCATAGTACAAATAGAAGTTGGGATACCTTGTTAAATCAGCTCCAGGGAAGAATGATACAAATATGTTGCAACACAAAATTCATGTCGCATTATCTCCTTCAACCCGTGATATATATTGTTGCAAAGATGTTGGAGAATTACATGCATTTTGTTAATTTATCACATGAACGTGACATTGTCATCCGTGCACATTTAAGAGATATGGCGTTGAATAAAGTATTATTATGGATTTTACGACCATTTGCAATATTCACATCTTTTCCCAAAAAGTCATGTGGTGCATTTAATGCGGTAATGTCTCATCTGGCCTTATTTGAAGCACCATTGTTAAAAGTCTGCCAATTGTATTTCAAAATTTTCAAGGCACTATAAGAATCCTACATGGATAGTGTTATCTAACAAAAACTAATTCCTAAATACATATGACTACAAAAGTGATCAGTGGTCTTGCCAAGAAATGAAGAGTTTCCACAATTTTTACGAGTTGAATTTGGTAGTTGCAGTTTGTGAGGCTTGTTATGGTCCAGAAGTGGAGTGAACAAAGAGAAAGATGATGTGGCCATAGATTTTGATTGATCAATTTTAATAGCGGCTCACTGTTTTGAAGTTTCTGGAAATGGATCTGTGTGGGTTGACCAGCTTTTGTATGTATTTCAGGTTTTCATGAGATAAATCAAAATTCAAACCCGAGGCAGAAAGTTCAGCCCGGAGCCCAAGGATTGACAAAAGAACTCCCTCACCAAGACCCGAAACTCCATTTGTATATAAGGGCATCAAGGCCTGGTCCAATGCCAATGTAGTGAATCGGTACACCAACAACTTCTTCTATCCTTTCTACAGAGTCACGTGCAGCCTTTGGCAGCTCAGAGTGCGAAAACTTCCGGATAGGTATCTCTGGTTAAAGAATTTCTTTCTAGTTGCTCTGGAACAATTAGGAGATTCTCTAGAAGAAATACGGGCTTCTGGCGGCAACATGCTTGGTCCCGCTTATGGGGTCAAATCAATACGTTCCAAGAATGATGGAAGAAATATTGCACCGCCACCCGGGCATAACTTCATAGTCGACCTAAGTAAAAAAAACGAAAAGCAAATTACTAATTTAAATAAAAATAAAAATAAAGATAAAGAAATAAGTAGCACCTAGTCCAAGAACATAGATTAGAGCTTGCCTCGACATGCTCAAGAGCATGGAAGTCTGCTGGGAAGACAGGGATTGGTGTATTGGTGAATTTGTTTCGGTATGTAACACCCATTTTGATTTCTTCCAGATCTGATAATATGTCAAGTTTAGTCAAGTTTAGTGAGGTTCAGTGAAGTGAATCTGTTAATCATGCAATAGTACTTTTGTGCGACTATGTCGAGCCATCCGCAACGGCGAGAGCGGGTGGCTGTCGAGCCGAACCTAAGTAGACCACCGCCTTTACCCAATATTTCAGTCGGGAAAGGACTCGAACCAATGCGAGTAGTGTATGCTTTGACCACTCCAATAAGATCGCCAATGAATCTAGGAGATATACCAAGTCCACTGCATATTCCTCTGACGCACAGATTAGAGGAAGTTACAAAGAGGTAAGTCCCAAAGTCGATATCTAGCATGGCTCCCTGACCGCTACGTACGAAAATCTTCTTTTTCCGATCGATAGCAACATTAATGCAATGCACATCGTCCCAAATGTAGGGTTTCAACCTCTCAACAAACTTCTTATATCGCTCAACTTCTTCCTTGAGCATGTCAGGGCTGTAAAAGGATACATGATAGGCTGATCATCCCATGCAACAGTCCCATGCACAAGCATGCAGAGGAACACACCACTGTCCAGCAGAGCAGCCCTTGTTGTCCTATTAGCCGTCATTTTAGCTCTGTTTATTTGCACCATTAGTTTCCTAGGTTTTCAGCTCCTCCACTCATGGTTTTACACGTGTACTCCCTAACCTAGGTTTTATGTGCTTAGCCACCCTATATATAGAAAAGGTGAAGGTTGTATTTCTTATTCATAAATGCAGTTTATACTTAACAGATGAATATGTTTAATATAGATCAAAAGGTTTTAACTTTACCTGTTTTGAGCAATGTGCTTGCAGCACAATACCTTTTATGGTATCAGAGCTGAAAAGCTCTGATCCGGATCCCTATTGGAGCTTTTATCTTTTTCTTTTCAATAAAAGATGGCAGCTGAGCCACATGCTGCTGTCTCTAATCCCACCACACAAATTATCCAACCTGTCTCTCTTCAATCCCAGTTAATTAGTGTAAAACTCAATGAATCAAACCACCTTATTTGAAAACAGCAAATCCTTGCAGCTATAAGAGCGTACGGATTAGGGCACTACATCAATGGCTCTACTGAACCTCCAGATCCCTTTTTACCAGGAACATCTCTTGAGTCCACTCTGCCTAACCCTTCATATTTATTATGGAATAGGCAAGATCAGCTTCTTGCTTCTTGGATCTTGTCTTCATTATCTGAGAGTATATTGGTCACCACAGTAGGCCTAACTACATCTCAAGAAATTTGGCAGTGCCTTGAGAAAACTTTTGCCAGCCAAAATGATGCTAATCTTGCAATATAGGCTTCAGCTTCAAACAATCAGGAAGGAGAACATCTCAATGAGAGAGTACCTGAACAAGATCAAAGGCTGCTGTGATCTTCTTGGATCAGCAGGGGAAAAAGTTAGTGAAAGAGATCAACTCTTATACATCCTCTCAGGACTACCTCAAGACTACAACCCTGTACTGGTGTCTCTATCCACAAAAATACCACCTTGCACCTTAATGGAGGCCTATTCAGTCCTATTGAGGTTTGAAACAAGAATTTAAGGCACAGAAGCACATTACAGCAACACTGCAAATGAATATGGAGCCTTCTCTGTCAATCTCACCACACAAGGGCAAGCAAATAGAGGCAATACAAGAGGCAGAGGCAGAAACAGTCCCTTCAATCAAGGCAACCGAGGTGGAAGAGGTAGAGCCAGTTTTAGAGGAAGAGGATATGACAACTCAAGAGCAAGGTGCCAAATCTGTCACTACAACAATCACACTGCTGATAAGTTATAATAAAAAAAGTCTTGTGCGTGTAGTCGTCTGATGTTGTTGTAGTTGATGCAAGTGTGATGTGATTTGTGCACATCAATGTATTCACTAGTGCACGATCGTGCAGTAGCAATGGTGTCATGTTATGATTAAAAAGTCTTGTGCATGTTGTCGTCTGATGTGTTGTCGTCTGATGCAAGTGTGATGTGATATGTGTCTATCACGTTATCTGTGGCGTGTACTATTTTGTGCACTGATTCAATGAGAGGTTTTGCAGGTGATGTTGAATGTTCTTCCCAAAATTTTGAGCCTATTCGACAAACTATGGTGATGATACCTAGCTCTACAAAATTTTGGGTTCCGATATGTGAAGATTCCATAAAACCTTATATTAGTCAGAAATTCAAAACTTGGATGACTCTATACAGCTTTACAAGTCTTACCGGCGGTTGGTCTTGATGTCCATCATAGCAAAAAATAACATTGGGTGATGGTGTAGTTGTTTGGAAGTATCTACTGTGATTCTTGCACATTTATGTTTCAATATGTGCACAACATTAAATTGTGCACAATATGTGCGATGTAGTTTAACTGTCCTATGTGAGTTGTCGTTTGATATCATTTCAGTTAATGTATGTGTAATATCGTTTGTGCACAATTTTGCATTGAGATATACAATTGTGACACTGATAATGCACATTAGTGAATGATAAAATGCACAACTATCACTACTGGGTTTTTTTTTTATGTCATAATGTTATAATATTATTTATGATTTATTTGATATCAATTATGATTGTAATAATCACTTATTTGCACATTATAATTTGCAGGTGGACAGAAAATAGACCAATTCATCAAGACCCACCCCTTAATTTTATTTTTCTTAATTTATCAAACAGTTTCATAATTTGAGGGAGTGTTGTTTGAAAAGGCGAATGTTTTTTTGTCATATGATTTTTATAGATCAATATTTTTATGCTTACTGTGATTGTTGTATCTAGTTCTTAGAGTGTTTAAATTGTTCACATTTTACTATCTTTATTAGTTGTCGATCATTTTATCTGGTCCTTGTAGTCATCGACGCCCAGTTGTGGAAGCTGGTATGAGACTACTGTTTTGAAATGTCACATGCACAATAATGCATTAAGTTATGTACAATAATGTTAAGTGTAGTGTTTTAGTGGTGATGAATATATCATCGGGTTCATGGCTCGGTATTATCGGAAATCGATTCAATTGTGAGTTTTTATGTGTTTCAAGTTTGGAAAATAAAAGGAAAATGAAAGCAATTAAAATATCTAAACTATTCTAGGAATCGAAAGTGCACATTGGTAGGATGCCTCATCGGATGCCTCAAATAGAAAATGCAAAGCAATAATGAAAACAAGTAAGAAAATGCAATGTTTCACCAAGTACAAGCATGCATGCACAAGGTACAACTATGCATAAAATCCTAAATAATGAAAATTAGCAAAAATTGAAAGTATGAATGGATAGAACAATGAAAATGGACGGGAAAGTTTAAAACTTTAAAGAAAATAACAAGCAACGAAGTTTAGATCTAGGATTTAAGCTAAAACTATGCATGAAAATAAAAATCAAAATAAAGCATAGGAAAAACTCAAAATCATGACGATCCAAGACCCGATCTATGATCTAGATGTGTCACTCATCTAGATTCCATAGCCAATTCATATGTTTCATCATGAATTCAAGGTGTTAAGGCAAAAAGCATAAAATGAAGAACAAAGCATGAAAATGAAGAACAAGTATAGAAATAAGCATAAAACATGAAATTGAAAGGAAACTTACTTGAATTGAGAAATGAAACAAAGCTTGAATGTAATTGCAATCAAAGTAACAATCCAAAGGAGTATTTGAATTCTTCTTAGGCTTACAAACCCAAGGCCAAGCATGAAAGTAAATCTAAATCTAAAAAAGAAATTACATCAAAACTTGAAATTGAATCTAAAACCTAAGAAAAGAGAAAATTATCAAGAGTTTGAGAGTAATTTTGATCTCAAACCCAAGTTAGGGTTGGGAGGGGAGTTATATCTTCAAAGGAGCAAGGTGTGGGCTTTATATACTTGTTTGTAGGGGTAAAAACGTCCAAAAATGCTCAAAATGGCCGAACTCCCAGCGATGCAGTCGATCGACTGCAAAGCCAGAAATCGACAGCTTCATCCTCGAACAGCCAAACTCTCTGTCCAGCAGTCGATCGACAGAAACCCAGTCGATCGACTGCCAAAAATACGGAATCAGCCAATGATGTTTTCATATGAAATGTATCCCTTCCTCTTGAATATCATTTGGAGTTTGATTTGCGTCATTTGGAATTTTACTCCGAGAGTTATGGCTCCGCACCAAAACCTGCCACAAGCGAGGCGACGACGAGCTGTCTCCACTTAAAGCTGATTTTTACCATTCTTAGACTCGAGATTTGGAATTGTTGTAAACACAAAAGTTTTAGACAATTCTCTCAGCTTTCCAATGGTATAAATTAGAGGCAAATGGCATAAGTGGTTCTGGAGTTATTCTTGCATTACGACTACTGAGACATCTACCGAGCGAATATAATCCCTTTTAGCCACCTACAAAACAAGAATTCAAACTTAAAAACCCAAAAATAGCACAAACACCTCACACTTAGTACACTTGAAGCTAAAAATATAATAAATAAGAAAAAGACCTAAAACCTAATGAAAAATGACTCTAAACTACTAGAAACGACGTTAAACTCTAACTAAAGACACAAGAAAAAACACAACAATTACATGCAAAACATCATGCAGTAAGATATGCACGATAATACAATAACTTTACACAACCAAATGCAACTTTTGAAAATAAAAAAACTAAATATCTGTCAATGGTATATATGCATAATCATACATTAAGTTATGCACAATTACGAAGTAAGATGTGCACAACCAAAAGTTAAAGAAGCGAAAATATTATTCAAAAATTAAAGTTATGCCTGAAACATTATTAAAAAATTAAAGATGCAAACACAACTTCTTCATCAGATCATAATGCATAAAATCAAGTACAAAACTTATCCATGCCACCAGATATCATTCACTAGTAAGTTTGTGCAACTAAGGGGACAACATACTGCCTAATTGTCAATTCCAACACATTATATAACAACATTGAAGTAATGATATTTTGAAAATAAAATCATTACAAAAGCCAACAACTCTAAATTAAGTCAAGTTACAATACTAATTTTTACATTAATTCAAACTAGAACTTTAGAATTGATAAGTCTTAAAAACCTAACTCAAGGGAATAATTTGCCGCGTGCAAATTATTTTTTCAAATCAACCTCTTGTTCATATTTTCCTGCCTTGTAAATTGAGAGATACTCCTTCGCGGTTTGTACGTTTACGTTTTTCAGCTCGTTTGTCTCTCCGCATACCAAGGAGTGGCAATACTTCTTCCGCATATAATTATTTTTTATCTCATGCCTTAATTCCATACACCCAGTTGGCCTTCAATCCAGCACCTAATATGACTCCAAGTGCCTCATGGTGAAAAAACCCTCAATCCACATTTTCTACCCCTGTTGTGCATGTCATCTCCAAGAATTGTGGTTCAATTTTTGCAACCACATTGGCATAGTTTTCCATATATGTAATTTAATAAACTTTGAAAATGCATCTTCCTGCAAAAATAAAAATAATTTATATGGGCAAAAACGATAAGAAAAATATGCATCAGGGGCGGATCTACAGGTATGAACGGGGAGGCCACGACCCCCGCAAAAAAAATCAAAAACTGTAATACTATATTGTGTTTTTCTTTTATTATCTGTATAGATTATATAAATGTAGCCTCTTTGAATGAATAATATGTGTGGTTGGCAGATGGTTTGGGCTTCAATTAATATTCCCAATGGTGCAAGGTTCGAACCATAGCAATAGCAAATTTTGAGCCTTTAATTCTTTTTTCTTTGTTTTGGAGGCGCAACTTTAATTCTTTTTAATTTTTTTAAATCTTTTTTTTTTTGAGGCGCAAGCAATTTTTGGTTAGACCTTTTCCTAATTAAATAATAATTCAAAAAGTTCATTTTAGAATTAATGTATTTTTTTTTATTAAAACTTCAAAAATTTGCATTGTTATTATCAATATTACATTTATCAAGATATGAATTGTATTTCATAAAAAAAGAAAAGTATAAAAAAATGAAAGATATATGTGAAAATGAGAAATTAATGATATATTAAATATGATAACTGGATATCATTGTGGAATAGAAGAATGAAATACTTAACTATATTTGTGAGACGGAAGTATAAATTCTTTTTCTTTTCATATTTTAGACTTCCCTCTCTTGGTTACTAATTATGAATATTAATATTTAGGTATTTATTTTTTTATTATATTATTTATTATTACATAATACACCACAATTATTATTTATTTTTTTTGTATGCGGCCTCCCCAAATTTAGGATCCTGGAACCGCCCCTGATATGCATGCACAAAAACTGTATATGATGCACATTAATAAGTAATACGTTGCACAATAATAATATGCTAGATTTTTCATATTATTATACATTTATTTGCAATGCCACCATACACACCCTAAAACCACATAACCCATTGAATGCAAGCAAGTATATTTATTCTGCACATTGGTACATCTTATTTTTCACATTACTATACATTTATTTTCACATCGCTTTCTTTATGATTTTATACAAAAACTTAGCAAGAGTAATGCGTGTCACACACTCTATCACTTAGCACCAGAAAAATAATTTATATATATATTCAACACAATAATGACCAGAATATACATGTATACAAAATGTGGTGTTTGCACATTGACATGTATTATTTTGCACATTAATATTTTGCTACATACACACAAAATATATACAAAGTGCTATGCCAAATATTAAAGCTGGACTACAAAAAAATGAATTTATATAAAATCATGTCTTTTCACATACATGCCATGCTAATGAAGAGCGCACAATATTATACTAGATTTTGCACACTAATTATAAATCTCATGCACATTAATCATAAAGTACATCAAACAAATAGAATCTAAACAGACTACACATTTAATCACATCCATATCAGAGAAGTAAAAATAAAACAAATTATAGTTTCTAAGTAATATACCCTTTATAGAAGAGCAAAGAAGAAGAATAAGAAATACAACCAATCCTGATGCATTCTAACATCATAAAAACAATATCACTAGTATCATTGTTGCGAAATCAACCACATAAACCAAAAATTTAACCAATCCACCAAACATCCATTGGTAATCAACTTGTACCTATAGATGATTTGAGATCTGCAAGAGTGCAGCAAAAGGACCAAAACAAGGGATAAATGCATAAATGAAACATAATTCAAAAGGCATAAATGAAATAGAAATAAGCTATGTCAGTAATCAAGTTCTGCTATTAGCTAACACAACGAGTTTCTCAAACTTTGCGCAGACACTGAAAATGTCGATGCCCGCTTCTCTCTCGGTATGGATAGTATATTTATTCACATTTCGTTTCTTTGGTGACTGATTTAAGTTAAGTGTGATAAAAGTAAATTGAGTATTTTTCTATGATTTGGCACTTAATTTACCTGACATTTGCTCCCACGTGCCGACACTCTACTCGCTCGCCGTCGTCCAGTTCAACAGCAGCGGGGGGTCGGAGAACGACAAGGATCTGCTCGCCGGCATCACGTTGTGCGCGCACGCGATTTCTTCAGCCACATCGACGCCCTCCGGGAGCTCGGCCACTGCTTGCAGGATGACTACGGGGTAAAGAGGAACGTCTCCGAGGGGCGGCAGTTCCTAATTCAGGCCAACACGCGTGAGCTAGCCGTCGTGCTTGCCGCGTGCCTGTCGGAATTTGTCCCATCATATGCTCTAAAATTGGGCATATACTCTAGGGTTTTGGATATTTAAAGATGGAGAGGATTATTGATAAATCGTGCTTATACTCTAGGGTTAAGAGAATATTTTCGCTTCTGTGTGTGTTGAATGATCTGAGAAGATGGGGATAATTTGTTTGCTTCTGTGCGTGAAAAATGGTTGAAGATGATCCGAAAAGACGAGGGGGCCAAGTTGGTGAAATGAGAGTATCACATAATTACTAAAATGCCACCGAATGTCAAATAAATACTAAAATGCCACCTGATAATTTTAGAAAAAGGCATTAAAATTAGTGACTAGTATTCATTCTCATTTCTCACCTAAGAATTCATTCTCACATGATCCTATATATATATATATATATATATATATATATATATATATATATATATATACACACACACATACGCATATATGCACGCGATCTATATCGCTCTAGAACTATAATTGAGTTAATAGTTCGCAACAAGAAGAGTTCAATGTGTTTATGGATTATTTGACGTTACAATTAATCAAACGAGAAATGCACATTATATATCACTCAAGAAATACAATCATGTTAGTACTTCCCCACAATCAGAATTTGTTGTGTTTATGGATAAATTGACGCTCGTAAATTATATGGGATGTTCACATGCGATCGATAAGCCAATGGATATAATTTCACATTGGTGCATCTTCCTTATCTGTAGTGACATTGATTGAGGGTTTATGGTGTTAGGGATT
>BMAC01000237.1:662660-677631 GCA_014905375.1 Phtheirospermum japonicum
TGTAGTGGTGCTACTTTTCTATAATGAAGGGGCACATAAATAAGGATTGTTCTGAGATCCTTATGTGGCTTGAAAATAAAAGTATTCAACTTCCATTTGTTTGTTATGAATCTAATATGGTTGATGTTAATCATAACACATGGTGGATCTAATATACAAATAAACTTTTAATTAATATGTCCATTTTTTATTTATAGGCAATTGGGCCACAAATCAACCACTTATGAGAGAAAATGCCGACCATCGCAGGATAAAATAAAGAGAAAGAAGATATGTGGAGAAGGAATACACTTAACCGGGCGGTGACGACCATGTGGTCGCAAATTCTGCTTCTCAAGAGATTTAGACTACCTCTTGCGGGAACATGTTTTTTTTGCATTTCTAAGCATGCGTTTTTCTTGTCAACATGTTATTTGTTTGTTAATATAGGAAGTCACCATTTGGTTTGATTTATGCGTGGATAATTGATGTACAAATTGTTATTTTATTTGGTCGATGTCAATTTAGTTGAACTATTTGATAATTTATGTTTTATGTATTAGATATGGCCTTATGCGCACACAAATACACATACATATATACACACACTTACAAATATAATTCCTGAAATACGCATTAGTTTTGCAATTTATCGATTTAGTACTATAATCGAGTTCGCTAAAATTGAGGTTCGATATGTTGACGTTTATGGTAATGAAACGAGGCATTCACGTTACATATCGCTCAATAAAATAATCAAGTTAGTACTTCGACCGACACTTGTGAGTTTTTTTTATCTAACACTATAAATCATAACGTAAACTAGAGACCAATTGCAAAAATAGTAAATCAAAAATACTACAAACATCAGACCTACAAGATTCTAACCATGAACAAAAATTTAAACAATCAGATTTCACAAAAAAAAATATTTGGAAAACTGAAATCCCTATATCTGGATTATATTGAGATTAATATCCTGATATTGAGATTTCAAAAAAATAAACAAATTCGGGATTTATCCCAATGCGATGCTGGGATTGATTAAAGACTGAAACCCCGACGTCAGGGTTGTATAACAAATAAGTCTTGAAATCAAGTTTTCACAAAATATCTTAATTCCCGATATCGAGATTTCACAAAAATATGAAATTCTGGAATTATCCAAAAAATTAAAAAAAATGGAAAAGAAAATAAACCAAGGAGAAGGGGACAAGTGTCTTATTGTCCTTAGGTAGTTAAACATTAACACAACTATGTTTGATCTCGTGGTTTGTGGTCGGCCAAAAAATAACCAACCAACTGAAAGGAGCAAGGCAACAAAGCAGCTTTAATATTGAGGGTTTTATTGAGACGTTCAAAATTCCATGGGGTTTTATTGTGGCATTAATTGATTTGGGTGAAGTTGTAAATATTTCAGTAGTTTTTAAGAAAGAGAGGGAAACGGAAGAAGCAGAGTAATTGAAAAATAGAGGAGCCATCTCACATCGAAAATCCCTTTATGAATGCATTGGTTTAAAGTTGTTGCATTGCCTTGCTCCTTTCAGAATCGACCCTGGGTTAAGGTATGCATAACCCAACCATTGTTGGGCTTTGACTCGACCGTACTATTGTTGGTATTCGGCTGTACGGACATGGCCTTGATCCAATTTTTAATTTGTAACATGATTGACTTGGGCTCTAATCGGAGTTCATTACTTTTTTCTTTACCTATGATCAGTTTCATATTTCCCTTTTTCTTTTGTTTTTCACCAGTAAAATTATATTTTATGATGCTAGTTTATTAAATATTTCTCATTGATAAAATATTTAAAAAAAAGAGTTTTTATTTATTTATTTCTTAATTTTTTATGCACCAAACCTTTAAAACACTCGTCCCCAAGCATTGGAATGCTTAATTCTAAAATGAAAGGTGACCCCTTATCTAATGTTTGAATTATTAAAAAAAAATTCATAGATGTTATCGTCACCATTGGCATGTTTCCACCCCGATTTTCGACTAATCTCAAATATTAATAATTGAATGGTTGAGTATGCATTAATATCTAAGGGGATTATAGTAGTTTGTTTGTCATTCTTGAATTTTTTAATTATAAACTTGATGTTTAGTAATTTAAAAGGATTAATATTTAATTTAGTAGAAAACATCCAATGAAGGGTTGGATATGGTTTTATGCCCAAATTCATAATTTTAGTATATGAATATGGACTTCATAGATAAAATCTGCTTGCGAAACGGAATTTTAGATGATTCTAATACAGACTGGGTTTCAACACATGAAAAAGTGTCAAGAGATGAAATAAGACTACAGTTCCTGCCATATTACCAATCCACTATTTCAAAAATTATTAACCCACTACTACCTGGTCCTGTCCAAATTAAAAACAAGCAAAATAACTTAAACCTTATCATTATACTAGATATACCACCTAAACCTCTATGGATGAAAATGATACCCGAATATCTCAGCGGCAAGTTTTTTGTGCCACGACGTCATGTAATCCGTATGAATATACTTCAACTCAATATCAGTAGTCAGGAACTCGATGAAATTCAACGTGAAAACACCACAGTGGTCCTTACGAGACTTGAAGTATTTTTTGTAGCACGATTATAATGACAATTTTGAAAAATATTTGATTCAACTACATAATTATTTGTTCTCCTGCAGAGGACATGTTTTTGTGACAACATGAATGACTTGTCTCGTATGTCTCATCTAGTTTGAGGTGAACCAACTAAGGTACAATAACATATACAAGTTTCATCATCAAGCACACCCATCTAATGTGTTTTTGTGCACTATCATAGATTGCAATTATGTGCTGCTTAAGATTGATCAATACATAGTGCAATCCAATGATTGCTTATACAATAAGAAATGTACAAGAAAGTGCACCCTTTCAAAGGTTTGTCTGCCATTAGATCCACACCGTCAACGTACCTGGTCAATATCTCACAAAAGATCTCACCCATGAAGTCTTTTGGCAACAATGATTTCCTGCATCAGATTCTTGAGTTTACAATGTTCTACTTTCACATATACCACAAAATGCATGATCATTGATAAAAAGAACTCGGTGAATTTTGTTGCTCGCTCTCGCATATGATATAACACAGTATCGACATGCTGCACAATATAATCAACTATAAGACAATGTTTACAAAATGAAACTCTAGATTAAAAAAAAAATCACAATGTTTACAACTACTCAAACAAATTCGAGACGGTTACAAAATGGCAAAACTCAATTGAACCAAAAAAAAAAAAAGAAAGAAAGAAAGAAAAATTACTTTTTGTTCTGTTGGAATCAAATTGCATGTGAAAAACTTGTACTTGCCTAAATCACCATAGTATAAAAATAAATTCGTAAGATAGCTATGACAATAATAACATGATCCATAACCACAATTACAACAAACATCCAAATTAACAAGACTTTTTATAACTTTAATCGAGCTCATCACAGACGGATACTCTCGTCTTTGTCGTACTTCAAACCTAGCGCCTTCGAACAAATCCTTCGAGTTGTGCAAATATAATTTCAAAATCTGACTGCCTGCGATGAATAAAAAAAAGGTTATAAGGTTTGTGAATTAGAGAAGAACATATGGTGCAAAATATATTCTTATTTGGTTTATATTTTTAATGTGTATTTTTAGTATTGGTTTTGGTTTTTTTTAGACAACTAGTAAAATGTTTGATTATTTGGGGATATGTTATAAATTAAATAATATATGTGGTTCATTGGAGTTATTGTTGTAATTTAGAAAATAATTGTGATCATAATTCTAAGTATAATTTTTGATTTTTTTTGAAATAAATTAAAACATTATATATATTTTTTTATTTAAATGGTTGGTATATATTTGTAGTTGTATAATTAAATTATCACCCCTATATATTAATGCAAAATATTCATAACCCATGTGTCTGTTTCGTATACTTCGTTTAGCAAATAAATATTTTTGGTGCTTCGTTTACTTATGTGTCACCCGAACCTAATATTTACCTAATTTAATAATTTTTTTTTATTGTATCTTACCTAATTTAATTCTTTTATTAGATTCTCCTTATTCAATACTTTCTTTTGATTCTCCTAATATAAAAATATAAAAAGTCATATATAATTAGTAGATAAGATCTAAATTGGTTATTTAAATTTAAAGACAAACTACACATGGAATAATTTTAATTAAAAGAAATTATTATGAAAATAATTAAATAAGTTTTATTGATAATATAATTTAAAATAATTTTATTTTTAGAGTTTCAAATATTATATATAGGTAAAATATGAGTTATTTACAATAATCTAAGTATGTAACTAAATATTAGTAATGTATTCAATCTAAACATAAAAATATTAAATTATATACTAATAATTAACAAACACTGATTAGACACCAGTACAATGCGACACGGTTTGAGAGTATGACATCTTTTGAATATCTTAAAGTATGTAACTAATAATTATTAACGAGTTTATTCTAAATTTTAATATATAAAAGAATTTAATAATAATAATCAATAAAATAGATATTAGACACAGGTTTAGAATGTGACACCTTTTGAATTTTCGTAAGTATGTAACTAGATCATTAATGAATTTAATGTAAACATCAAATATAAAATTATTTAATATTTATAATAATTAATAAATAGATATGACATGTACAATGCACGGGTCGTTAATACATTATTTTTATTTTTTATTTTAAATTTAAAATTCAGTAATTATCACAAATATTTTTTATATTTATCTTTTGATAAGTCCCGTGTAATACACAGGTGTTAAACAAGTATATATTAATGCAAAACTCTCATAATCTATGTGTCTGCTTCGTATGCTTCCATTGGATAAAAAAAAAAAATTGGTTCTTTAGTAGCTTATGTGTCATTCGAGGCTAATATATATACCTAATTTAATACTTTTCTTTTATTGTATCTTGCCTAATTTAATATATTTCTTTTATTATATTTTGACTAACTTAATAGTTTTTCTTATTTATGTCTTGTCTAATTCAATAATTATTTTTATACTCCTAATATAAAAATAAAAATAAGTATATATAATTAGTAAAAAAATATAAATTAATTATTTTAATTAAAAGGAAAACCACGTATGAGATAATTTTATTCAAAAAAGAAACTTATTTATGAAAATTATTAAATAAATTATATTTATAATAAAAGCTGAAATAATTTATTTTTAAAATTTTAAATATTCTGTATAAATTATGATATATTTGCAATATGTAATTAAATATTAGTAATAAACTCAATTTTAATATATAAAAGAAATTATACAATAATAATTAATTAATATTTATAGACAATGACACAATACGAGAAAGTTTGAGAGTATGATACCTTTTGAAAATTTCAAAGTATATAACTATAATTATTAATGAAATTAATCTAAATATAAAAACATAAAAAGAGTTAATAATAATTAAGTAATATAGATTAGAGACAGGTTGAAAATGTGATATCTTTTGAATTTTTATAAGTATATAAATATAATTATTAACTAATTTAATCTAAATATTAAAATATAATATTAATTAATAATTATAATAATTGAATATACTGCACAGGGCATGGGTTAAAAAAACATCCTTTCAATTTTTTATTTAAAATTTAAAATTTTATAATTTTTACAAATATTTTTTATATTTAATTTTTTATAAATTTCAATATTTTATTTTAAATTTAAAACTTTATGATTTTTACAAATATTTTTTATATTTAATTTTTTATAAATTTTGTATAATACACTGGTGTTAAACTAGTTAATTATTAAATATTAAATCTAAATAGATATAAATTCTATACAAAACAACGAAATTCTATATTTGTATATTTTTATAAAAAAAACTAATTAATCATGATTAAATTTGGACAACGATGAATTTTTATTCAAACAACTTACCCAACGTAACACCCTTCAATCACAAAATATGAAATCGGTCAACTAAGATTTTTAATACAATCATTTAAAAATGTATTATTTGGGAATTTTCCCTATTTTTTTTGGCGTATAGAATTAGTTGTAATGCGATATTCCCGACTCTTGGAATAAAGAGGAACATTATCATAGTCAAGTAGTCCAAGGACCAAATAAATCATCTTCCCGTCATGTTGGGGATGATAATTACGGGGCCTTGGTTTAAGATAGACTTGGTTTTATTTTGTATCCGTCCCAAATTATAAACTTATTTAATTTTAATAGTATTATTAAGAAATTATACAAAAAAGCTAAAAAATCATAATTGATTTTTTTGTTTTATTTAAGTATTAAAAGGTTAAATTATATATTATCTTGTCCATATAAATTTACTTATTTCTTCATCCGTCCAAATTATTGGTTCATAAATATTTTAAAATTATTAATTATACATCAAAGATTACAATACTCCTATTCAGTTCACTTTGTTTAAATAAATTAAAGCAAAAATCTGAATAAAATAGGAACAATAGAAAAAAAATTACAAACTCAAATATATTAATTATATATTTTTAATTTGCAAGCTTAATTTAGGAGGATGGTGGGAGTATACTTAATAAAGGGCATATTTATAAGAATAGCAAAAAAATATTGGTTATATTTTTTTAATTCGTGTGTTTTCTTCTCCTAATTTATCATAGACTGAAAATCCTTTTTTTGAAGTGTCTCCATGCTCCCTCATCAATTATTATAAGCAGAGTATCACACCTGTACCAGAAAGAATAGACTAAAAGACTTGTTATCGCAGTTATAATTTTTCATTTCTTTAATTACATTAATCATATTAACAAGATTTATTTAGAAAAAACGAATAGATAAAAAAGAAAAATTAACATAAAGTATAAATAGAGTAATAAAATTTTAATTATATTAATCAATAATAACAAAGTTAATTTTTTATTAAGCGTTTATTGTTAACAGAAAAATGCTGAAAACAGAAAAATAACGTACTGCTGAATCAGTTAGAGAACGCAGAGTGTATAGACACACTCACGCAGTTAGAGAACGCAGAGTATATAGACACATATATACGCAGTTAGAGAACGCAGAGTATATACATATATACGCAGCTGAATCAGTTAGAGAACGCAGAGTATATAGATACACATATATACACACGCACTGCTCTTTCTACGTATATGTATGTATATACATATATACACATATATATATATACACACACGATACTGCTCTTTCTACGTAGCCCACACTTTCACATACACACAGTGATCATTCTTACTGAAAATGAAGAAACCAGGCATCATCATTGAGAGCCCCAAATACCTCAACGCTGTGGGCATGGAGTGCCAACGCTGCAAGTTCATCTTGAAGATGTCAGCCGACAGCGAACGCAAGCACATCAACAAGTGTGAAAAGGCCGCGAAGCAAGCCGCCGCCGCCTCCGCCGCCGCCGCTGCCGGCAACCTCTGAAGCAGCCAGAAATGAATACTGCCGCGCCCTCGGCCGCAGCCGCGCGGAATAAGTCTAGTCGGCATGCTATCTGTTTTTCCTTTGTTTTTTTCTTTGAGTTTGATATGATCGGTTGCCGGCGACGGTGGCCGGCAACGTCTGGAACAATGTAATTCCGCCGCGGCCCTCGGCCGCCGCCGCGTGCGGTTTCGAAATAAATATAAGTCGGTCGTGTATCTTTCTTGCGTTTTTTTCGCTCGGAATAAATTTAGTGGTTTTTATTTTTTTTCTTATGCGTTTATTCGTATTTTTTCGTTTTGATATTGGGCATTTTAGTAAATAAAGATCTAATTGGAGGACTTTCTTGGAAATAAATATTTTCCCAATCAATTAATATTGTTTGCATTTTCGACGCCCTCAATCCATCTCTGCTACTCATCGTCAGCCCAAACGGTGGCGTTGAGGCGGATTATGTTTCGTTGTAGGGTTCGTTTAATTCCAACCCCTCAATCGCTATCCATTTCTCCATTATTGTTGCTGGTGAGCGTACTAGTGGGAATCCAAAGGCGGTGGTGACGAGAACAACTCCGGTGGGTTCAGCGCCATGTACCAGCCTATTCCACAGGTATGTTTTGATTTATTTATAATTTTTGAGCCTACGCCACCACCGCGCCAGACGCGCCTATTTAACGCTCCCTAATATTTGAAAATCTAATCGTTCTTTTTTATAACTTTTTTAAATATGTTGAAACTCTAACTGCTCCATTTTTGTGTCCATTCGTAAACTTGAGGTGGCCTATAGAGTTTTTGGCCCCTTTCTGGTTGATTTTCATCTGAGTTGGAAAATTTGGTCTATTTTTTATTTGTTTTGTGTGATTGAAATGCTCACCTTCTTGCAACAAGTACACTTATACTTACAAGACAGTTGAAAATCAGCATAGATGAAAAAAGAAGCTACCAGAGGAGTGTCCAATTTTTTGTATTAAAGCATAAATTTACAGTTTGTTTGTTTATGGGACTTTTGGTTATGGAAGGGCTAGAAAGAAGTGATGGAAACTATATTACTTGATTTTTGTGATATTTGTATCTTCGTGAATCAAGAAAAATAATGTTTTATCAGGTAAGGTTACAATAATTCACTGCCATTTTCTATTCATATTTTGTTTGTAAACTTTTTGTGGTCTATACTTAGTTTTGATTATATCCTTAAAGAATTCTCAACTTAAAAAATTATCACTTAATTTCATTTTCAGAAACATATACAGAAATCTGGGATGAATAAAACGTAAGGTCGACCAAGTTTGATTCCGATAAAGAAATCAGGACATTCGTTTGAATTACAGAGTTCTTGACGCGTAGCCATTTGCTATTCATATTTTGTTTGTAAACTTTTTGTGGTCTATACTTAGTTTTGATTATATCCTTAAAGAATTCTCAACTTAAAAAATTATCCCTTAATTTCATTTTCAGAAACATATACAAAAATCTGGGATGAATACGTAAGGTCGACCAAGTTTGATTCGGATATAGAAAGCAGGACATTCGTTTGAATTACAGAGTTCTTGACGTGCGTACTCCTGCTAATCAGGGGATTTTTCGCATTCAGTGTCAAGTTGAGAATGTAAGTATTACATGTTTTTTATGTATTAGGTGATTTGGCTCTTTTTTGTTTTTTATCAACTCTATTTGTCCCAAGATCTGTATATGTCAGGTCTCTAACATTTTTTTAGATTTCAAACTTCTGATCCTTGTGCAATCCTAGAATCTTAGAAGTGATATGAGTCTCTCTCTCTCTTTCTCCCACACACACTCACACACAAACGTGCATGTATATATTGGTGTGTTTATGCTTATAAATCTGTGCTTCTTTCTGGTGCTGCCCATATGTTTGTAGTTGGTTGGCATTTTCGCAGTTCATTATTTCYTTTTGAKAAGAACTTGTGTACACACGCCTAACGAACTACATTAGGCAGGGCCCAAATATTGTTTTTTTAGTGTTCCTTCTTTAGGTTTCTATTAAGTTTTCTTAGAATAATTTTCCAAATTTTAGGGTTTTTTTAATTTATTTTTTGGGTTTTTACGGTTTCTTAGGATTTTTAGTTCTTTTTCCCCTTCATTTTTTGTGTTCTTTTTTTAGGTTCTTTAGTTAACTTATTATTTTTTTTTTAATGGTTTTATATTTTTTTTGGTATTTAAAAAAACATAATTTAGTTTTAGGGGGACCTGCATAACCTTTATAGGCTGTCTGACAGGAGTGTTACTGTTTAATATAAATCGTTGTCAAGCATAAGATACTGATTCACAATGTTATTTAATGCAGATATTCAGGCAGTTTTTGCTGTCAGAAGGATTTGTTGGTATCCACACTCCAAAATTGATTGCGGGTTCTAGTGAAGGTGGCTCAGCTGTTTTTAGGTTGGATTACAAAGGAACACCTGCCTGTCTGGCACAGTCACCTCAGCTTCATAAGCAAATGTCCATTTGCGGTGATTTGGCCGTGTATTTGAGATCGGTCCAGTCTTCGGCAGAGGACTCTTTTGCACATAGACCTTTGTGTGAATTTACAGGTCTTGATGTTGAAATGGAGATTAAGGAGCAGAGGTATGCAATGTTTTGTATTAGCTTAAAAACTACTTTCTTGTTTTTCTTTTTACAAAATTGGGTCATGACCTAGAATTACTCACGCAGGTGATGGACATCGTTGATCGCTTATTTGAGACCTTGTTTGACACTTTGAATGAGAAATGTTCGAAGGAGCTTGAAGCCATCAATAGGCAATACCCTTTCCATGTATCCATTTGTTAACTGTGTTCGTTGAAGATTTTTTTTTTCCTTCAAATTTTGAATCTTCCGATAATTCTGTGCCGACAATATCTATGAATTGTATATGCTGCAAATGTGACAAGTTAGCTTTGCATATATTTAGGTGGATTAATACATGGTGGGGTCCATTTGATAAATACTCTCTTGTATTTGTTGTTCTTAGGCAGAGCGGATGGCTCCGGAAGTTCTGAGAAACGAACCATCCAACGAGAAGTATGCATCCCTCTTATTAGTCACGCTTTGTCTATAACGGGATTATTGTAAAGAAATCAAAAAATGGTTAAAAAGGGTCGTCAGTAACTTTTTTTTAAAAACTTTTCTTACATTTGTTTTCAATATATGCAGATGTGACATTTATAGCTTTGGTGTAATACTGTGGGAGCTTTGTACGATGCGTCAACCTTGGGGAGGAATGAACCCCATGCAAGTCGTCGGTGCCGTAGGGTTTCAGCATCGTCGTCTCGACATACCCGACGATATGGATCCAGCTGTCGCCGAATCATGAAATACTGGCAAACGTGAGTATTTAATATAGTATAATTACAAAACGCACCCTTTTTACAAAAAACCCAGCAAACTTTTAGAATTACATAAATACCCCTGATGTTTGATTCAGTGTTAAGAGGTAATTTTTGAAATTTTGATAGTTTCCCCCCCTGTAATTAGGTGAAACCTTGATGGTACTTTTTGTAACTAACCCTTTTAATATTTAAATTTTCTTCTATCAAACTTTTTGCAAACCTGTGTAGTGATTGTTTCATCTTAACAAAAATGTTTATTTTAGAGTTGATTCATCTAAATTATTTTGGTCGATCTTCATGAATAAAATCCCGATCGAGTTTGTATAATTTTGAAAGATAATTCATTTTATTTTTTGTTAGTTCATTTTGTATATTCACCTGTCTGTGGGTGCATATTAGTTACTGTAGTGCTGCTTATTTATATATTATCTTGTAGAGATCCGAATCAACTACCATCGTTTGCTGAGATTATGGCTGCCCTAAAACTGCCTCAAAAGCCTATCACTGGTTCGCAAGTGCTGAGACCGAGCAGGAGGTTTGAAAAAGCTCAGCTTTCCGTTAACTCGGAAGATTAAAAAGCCCGTGAAAGGACGCAATCGGCATTTTTTTTTACAAGACGAGGCATGTGTGCATCATTTTGCTTTGAACATAAAAAAAGGCATCGTTGGGGTCTATTGTATCTTGGAAATATTTCTTGTTTAATTGTCCTTTTTGTGTATTCTTCTTGGCTTTGTGATATTGTTCCCACCAAAATTGTGTATGTACATTTACATGAAATTGTTGTAAATTAATAATGTATGTTTCCAATTGAACAGAAAGGAATTCTAATGGGACCCCTTTGAAAAATAACAATTGGCATATTACCTTAGTTGAATTTATTGGGGTAAATAAGGAGTTAATAATGGGTAAATTAGGAGACATGAAGTTGATAAATTCTTTATTTATAAACAAAGGAATTAAGGTATCAACTTCAATTCACAAAGGAATGGAGAGGTCACAAAATAGTCTACTAAAGCAACAAACAATCCACTGGAAATGTGTAAATCAAAAGAAGTGTACATATATCATGCTTGCACATTGTGTATATATCTAGAAGATTCATTCTGTATATATCTAGAAGATTCATTCATGTGTGTATCTAGAAAATGTAAAAAAAAAAAGGATGTAGATCATGTATGTATTTAAAATCTATGTTGTATCTTCGAGAAGTATTTCATATCATATTAAGTTTAATGTAACATAATTAAATAATGAGATATTTTATATAGATATTTAAATTTTGGGTGTCCCTAATATGTAATTTTATGGAATTTCTTATCTTATGGAATTCCATTGATCTCCATGAATTCCGTGAGATTACGATAGAATCGGATACTATTGAATTATGTGGGTAATAATTAGATAATAGAAGAATTCGTTGAATGTTTTCAAATATAATATTATGGATTCTTATAAAATTATCATAACTTTTTTAGAGTAAAAATTAACACAATATATACAATAATATTTTTTTACAAGAAATTTATAAAAATACAACATAACTGAAAAATATATAATATGATTTTACCTTATTTTCTTGTTCTCTTGAAGAGTTCATACAACTAATTTTACAAACATTTAAAAAATCATTACTTGTAGTTTGTTTAGTTCTAAATTTATAAATCTAGTAATATTGTTCTTTTCTCTTATTTTATTTTTATAATTACAAGGTGAATGTAAATCTCTTTCATTTTAACATCGTCTTTTTAAAATAAAAGAATATTTCACTATAAAAATTTAATAAAAGATCTTCATTATATTTTATGTACGAATATGGTATGCAATTAATGTAATCATTTTCATATCATATTGAAATATGATGGGTATGTTTAAAAAAGATGTTACACAAATAAAAAAAAATATTTTTTGCTCATTCGAATTATAATTTATTTTTCAGAAATTAGGAAAAAAAAAGTGAACAGTTATTTTAATACCGGAGTGATAAAAAAAATCTAATATCTTTTAATAACAATTTTTTTTTATCAGCTATCTGAATTTTAAATGTATAAAAAGAAATTCCATGAGAATTCGACGGTTGGAGGCAAAGAGAAATTGTATAAATGTATTTTTAGACTATGAAATTCATATAATTTCATGTAAATACAACGTGCAATGAGATTTATAAAATTAAAATTGAGGGTACTCCAATCCTTATTGATTTAATAGAATCAAAAATACTTAGAATTTATATGGGATTTTAAAATCAGCTCACTCAGTTTATCTATAGAATTGCTCATACTTGACCCATTTTCCATTTACGAAGAAAAGGAAAAACGAGATAAGACAGGGTGGAGATTCTTACAGCAGGTCATTGGAGCCTCTTCTTAATCCAAACCACACATATATATGGATTTGTCTTCATGAAAATTGTATCTCTATCCCTTAGCTTTATGAGACCACTTGAAGCACCTCATTCAGATATTGTGTGAGAGAGTTATGGCTCAAATATGAAATAATTGCGACTCATTTTCATCAATTCTTCATATTTCTGCTACCTTAGCTCCCATTTTTTACTTCTCTTCTTTCTTACTTTCTGTTCTTTTTTGGTTGTCTAACTCGAGGTTGTCAACACCTGTGTTAAAAAGACTTGAAAACCTATCATTTATCTATAAAAAATAATAAAAACACCAAAAGTGTGATATTTTCAGAGAATTAAGATAAATAAGGAAAACTACATGAAAAGTGTACGTGCAGTAAGTAATTGTGGCAAAAGCTTCCTCATTCTCCTCATGTACTCAAGCTTATCATAGTTCAAGTTTTCCACTCTTGATATCTGTAATAAAGAACTAGTTGCTTTGTCTGTTTCAAAAGATGTCAATACATGGCATCAAAAACTAGATCATCCTTCTAAATCCATTTTAGCTACTCTGATGCATAAAATGCAAATACCTGTTTGTTTGAGTAATGTCAATTTCTGTCATGCCTGTAAACCTGGAAAAATGCATCAACAATACTTTGTATCTCAGCCTACCAAAACATCTGCTCCATTTCAATTACTGCATTCAGATATTTGGGGCCCTTCTCATGTGTTATCTTGTGATGGTCATAGATATTACATTCATTGCATTGATGATTATACAAGATACACATGGATTTATCCTTTAAAAACAAAATCTCAAGCTTATCAAATCTTTCAAAATTTTATCTCTCTTATTGAGAGGCAATTTCAAACAAAAATCCAGTGTTTACAAACTGATTGGGGAGGAGAGTACAGATCCTTTGCCCCTATTTTATCAAAATTAGGAATTTATTTCAGACATCCATGTCCTCACACACACCAACAAAATGGCAAAGGTGAAAGGAAACACCTACACATTGTTGAAGTAGGTTTATCCTTATTAGCACAGGCCTCTCTTCCTTTCAAATATTGGTGGGATGATTTTTACTCATCCACACACATAATCAATCTTTTACCAACACCCACCCTAAAAAACATTTCTCCTTACACTACAAAAACAATCAAAATTTTCGAGGGATTTTTCCCTCGGAATTAAGCAAAAATCCCTCGGTTTGGGTTAAACCGAGGGAAATTCCGAGAGAAAAATTTCCTCGAAAAAACCTTCCTCGGAAATCGGTTTCGAGGGAAATAAATCCCTCGAAATTACAAAACTGAGGGAATTTCGAGGGATTGTTTCCCTCGTAACCATTACCGGACAATCCCTCGGAAATCCGAGGGAAATCCGAGGGAACACTTCCCTCGAATTTCCGAGGCGCAGGTCGAGGCTCAGAGGGCGCAGCTTGAGGCGTTGCAGCAGCAGGCAGCCGAGGAAAGGCGACAGCGTGCGGAGGAGCGCCGGCAGCAGGAGGAATTTCAGGCGCGGACGAACGCCCAGATGGCTGAGATGTACGCTCGTTTCCAGCAGCAGTTCCCCGCTCCCTATCAGCAGCAGCAGCAGTTTCCCCCTCCCCCTCCATAAAACACTTTTATTTATGTAATAAACTTTGTTACTGTTTCGATCGAACGCATGTAATTCATAAATTTTCAAATATTTTTTTTATTATAATTGATTTATTTCTTTGACTTTTCTTTAATTGCTTTTTTCAATTTTTTGGGAATTTTAATAATTAAACAAGAATTAAAATTAAAATAAAAAATTAATAATTAATAAAAAAAATTAAAAAATTAAAAATATCGAGGGAAAGTTCCCTTGGAATTTTGAAAAATCCGAGGGAATGGGACTCCCTCG
>BMAC01000237.1:677927-690564 GCA_014905375.1 Phtheirospermum japonicum
TAAAACTTAAGAACATAAACAAATTAAATTCAGTTCACAAGTAAAAGTACTTGTGAACTTGGTGTACAAACTCGAAAACTATATTACTTTCTTGTTCACGATCAATACAAAAATATGAAGTAATATATGAAAACTAAAGTATCAAAAACTTGATACTAAATACTTGTCGCTTAGATGAAAAGCTCTTCTCCGTTGGTCACACAACTTCGAATAGCTTGTTGATTTCGAACAATGGCTCCAATTAGTTTTCTTGTTCTTTCCTTGCAATGCATCTTTTGCTAGCGTCTTCTCGTGAAAAATCCGTGCGTAAAGAACTTGTACCAAACTTTAGTATTCTCTTATCTTAAATAAACAATCCTAGAATTCTAAACTTGGTAAACAAGTAAGACAAATCCTAAACACAATCTAGGAAACTAACTAAAGTCTTAAATATAAATTAGGAAAAAATAAAGTCCTAAGTCTAGTTTCCTAACTTATTTTGTACCCAAGAAAGACAAATAACAAAATAGAAATTATTGTCAAAAATAAATTTCTCAACATAATATATCCACCAAAAAAAAAAAGTGATAATCACTCAGCTAAAAGATAAATGATTTATAATCATCATCGTTGTAATCCCTCCTTATGTCTAGGATAAGCTAGGAGAAGAAAACACACGAATTAAAAAAAATACAACCAATGCTTTTTTTTGTTATTCTTATACTTTGCCATTTATTAAGTATACTCCCACCGTCCTCCTAAATTAAGCTTGAATTAATAAATACATAATTAATATATTTGAGTTTGTAATATTGTTCCTATTTTATTCTATTTTTACTTAATTAAATAAAGTGAATTGAATTATTGTAGTTTTTGATGAATAATTAATACTTTTAAAATATATATTAACCTTTTAATTTGGAACAGATGAAAAAATAAGTAAATTTATCACCTAGGGCTTTGAGAGCAAAACTTTGACCTTGAAGGTGAATAAATGTGATTTACTGTACATGTGATAAGAATGTCATCAACATAAACCAAAACCACCAGAAGTTTATTATTTGTTTTCTTGTAAAACAAGGAAGTATCAAACACTGAAACAGACAATCCCTATAAACATAAGAAAAGTTTTCCAACTTATTGAACCAAGCCCTGGGAGACTGCCTGGGTCCATAGAGAGCCTTAGTTAATCTGCAAACAGCATTGAGATTTTTAGAGTCTACAAAGCCTTCTAGTTAAGTCATGTATTACTTCTTCATTCAAGTCACCATGTAAGAAGGCATTGTTTATATCAATTTGCTGTATGGACCAATGTGATGTGACAGCTAGAGTTAGAATTAACCTAACAGTGATAGGCTTAACAACAGGACTAAACGTGTCCAAGAGATTTGTTCCTACATGTTGTTCAAAACCTCTAGCAACTAGCCTTGCCTTGAGCCTATCTGCTGCCATCAGATTTTTACTTAGTCCTAAAAACCCCACTTGTTTGATATTGACATGCATAGAGGGTTTGTAGTCAACCAATTTCGAGGTCTTATTTTCTATCAAGGCATAATATTAACCCTCCATTACAGCTTTCCAACCAGGAATCAAGAAGAGCTTGTGAAGTAGATAGTGTTCAAGGTGAGGGATTGAAGAAGTGATTGCATATAAGGCTTTTGGTTTGTAAATGCCATTTTTAGACCTAGTTAACCATTGAATGAGATGGAGGTGGAGGTGGATTTGAGGAGGGAGCAGAGGATATTGTGGTGTCAGATGTATGAGTGGGCTGTAAAGATGAAATAGGAACATGAACTGTGAGGTTAATACCCTCTGGACTGGAATTTTGTAGTGTTGTGTTGATGAGGAGAGGTTTCTGCTGAGACTATGTTTTGAGTGTTTGTTGACAAGAAGGACAGGGAGAGGCATATGAGAAGTATGAGTGAATTTTGAAGGGATAGAAGGTTGTGGTTTGTCTTGAAACATTTCCTTGTAGGGAAATTCCACACTCATTGAACTCAATTGTGGCTGCTATATATAATTTTTCAGTGATGCTTAGACACTTATAGCCTTTATGATGAGCATTGTATCCTAGAAAAAGACATTTTGAGGATCTAAACATGAATTTGTGGCATTGTATGGTTTTACATAAGGGTAGCAAGCACAACCAAAAACTTTTAGGAATGAGTAGTCTGGAGAATGATGAAATAAAGACTGATAACACTACAAAAAAAACAGCAAATTTTACGAGGGATTTTTCGAGGGAACGAAATTCCCTCGGAATTTTCCGAGGGAACACCGAGGGAAATAAAAATCCCTCGGTTTTTTCCGAGGGAATTACGTTCCCTCGGAAATCTGAATCAGGGCGCCAAATGTTCCCGCCATGTTTACCGAACGAAAAACCGAGGGATGACCGACGGGTGGTTGTCCGAGGGAAGTAGTCCCTCGGAAAACCGAGGGATATTAGATTCCCTCAGTTTCATTTATTATTTTTTTTTAAAAAAATAATTAAATTTCCGAGGGAATATAATTTCCCTCGGAATTATTCCGAGGGAAATTGTATTCCCTCGGAATTTAATTAATTTTTTTTAAAAATTTAAAAAAAATTAAAATCGTAAAAAATAGAAAATAATAATACAAAATAGGATTTATTTCCGGGACGCTTAGGCGCACCCCTCCCCGTCCCGGTCGTGATTTTTGGGTTTTGTTTCTATTTTTTACTATTTTTTGGATTTTTTTCTATTTTGTTATTTAACAAATAGGCATGGTGATTTTATATGCTTCTCCTCACCATCCGTACAAGTTTGGACTCTTCTCTCTCCTCAAAGCTGCTTCTCCACCAATCAACTCAACGTAAGTTTGTATGCTTTCATTTTCGGTTCAATATTATTGCAACTATATAGGGTTAAATTATTATTATTAGTCATGTGAAAATCACAATTGCCAAAAAAATAAAAAACAGAATAGCATATTTTGTATATAAATAAATAAATCTTATTTTAGCCTCTTAAATTATTAAATATCGATTTTGCTTATAATGGAATTATAAAACCGAAAAATCCGAAAAAAATAGTAAAAAATAGAAACAAAACTCGAGAAATTACGACCGGGGCGGGGAGGGGTGCGCCTCGGCGACCCGGAAATAAACCCTGTTTTTTTCTAGTTTTTTCTATTTAATTGGATTTTTTTTTTTTTTGACATTTTCGAGGGAATTTAAAATCCCTCGGAAATATCAAAAAATAAAAAAAAAACCAATTAAATAGAAAAAAATAGAAAAATCGTAAAAATGAAACCGATCCTATCATCTTAGGCACGTGGGGTGGTTTTGACCCCAAATTCGATCGTAAAATACCAACGAGCACGTGCGTGCCCTCACGTGTCGTGGGGTTCGACCAACAACAAGATACGATTGATCGATGAACTCCTTCGGTTGGAAACGTGAAGGCGACGTAGCGTCGTGATTTTTGATATTGGAGGAGGTGTGCGTCTCGTCGTTGTGGAAACCACGGGGGTCGGACGTCGATCGTTTAGTGTGCGTTTTCTATTTTTTTTCGATTTTATATGAACAATGGAAAAAATAGAAAAAATCCGAAAAAATAGTAAAAAATAGAAACAAAACTCGAGAAATTACGACCGGGGCGGGGAGGGTGCGCCTCGGCGACCCGGAAATAAACCCTATTTTTTTTCTATTTTTTTCTATTTATTTGAATTTTTTTTATTTTTTGACATTTCCGAGGGAATTCAAAATCCCTCGGAATTCCGAAGAAATTTTGAATAGAAAATCGTAAAAACGAAACCGATCCTATCATCTTAGGCACGTGGGGTTGTTTTGACCCCAAATTCGATCTTAAAATACCAACGAGCATGTGCGTGCCCTCCACGTGTCGTGGGGTTCGACCAACAACAAGATACGATTGATCGATGAACTCCTTCGGTTGGAAACGTGAAGCGACGTAGCGGCGTGATTTTTGATATTTGGAGGAGGTGTGCGTCTCGTCGTTGTGGAACCACGGGGGTCGGACGTCGATCGTTTAGTACGCGTTTTCTATTTTTTTTCGATTTTATATGAATAATGGAAAAAACCGAAAAAATAGTAAAAAAATAGTAAAAAAATAGAAACAAAACTCGAGAAATTACGACCGGGCGGGGAGGGGTGCGCCTCGGCGACCCGGAAATAAACCCTATTTTTTTTCTAGTTTTTTCCTATTTTTTCTATTTTTTTTTTATTTTTTTTAATTTTTAAAAAAACCGAGGGAATGAAGATTCCCTCAGAATTCCGAGGGAATCATGTCCCTCGGTTTTCCGAGGGATCCAAATTCCCTCGAAAAGTTTAACCTAATTATACAGCGGGCTGGCCGCCCGCTGTTTTCTCTGCGCAGGAAAAGAAAGAAAGAAGAGAAGAGAAGAGAAAGCCCCATCGCCGCCGACCTCCGCCAGTCGCCGCCGTCCACAGCCCGTCCGCCGCTCGCCGAAGCCTCGCCGCCCCCAGCCCCCAGCTCCGCCCGCCTGCAACCGCGTACTGCCGCCGCCCCCAGCCGCTCGCCGCCCGTCTACAGCCGTCGCCCAATGTAAATTTTTTCATTTTTTTTTAATTTTTGTATATTATTTTTATGTATTAATTCCATTTTAATTTGTAATTATAGTTCAATTTAGGTTTAATTTTCAATTAGGGGTCTCAATATAGGTTTTAATTTCTAATTAGGGTTTAGGTTTCAATTTTCAATTAGGGTTTTAATTTAGGTTTTATGGTTAATTTTAGACCTCGGAAAAAACCGAGGGATTTTTATTTCCCTCGGTGTTCCCTCGGAAAATTCCGAGGGAATTTCGTTCCCTCGAAAAATCCCTCGTAAATTTGCTGTTTTTTTTGTAGTGTTATCAGTCTTTATTTCATCATTCTCCAGACTACTCATTCCTAAAAGTTTTTGGTTGTGCTTGCTACCCTTATGTAAAACCATACAATGCCCACAAATTCATGTTTAGATCCTCAAAATGTCTTTTTCTAGGATACAATGCTCATCATAAAGGCTATAAGTGTCTAAGCATCACTGAAAAATTATATATAGCAGCCACAATTGAGTTCAATGAGTGTGAATTTCCCTACAAGGAAATGTTTCAAGACAAACCACAACCTTCTATCCCTTCAAAATTCACTCATACTTCTCATATGCCTCTCCCTGTCCTTCTTGTCAACAAACACTCAAAACATAGTCTCAGCAGAAACCTCTCCTCATCAACACAACACTACAAATTCCAGTCCAGAGGGTATTAACCTCACAGTTCATGTTCCTATTTCATCTTTACAGCCCACTCATACATCTGACACCACAATATCCTCTGCTCCCTCCTCAAATCCACCTCCACCTCCATCTCATTCAATGGTAACTAGGTCTAAAAATGGCATTTACAAACCAAAAGCCTTATATGCAATCACTTCTTCAATCCCTCACCTTGAACACTATCTACTTCACAAGCTCTTCTTGATCCTGGTTGGAAAGCTGTAATGGAGGGTTAATATTATGCCTTGATAGAAAATAAGACCTCGAAATTGGTTGACTACAAACCCTCTATGCATGTCATATCAAACAAGTGGGTTTTTAGGACTAAGTAAAAATCTGATGGCAGCAGATAGGCTCAAGGCAAGGCTAGTTGCTAGAGGTTTTGAACAACATGTAGGAACAAATCTCTTGGACACGTTTAGTCCTGTTGTTAAGCCTATCACTGTTAGGTTAATTCTAACTCTAGCTGTCACATCACATTGGTCCATACAGCAAATTGATATAAACAATGCCTTCTTACATGGTGACTTGAATGAAGAAGTATACATGACTTAACTAGAAGGCTTTGTAGACTCTAAAAATCTCAATGCTGTTTGCAGATTAACTAAGGCTCTCTATGGACCCAGGCAGTCTCCCAGGGCTTGGTTCAATAAGTTGGAAAACTTTCTTATGTTTATAGGGATGTCTGTTTCAGTGTTTGATACTTCCTTGTTTTACAAGAAAACAAATAATAAACTTCTGGTGGTTTTGGTTTATGTTGATGACATTCTTATCACATGTACAGTAAATCACATTATTCACCTTCAAGGTCAAAGTTTTGCTCTCAAAGCCCTAGGTGATAAATTTACTTATTTTTTCATCTGTTCCAAATTAAAGGTTAATATATATTTTAAAAGTATTAATTATTCATCAAAAACTACAATAATTCAATTCACTTTATTTAATTAAGTAAAAAATAGAATAAAATAGGAACAATATTACAAACTCAAATATATTAATTATGTATTTATTAATTCAAGCTTAATTTAGGAGGACGGTGGGAGTATACTTAATAAATGGCAAAGTATAAGAATAACAAAAAAAAGCATTGGTTGTATTTTTTTTAATTCGTGTGTTTTCTTCTCCTAGCTTATCCTAGACATAAGGAGGGATTACCAACGATGATGATTATAAATCATTTATCTTTTAGCTGAGTGATTATCACTTTTTTTTTTTTGGTGGATATATTATGTTGAGAAATTTATTCTTGGCAATAATTCCTATTTTGTTATTTGCCTTTTTTGGGCACAAAATAAGTTAGGAAACTAGACTTAGGACTTTATTTATTTCCTAATTTATATTTAAGACTTTAGTTAGTTTCCTAGATTGTGTTTAGGATTTGTCTTACTTGTTTACCAAGTTTAGAATTCTAGGATTGTTTATTTAAGATAAGAGAATACTAAAGTTTGGTACAAGTTCTTTACGCACGGATTTTTCACGAGAAGACGCTAGCAAAAGATGCATTGCAAGGAAAGAACAAGAAAACTAATTGGAGCCATTGTTCGAAATCAACAAGCTATTCGAAGTTGTGTGACCAACGGAGAAGAGCTTTTCATCTAAGCGACAAGTATTTAGTATCAAGTTTTTGATACTTTAGTTTTCATATATTACTTCATATTTTTGTATTGATCGTGAACAAGAAAGTAATATAGTTTTCGAGTTTGTACACCCAAGTTCACAAGTACTTTTACTTGTGAACTGAATTTAATTTGTTATGTTCTTAAGTTTTATTTCAGCTACATAATTCTTGTTTAACTCTGGTTGATGTTGTTATTCAGTGTTGGTTACCATAGACCTTCAAATTTTACATATTAGCTGTAACTTTATGTCCAACATAGTATACGATTTCTGAAAATCTTTTTTTTTTTTCCCCGATGTGTCTCCATGCTCTCCCATCAATTATTATAAGCAAATTATAAAATACAATATGATTCCAGAATTTTATTTTATTTTATTTTTTAAAGGCTAAAAGGTGATATTTTATTCATACTAAACTAGCACATTATAAATTGTTAATTAAATAATATTCTGAAAGTGCATATGTCCAAGTTCCATATCATCTACGCAAACTCACAAAGTATTTATATCTAACGATACTAACCAATCGATTTGTAGGCTTCGAAATATTTCAGAGCGTATCAAAAAATGATTATAACGAATATGAACAATATTACAAAAAAGCACTATGTAGCAACAACATCCACATCTGTGGTGCACCATGTCAAGTCTCTCGGAGACTGCGGAGTCGGTGTGGCCGTAATCCACGTGGCGAAATTCAAGTCCCTGAAACCATACGACTTTTTGCTCGAGTAATTACCGCTACACGAATGGTATCTCCGGGTACCCAAACAATAAAACACAACATCATCATCCTCGCCGTGCATCTTGGCGAAATAAATCCTATTGGCCATGCTCTGCCGAGGCGCGGTGGCCGCAAAAGATGCCGTATGGCTCACGAACAACACCTTGTCCCCCAAATCCTCCATCGGGTCCCACTTCATTCTCGACAGCCTAAACACGTTGACTTTCCTTTCCTCGTGCGCGACGAGGACGCCCAAGAGCACCCGCTCGTCGTGGAGCTCGATCAAGAAATGCTGCCGGATTTTGCCGCGGAGCCGAGGCGGCGAGAGGCACTTGGTTTGGACCGTCCAGCTGTCGGGGGACCCGCTTTTGCTGACATCAAACGTCGCGATATCCCCTCCCACGTCAAGAAAGTGTAACAGCCGTTGATGCAGCAGAACAGGGGTGCAAACGGATAGTCGGAAATGGGACTTGCTGCGGTAGARGCATCTACGCCATTCGCTCTCGCCCTGTCTGAGGACTCCGATTTCGACATCCTTGTTGCATATCATGGTCGAGATCCCGACGATGAAACAATCCCGGCTGGTGGGCGGGTGGAAAAAYCAGATGATTGTGTACTTGGAGTCGGCTTTGGGGAGATGAATGGTCTCGTTGTTGAACGGATCGTAGAAAAACATAGTGTGATCGATTTTGGACATGAGCATCCATCCATGTTTGGCGCAACGGATTTCGGCTCGGTTGAGGTGTTGGGGTAAGGCCATTGAGAAAAAACTATTGTACTGAAATAATTTCCAGGCACAATTGCTTCTTTGGTAGAACATTAGYCACGGAGAATTATGAGCAAAGGGCGAGAATTTGGCAGCTTTGTTCCATGGTTTACACACTAGGTTAAAACTATGCCTATCTTTGGCAAACAAATTTGAAAGGATTATACTCAAGAGCTCTTCTGGAAGATCAGCCCAATTCCTCATYCTCTGCATATATAAAAAATAATAATTAATGATCAACCGTGATTTAATCACTCATAATTAATGCTCATAAACATAATAATAAGAAAGTAGGGTTTGGGAAAAAGAATGAGAGAATTTGGATCACAATCGCAGTGATTTCTATGACAATTAATATGGTATAATCCAATATGGGAATGTATACCGAGAATTTAATTACTAGAAAACATACCGCAAATATATTGTGTTTTTTTATTTTTGTTAGTAACAAGAATCTTCTCTTTGGGAAAAGAGAGAGAAAAGAATATCTCTTTCTCTTTTTTGCTCTACTTTGTGCGCATAAAATTAGAGTAGCAATTTATAATTATACTATAACGAAGCAAATCTAAAATTGAGACAACATTATATACGTAAGGTCTTCTCCAATGTGGATTAGGACTTACACAAATTTATTTTATTTAATAACTCTTTCCTTTTCTTTTTATAATTCTCGTTTTAAAAACTTTTGTCAGGAATTAAGACGAACATAAAAGTTTGACTAATAAATATCAATTAATGACATCTGCTCTCTTTCTTCAATGGTAATTAATTTGTCACAAAATCAAGCCACTGAAACGATTAAAGGGCTCGATTTAGAAAGTTGAGTTTAAGACTTCGTAGAAGTTTTCATTTAGTTAACTTAGCCTCCTTTATTATTATTTTTCTTTTTGTAGTTACCAAAACTAACTAACTAAAAAAACCCTAAGCCTTGTTGGAGTTGGTATAAAAATAAATAAATAACTTTTAATTTTCCTAATCCTTTTCTACATGCGCTTAATGATTTTGTCAAATARTATACACATATACGTACACACACAAAATAAGTCCATCATCTCCAAAAGAGAGCATCCTTTGCCAGTAAGTTTTCAAGTATTACTTTTGTTGAAATTAGCTATATATTTCTTTCTATATCAAAATATGTACTTGATAAATTAAATAATTAGTTAATTTAGCTGTACAGAATTAATTGTAATGGAAGTTGGAGAAAAAGAGGAACATCATGATAGTCCTCTTCCTTGGCTGTTGATAACTGACAASGAGAAACAATATCTGTACAGCATATCAGAAAACCGGTTTCATCATCCCGCCGCCAATGGTATTCCAGAACTTCACGACATGAACGTATTAGCCTCGGCTTACGGATGGCTCGTCTTAGCCGACCCCAAAACAGACCACACCTATATCTGGAACCCAATCTCAATGGATAAAATCGAAATCGGGCTCTTGAAATTCTCCTTCGTCTACCAAAAATGCGTCATGTCCAAACCCCCTTCGGAACCCGATTGCAACATCGTCTTCTACTCCACCAGTGGCGTCTATCAAGCTTTTTGTCGGCTCTCAGACGACGAGACCYTCCTCACGCTATCGTATCCRGAGGGTTACGGAGATGTAATGCTAATGGCGGCGGCATCTTTCCGAGGGACAATCTACGGCTTTCTCAACCCCGGGTCCCGTTTCGTGACCGTTGATTTCGGTGATGAGACCGTCAAGTATCGTCCGATATTGAAAGGAGACCAACAGCCTTGGGGCATGCCTTGGCCGACGCGAGAATGGGCGTTATGTATGGACAATCACATGATCGAGTKGCCGTGCGGCCAAGAGCTCCTGCTGGTTCATAAGATGTACGTGTGCGACTTTGTGTCAGACGAATTCGATTTCAGAGTGTTTCGGGTGGATGTGGATGGGAAAGAGTGCGTGGAGCTTGACAGTATTGGGGATCGGGCTATTTTTCTGAGCCATCATGGCGGTGGTTTTTGTTGCTCCTCGTCCTTGGCCGTCGGAATATTTAGACGTAATTGTGTATACTATACGGTTGAAAAGGGCGAGAGCAGGAGTGTTTACGTCTATGACTTGAACGATAGGAGRACAACTATATTGCTGCCGTGTTCGGCTGCTAGGCGCACCAGATCAGCAAGTTACTGGGTTGAAAAACGAGTCTTTCGAAAATAGGGCTAATTTTACATGCTTAATCACTAGGTTTTATGTAATTTCATTAATTTTTAGATTTTATGTATTACTTATTTCTCTCTTTAATAGTTATAATAGAAATCATATCAACATTTTTAATTTCAGGAAGACATAACAAAAGTTTTTCTAGACTTTGTCTCTTGAATTATGTGTTAATTAAATTTTATTTTCTTTAGTTATTTTTCGGCTAAAATTGTTGCTGAACTTTAGGCCAAAATGCAGAATTAGTCCACTAACTTAGGGCAGTTGGGGATTTTAGTCCACCGAATACACGGGTGGCGATTTTAGTCCACTAATTTAAAAGAAATCGCACATTTAGTCCATTTCTGACCTGAAATTTGAATTTTGGTCGGAAATTTGATTTTGACCCAATTTTTTGGGATTTTGACCGGCCATCATGGGACGGGTGGCGATTTTAGTCCACTAATTTAAAAGAAATCGCACATTTAGTCAATTTCTTCATGGTATGCTGGAATATTGTGCATGTAAGGACAATTTTACCATTTAATTGTGTAAAAATCTTCACCGGAAAATGACTCGAGGAGGTAAAATTGAGAAAACGCACCGTCCAGGAGGCAAAGCGTATGAAAAAAAAAATAGGAGGTAAAATATCAAATAGGGTGGAATTGTGAGACAAAAACATATTTCTCTAATTACATATATACACTTGTTTGATGTAAAAAGGAATAAAATACAAACTGTATGAGAGCATAACAAAATTAAATTATAAGAAATTGGACTAAATGTGCGATTTCTTTTAAAATTAGTGGACTAAAATCGCCACCCGTCCCATGTTGGCCGGTCAAAATCCCAAAAAATTGGGTCAAAATCCAATTTTCCGGCCAAAATTCAAATTTCAGGTCAGAAATGGACTAAATGTGCGATTTCTTTTAAATTAGTGGACTAAAATCGCCACCCGTGTATTCGGTGGACTAAAATCCCCAACTGCCCTAAGTTAGTGGACTAATTCTGCATTTTTGGCCTAAAGTTCAGCAACAATTTTAGCCGAAAAATAACTAAAGAAAATAAAATTTAATTAACACACAATTCAAGAGACAAAGTCTAGAAAAACTTTTGTTATGTCTTCCTGAAATTAAAAATGTTGATATGATTTCTATTATAACTAGTAAAGAGAGAAATAAGTAATACATGAAATCTAAAAATTAATGAAATTACATAAAACCTAGTGATTAAGCATGTAAAATTAGCCCTATTTTCGAAAGACTCGTTTTTCAACCCAGTAACTTGCTGATCTGGTGCGCCTAGCAGCCGAACACGGCAGCAATATAGTTGTGCTCCTATCGTTCAAGTCATAGACGTAAACACTCCTGCTCTCGCCCTTTTCAACCGTATAGTATACACAATTACGTCTAAATATTCCGACGGCCAAGGACGAGGAGCAACAAAAACCACCGCCATGATGGCTCAGAAAAATAGCCCGATCCCCAATACTGTTCAAGCTCCACGCACTCTTTCCCATCCACATCCACCCGAAACACTCTGAAATCGAATTCGTCTGACACAAAGTCGCACACGTACATCTTATGAACCAGCAGGAGCTCTTGGCCGCACGGCGACTCGATCATGTGATTGTCCATACATAACGCCCATTCTCGCGTCGGCCAAGGCATGCCCCAAGGCTGTTGGTCTCCTTTCAATATCGGACGATACTTGACGGTCTCATCACCGAAATCAACGGTCACGAAACGGGACCCGGGGTTGAGAAAGCCGTAGATTGTCCCTCGGAAAGATGCCGCCGCCATTAGCATTACATCTCCGTAACCCTCAGGATACGATAGCGTGAGGACGGTCTCGTCGTCTGAGAGCCGACAAAAAGCTTGATAGACGCCACTGGTGGAGTAGAAGACGATGTTGCAATCGGGTTCCGAAGGGGGTTTGGACATGACGCATTTTTGGTAGACGAAGGAGAATTTCAAGAGGCCCGATTTCGATTTTATCCATTGAGATTGGGTTCCAGATATAGGTGTGGTCTGTTTTGGGGTCGGCTAAGACGAGCCATCCGTAAGCCGAGGCTAATACGTTCATTGTCGTGAAGTTCTGGAATACCATTGGCGGCGGGATGATGAAACCGGTTTTCTGATATGCTGT
>BMAC01000237.1:690589-777896 GCA_014905375.1 Phtheirospermum japonicum
AGACCTAAAATTCGAATTTTGCCCGTAAATTGGATTTTCGACCCGATTATTGGGGATTTTGACCTGCCAACATGCCACATATATGTTGACTTAATTTTCATTTTAATTATAAAAATTAATAATACCACGTGGGTATTTATTAAAACAAATATAATAAAATAAAGTAAAAAAAAAAACAAAGAATCCGCTCGTGAGTGCTCAGACCGGAAATCTCGACTAAACCGGCTTCTTCTAGGGATAAGAAACTTTGTCGTTCGGTTTTTTTTTTCACCGCCGTCGTTGCCGGATTTTACCGCGAGATTTCTTCTCCGGCCGGCTGAGATGCTAATCCGATTCTTATTGGCAAAAATGTGAGGTTTTGACGACGGATATTAACTGATAGCTTTCCGGCGTGAGGTTTGATTGCGTTCATACCTTTTTTTTTTTAATTTGTTTTTCTGAATTCGAATGATTAGGAGGTTTATCTCTGGGTTCGTGTGCGTGTGGTTCAAAATTGAAATGCCAACTTTAGCTTAAAAAGTACAGAGAGTCATCTAATCCAATAATTATACTATAGCATTTTTAATATTTTGACTAAATAATGATAAACATGGATTTTAATCATATTTTGAAACTTATTTAGTTAGTTTTCAACTACTGATTATGTTTTTTATAACATCTTCTAGCCTCATTTTATATTATTTGGACGTTATTACGTGTTTGATATGTTTTTGTTGTTTTTATAGGAATTTGGAGCTTATTTGAGTTTAAGGATGACAATATTAGAGATTTGGGTCAGAGTTAAAAAGAAAAGAAACCATTGGACATGCTTATAGTAAGCCCACTGGACCAATGGAGCTTAGAGACTCATTATCGACCCCATTTGCGGTCGATATTGGCGTTGTTACTGTGTACAAATTTCACGGCGACCAGTTTGAACTATAAAATGCGGCCCAAAACTGTCCAGAAGTAGGATTTATCATCATCACCAAACATCTTATCAAGCTCTGTATAATTTATCACCATTCACCATAATTTAGAGTGCATGGAAAGGAGAAACAATTGGAAGAAAAGATCCATAACAACCATATTGTTATATCTATCGTTGTTTTTCATTATGAAGGTTCGATGAATTGTCTGTATAAGTTTATGAATACGTATGACTAATTTCTCTTTATTCTGAGGTTTTTTATAATAATATTTTGGTAATTTTCTCGATTCAAGTATGATCCTTTTACTTATTTTTCGTGTTTTGATTTTATTGATTGATAAGTGCTTGACACACTTGTGTTTGTAAAAGTCTCGATTGATTGGCAACCTTTCAAAATTATTAGTTTGATAAATATTAGTTCAAGAGATGAGATTTATCAATAGACTTTCGAACATAAAACACTCTAATCAATAAGATCGAGAGGTTTGAGATTATAGTGAAGTCGTAAAGATTTTTAAAACCTTTTAAGTATGATTTCAAACGAATGTATTGTTTCATTGCAACACCCCATGCATCAAATACATATTTTTCCCTTTTTTTATTTATCATTGTGCATCAAAAATATAATTCTAGTCCCAAGTCGTCACCATAAACGATTTTCTATTTTTTTTTAGTTTTAAATAAACTAAGAACTATTTTTAAACGGGTTGATAGTTCGTTTATCAAATAAATTATATATTCTAGACTTTTAAAAAACTATTTTTATTTATCAAATAATTTTGTTACAATATATATTCTCATCATTGGCGATCAATATTTTTAAACCCTTACAATTGGTCACCCTTGATATCAAGGCTGACAAATCAATCGTGTCGGGTTCTTATCAGGCCAGCACAATAAGGCATGACACGATAATCATAGGCACGAACACTACACGATAAACTTGTCAGGCCTATAATCTAAACCCGAATCACGACACGCTAAAAACACGAAAAGTACGACACGGTACGATAAGCACGATAAACAAACATACTGAATTTATTTAATCTTACGCATTAAGCACATTAGGCTCGTTAATTAATAAAATACATAATTTTTTTAATAGATATAATACATAGCTATAAGATTATCAATACAAATCGTCAAATACATTTAAAATTATAATATGACAAATGAACTAATGATAAATTAAAGATCACAGAGACTAACAATGAGTAAATGAATATAAAAGGGGAAAATTAAAATATTATCGGGTCTTATCGTGTTTATCGGGTTAACGCGTTATCAACTCATTACTTAACGTGTCTTATCGTGTCAGACCGATAAGGCACGAATCCAATAAGCCTCAACCCATAGCCTATTATTTTGTGTTGTGTTCGTGCCGGTCAATCATGTTGTGCATCATTTTTCCACCCCTACATGATATAGCAACGTACAACTAACTGATCATGACTGAAAACTGAATTTTTCAGGAAAATTCCAACGTGAGAGAGAGATTGTCCTTGAATTTTGTTGATAATCATAGTATATGACACAATCAGAGGAAATTGTCGCCGTTGGAATTTGAAAGGCAAGCTCGAATTAGATGGTGTGACAATCATTTTAGGGATGAACAACAATTCACCTGCATTGCTTCCTTGAGAAATATTAGCCTATAGAATATGATCGTCAAGTTTGTAACAACCAACATTACACAACACAAGGAAATGAATAAATATTTCTCAACAACATGAGTGGAATTCTATTTTTTAGGGAAATATGTCAATGTTCGAATCAGAACTGAATTTTTAGAAACTTTGGTGAGTGGAATTCTCAACAATCAATATTACACAACCTGAATTTTTAGAAACTTTGATGAGTGGACGTCCTACAACATGTCAATGTTCGAATCAGAACTTTAATTCTCCATCATTTTATGACATACTATATTTATTAATCAAATCGACGACATCAAGTGTTAGGGATTGAATAGCACGACCCTCCAAATAAGCGAAACATTCAGTAGTTTTTTCAAATTGTGGATATGTGCTGGCCACAATTTATGGAACATGGTCACCATCATCTTTCAATAATGGATAACCTGGATTTCATTTTGAGCGATACCATCGTTTGGTCCTTAAACTATTTCATCCCGTATACTATTTATCGAATTGACAATTTTTTCTAACTTGACACAATCGGGATCTGAATTGTGATTTTGTAGCACCACGTTCTTGGTCAACTTCAAAACCATGTAATGAGTCCATAAATGCGAAGATTTGATTATCATGTGAAATACGTCTGGTCCAGCGCCATTTGGAACAACCGGCAAAACTTGATGAAAATCTCCTCAAACAATTATTATTTTGTTACCAAATGAAAGCTGCGTATTATAATTATTTTGCGATCTCATCACGTCTTTCAATGTTTTGTCCAGAGTATCAGAACAATAGTTATGCATCATTGGAGATTCATCCCAAATAATGAGATGCGCACCCACCATTAATTTTGCAAGTGGAGTACCAGGAAACATCGAGATTTTGTTGGATATTAAAAGGAACACTAAATCTAGAATGCCTAATTCTTCCTTTCGAAATAAGAGAATTTATGTCGTTAGATATTACATTAACAATTCCACTATTAGATTTGTAAAAAGCGCCCTCTGTATCCATAGATGAGAAATACACCACCCTTAAGTTGTATGTATGTATGTATGTATGTACGTATGTATGTATGTATGTATGTATGTATTTCGGTGAGAACCATCCCTAGTTCTCACACCATAGATGGTTTTTATCGAAACCACTCCCTATATATAATACATCTAAATATTATTTAAAAATGGAATAATATTGAAAAATAATATAACCTGTTCATAGAATGATTGTTATTAGACGAAATTTACTTTACAAATCATGAAAAATTTCCTTATACACAACATTTATAATATTATTACTATGTTTATTCTACTAATCATCGCCGATCAATATATTTAAACCCTTACAATTAGTCACACTTGATATAATATCGTACAATTAACCATGACTGAAAACTGACTTATTTAGGAAAATATTTGTTTGGTCATTCTAAACTTTTGCAACACCATCATCTCCAAAAACATTTGTTTGATCATTTTAAACGAAATATTTTACTATCCAACATGGATTGTAGGTATGCTACAAATTTGGTATGAAGAAAATTTTTTACATTGTTACATAGGGATCAAATAATAGTATAAGTATACGAAAAAAATATGAATATTCAAATGAATTTAAAGTGATTGGTATGTAAAATGTAAATGCATATCTAATAGAATTATCTAAATTTTGAATTTCGATATAAATTAAGTATGTCATGAATGCTTTCAAGATTACCGTCATTAGTAGCATTTACTTTTAGAGGTGACTTTCCCTTATTGGTTTTGGTATTAGTTGATCTTTTTACGAACCTATTATAGTTGATGCCACAGTGTTCATTCCACTCGATGCTAGTTTCGCGCTTGTGTTGTTTTGCATGATTACTGAGATCGTAACAAAATACATTATTTTATAAAATCAATTCAAATCAAAAGTATTGAATCGTAATAATATTTTATAAATAACATGTTGATAGCCAAAAAAAAATGGTACATTGTTTTGCACTGTGCAATTTCACATATTTTATTTTAAAAAGTGGTCAAATTATTTTTGAGAAAAAATGACAAATTTCATATTACTGGACTCACAATAAAAACCAAAAAAACATATACATATACATATATTCAAATGATCTTATTATTATTATTTTTTATATATTAATTAGGGTATCCATCCTAATTATGTTAAGAAAGTTCTAACATAATAAAAAAAAGAAACTAAATCATTATTAATATTAAACATTATTTATGAGATCAATTCAAATAAAAAAAGTATTGAATCGTAATAATATTTGATAGATAACACGTTGATAGCCAATAAAATAAATACTAAATTATGTTTAATTTAAAAAAGTGGTCAATTTACTTTTGATATTATTTGGACTCACAATTAAAAAAAACCATAAAACGTATATATATATATGTATATAAAAATAATCCTACGTGACTTTTTTTCTCTCTTACATGATTTTTTTAGGTTTACTATAATTTCGTGTGAAGATAATTTCTTTCCTCCGCACAATGAGGAGATTATAGTATAAGTATTAAGTTTAAATATAAATATTACAATGATGTTGAAGCGATTAGTATGTAAAATATAAATGTACACCTAAGAGAATAAATTCGATTTTGAACTTCAATCGATATTAAGTATGACATTAATGCTTTCAAAATTACTGTTTTTAGCAAAATTTGCTTTCAAAGGCGGCCTTCCCCTTTTTTAGTTTTTGAATTAATTGATATTTTTTAAAATCTATTGTAGTCGATGTCTTAATGTTCATCCCACTTGGTGCTGGGTTTGCACTTGTATTGTTTTAAGTGGTTTTTGAGATAATAACAAAATACGTTATTTTATGAAACCAATTTAAATAAAAAAGTGTTGAATTGTAATAATATTTTATAAACAACATGTTGATAGCAATAAGAATAATATCAAATTATATTATATTGTGCATTTTTGTATAATTTAATTAAATAAAGTGATCAGATTATTGAGAAAAAAATGACAAATTTGATATTGTTGGACTTGGAATGAAAAAAATAATAAAAAATCGTAAAAGAAAAAAACTCATAATAAAAATTAAAATAACATATAAGTGATTATATATATATATATATATATATATATATATATATATATATATAATATTTCTTATTATAATGTTAATTAGAGTATCTATTCTAATTATGTTAAGAAGATTTCTACATAATTAAAAAAAGAAACTAATATTAGGTGAATCAAATTATCATTAATATTAATTATGGTATCTATCATAATTATGTTAATAAAACTCCTACACAACTAAAAAAAGAAAATAATCCTACGTGACATTTTTTCTCTCTCCAGACCTCTAAAAAAGAAACTAAATCAAATCATCATTATTATTAATTATGGTATCTATCATAATTATGTTAATAAAACTCCTACACAACTAAAAAAAGAAAATAATCCTACGTGGCATTGCACTCTTATTTTTCTCTCTCTCTAGACCTCTGCTTTAATAGATAGATAGATAGATAGATAGATAGATAATAGAAATCATATCAACATTTTTAATTTCAGGAAGACATAACAAAAGTTTTTCTGGACTTTGTCTCTTGAATTGTGTGTTAATTAAATTTTATCTTCTTTAGCTATTTTTCGGCTAAAATTGTTGCTGAACTTTATTTCAAGTCGGAATTTTCTCACAATTGAAGACTAAACATGTTCTTCCATGTGGCTCTTCTTCATGGTATGCTGGAATATTGTGCATGTAAGGACAATTTTACCATTTAATTGTGTAAAAATCTTCACCGGAACATGACTCGAGGAGGTAAAATGGAGAAAACGCACAGTCCAGGAGGCAAAGCGTATGAAAAAAAATAAAAAAATTAGGAGGTAAAATGTCAAATAGGGTGGAATTGTGAGACAAAAAAAATATTTCTCTAATTACATATATACACTTGTTTGATGTAAAAAGGAATAAAATACAAATTGTATGAGAGCATAAAAAAATTAGATTATAAGTCATCTAATCCAATAATTATACTATAACATTTTTAATATTTTGACTAAATAATGATAAACATGTATTTTAAGCATATTTTAAAACTTATTTAGTTAGTTTTCAACTTCTGATTATGTATTTATAACATCTTCTAGCCTCATTTTATATTATTTGGACGTTATTACGTGTTTGATATGTTTTTGTTGTTTTTATAGGAATTTGGAGCTTATTTGAGTTTAAGGATGACAATATTAGAGATTTGGGTCAGAGTTAAGAAAGAAAAGAAACCATTGGACATGCTTATAGTAAGCCCACTGGACCAATGGAGCTTAGAGACTCACTATATCGACCCCATTTGCGGTCGATATTGGCATCGTTACTGTGCACAAGTTTCACGGCGACTGATAAGCGAGAAAATACACGCTAATTGAAGGTTTAATTTCGGTGATTTTATGTGCTTAATATTATCATATATGCTTATTTCTCGCATAATTGTTATTATGAGCAATCAAACACCAATCGTATATTTCTTCTCTATTTTGCAGTATTTGGTGCTATATTTATCGAAGGATGTCTCACAAGGAAGTAGAGAAACGAGGATTGACGAATCGACGAGAGAAAAACCAAGAATCAGGATGGTTGCGTCGACAACGCATCGATGCCGAGGATGGATCGCGTCAGTCGACGCGATGTGCGGTGTTGCACTGGCTGTGCGCGCGCGTCGATCGACGCTAGGTCGATGCCATGTCGACGGGAAGCTGCTGAAGCGTCGACAGAAGGTCCGTCAGTCGACGCAATGTCGACGCTCACTTCTAAAGCGTCGATTAGAAGGGCGTCAGTCGACGCCCATGCAGGACGATACGGGCGGGTGATGCGCGTCGACGCCGAGGGCTGGTTCGCGTCAGTCGACGCTCCATCGACGCCGACTCGGCCGAGTTATTTCTGGAAAAAAACTTGCGCGGAAAGAAAAAGGATTCCTATATAAACCCGACCCTATTTTGTCCCAAAGATATATACAATATATCCTAGGGTTCTAAAGAGGTCCATAGAGGTTCCAATTCATCCCAAATCATCCATACGCAAGAGAACTTAAAGATTGACGTTCCAAGACGCAAGATTCAAGTTCAACACATCGTCTCTCCTATTTTATCAAGGATTATGTTTGTTTATCTGAACCTTTGCTTTTATTTTCTTAATTCCATGAGTGAGTAAACTTATTATCTAGTTCTACGGATGTTGAAACCCTCGTGAAGCTATGTTTTGATTGATTTATGCAATATTGTTTTTCGTTCATCATATGCGATTGTTTGTGTTGTTCTGTTTTCAATTGATGATTGCTTAATTCTTAATTTGGCTTGATCACCTAGATTAGGGGTTGGTTATCTATTGCTAGAAATAAGATTGCTTCCCGTGTAATTGTCGTAATTACTATTTCTCCGAAGCAACTAATGATTGTAAATCGTTAGGGATAACAAAACATAGGTTGAATAAACCGAGCTTATGTGTTAATTGCCTAGATTAATATATTTGCCTATTTATTAATGATGTTGTTGGGTTGAACCTAGAGAGCTTATTCTAGGTTATTCAATAATTAGAATCAATTAAAGAGCTTGTTTTAATTGAGTACACAGTAAGGGTAAATTCGAGTAGCAGAGTTTATTGCACTTAGGGTTCTTAGTCGCATATGATGAATGGATTATGATATTGTGATAGGTTAAACGAGTGAATCGAGGGTGGAAACTGAACTAGAACTAGACCTTTATTATTATTGAATTCTCCTCTCGCTAGTTAATTGCTTGTTTATTCTATTAGTTAATTTAATTCATAATTCCTACCCCCAATTAATTATTTAAATAAAATACGAATCATCACAATCTAACCACACTCCTCGTGGGTTCGACCCTTACTTATCGCTACTACTAGTTAGTGGAGAGAAGCCGAGGAAAATAAATATTTAATTTGACGCTTGACGATGGGCGGTCAAATTTTGGCGCCGTTTCCTTGGAGTGACGCGTTAAATTGTGATTCTTAGTATTTTAGTATTTTATTTTATTTTATTTTTAATTTTGTTTGGAACAAATTAAACTCTTGTTGAGTGTTTTCTCAGGTGAATGAACTTGAGATCATCCGAAAAGAAGAATTTGCATTATTACCCGAAAATCAACAGGAGAGGTCGTGAGTTGAAGAAGAAGAAGGAGGTTTCGAATTCGGAGCAGGTGCTACCCAACTACATATCCGAAGATTCTTTAAGCGTGAGCAAAGGACGAGAAAATGAGACGATGGCTGGTCAAGCGGAACGAACATTGAAGGAGTTGGCATACCCCGACCTCCCACAACAACCGTTGTGCATTACTTTTCCAACGGTGAACGATGCTACATTCGAGTTACGATCCGAACTAATCCATCACCTACCTTTATTCCATGGACTCACTGGCGAGGATCCTCACAAACACTTGAAAGAATTTCACGTCATTTGCACAAGCATGAAACCCGCCGGAGTCACGGACGAACAAATCAAGCTAAGGGCATTCCCCTTTTCATTGAAAGACCTAGCCAAAGATTGGCTTTACTACTTACCTTCGGGATCCATCACTACGTGCGGGGCCATGGAGAGAACGTTTTTGCAGAGGGTTTTCCCACATCATGAGTGGCAAATCTTCGAAAGGACATTTGTGCGTCTAGGCAGACGCAAGGAGAAATATTGCACGAATACTGGGAACGATTCAAGAGGCTAGTTGCAAGTTGCCCTCTACACCAAATGGGCGAGCAACTTCTAATTCAGTATTTCTATGAGGGATTATGCCTTACTGATCGAAACATGATTGATGCCGCTAGTGGAGGCACCTTGATGGACAAGACACTGACGGCAGCAAAAGAACTAATATCGAACATGGCAGCCAACTCTCAGCAATTCGGCAGTCGTGATTCTTCATTGAAATCGGTGAATGAGCTGGGTATTGATTCATAACAAACCCAATTAAGTGAATTGAAGTCCATGATGAGTGCAGGAGGAGCTCCAAAGGTTCGACCATGCGGTCTATGCGAAACATTAGAGCATGTAACTGATGACTGCCCACATTTTTACTCAGTACGCGAGGCACACGTGAACGCCTTGGGAACCGAGAATGGGCAAGGGAGGAAGTACGACTCGTACCCCCACACCTTCAATCCGAGATGGGGCGACCACCCTGGTTTTAGATGGAGGGATCAGCAAGGAAATATACAACAAGGGAATATACCTGGAAATCATGATCAAGGGCCCTCCCAAGCTCAACAAAGGGGACAAAATTTCCCGAATCAATACAACAACCAACAGCAGAAAGAGAACGCATCCCCACAGTTGGATGAAATAGTGAGATCATTAGCGACAAGCGTAAAAGGCCTAGAGACCCAAATGAGTCAAATGGCGGAACACATAGTCAAACTAGAAGCACGAGGCAGTGGCCGATTACCTCCTCAAACCGAGGTGAATCCGAAAAATGTGATCGCTGTTACAACACGAAGTGGCAAGAAGGTGGAAGGACCGGCCAATCCAATGCTAGAGCCGGAAAATGAAGACAAAACGGAGGAAGAAAACTCAGAGCCAAAATATGATGAAAAAGGTAATCCTAAACCTTCTAATAATTTTAGTAACCCCGTTGTTTCTCCTCCTAGGACCGAGCCACTTCCATTTCCGTCAAGAATCAAGCGCCAAGCTAAGGTATACATGGAGAGGCAAATACGAGACGTTCTCAAAAAGGTGTAGATCACTATTCCGCTTGCCGATGCGATCAAYCAAATTCCTRGTTACGCCAAGTTCCTRAKGGACTTATGRACRAACAAGAGAAGGTTAAAAYGAYATMAAAAGGTCCTAATGGGAGCYAACGTGTCGGCRGTARTCCAAAAGAGCTTGCCACAAAAGCGAAATGACCCGGGCATGTTTTTCATTCAATGTACGATTGGAGACATGCGAGTCGAGCGAGCCATGCTAGATTTGGGGGCATCAATAAATGTTATGCCACGCACCATTTTCGATTGTTTGAAGGTTGGACCGTTAAATAAAATAGGGGTAGTAATCCAACTTGCCGACCGAAGCACTGCCTACCCTGATGGTGTTATTGAGGATGTTCTCGTAAAATTGGAAGAGTTGATTTTCCCAGCCGACTTCTATGTGTTGAGCATGAATGAGTATGCATCAAAGTCGCCACCTATCTTACTGGGGCGATCATTTTTGAACACTGCTCAAACGAAAATCGACGTTACTCGAGGCACTCTAACAATGGAATTTGACGGTCATATTTGTCAATTTAATATATTTGATGCTATGAGATTTTCTGACTGTGATAACTCTATTTTTGCACTTGATTGTTTTGACTCTCTAGCACAGGAATTTCTAGAAATGCACAAACAAGAGGAGCTCTAGACGGCGATCACACAAAGTCTGGGGGAGGACTCGTTGCTTTTGAGTTACCCTCTAACTGAACCAACTTGGGAGGACGACGTACGAGAGATAATGTCGGCCTTGCGCGCACTTAAACCGAGAGAAGAGGACATGAATTTCATCAAACTTCCCGACTCGCACGAGAAAGCCGTTCCATCCATAGTCAAGGCACCGGAGCTCAAACTAAATGCCCTATCGAAGCACTTAAAGTATATTTTCCTGGGAGATAACGAAACGTTGCCTGTAATAATTTCATCACGCTTAGACAACTTCCAAGAGGCGTCACTGCGATGAGTACTCAAGGATAACAAACAAGCAATCGGGCGGACCATAGTAGACTTGCGGGGAATAAGCCCATCCATGTGTATGCACCGAATTCTGCTCGAAGAAAGTGTTGCACCATCTAGGGAGCCACAAAGGCGATTGAATCCACCGATGATGGAGGTGGTAAAGAAGGAGATTCTGAAGCTGTTGGATGTAGGATTAATTTACCCCATTTCTGATAGTCGGTGGGTGAGCCCGACTCAAGTTGTTCCGAAGAAGTCGGGGGTAACGGTGGTCGAGAATCAAGAAGGCGAATTGGTTCCAACGAGGGCGCAAATGGGTTGGCGAGTTTGTATTGATTATCGTAAGCTAAACGCCATGACTCGTAAAGACCATTTTCCTCTTCCATTCCTTGACCAAATGATTGAGAGATTGGCGGGCCATTCATACTACTATTTTTTGGATGGTTACTCGGGATACTTCCAAATTCCTATAGCACCCGAGGATCGAGAGAAGACTACCTTCACATGCCCTTTCGGCAAGTTCGCCTATCGCCGCATGCCATTTGGACTTTGCAATGCATCGGCCACATTCCAATGATGTATGGTAAGTATCTTTTCGGAATACGTTGGCGAGATTATAGAGATCTTTATGGATGACTTTAGCGTTTATGGCAATTCTTTTGAGGTATGTCTTGAGAACTTATCTTTGATTTTGAAACATTGTGTCGATACTAATCTTGTACTAAACTGGGAAAAATGTCATTTTATGGTGGAACAAGGTACAGTTCTAGGACACATTGTCTCGTTGAAAGGAATTGAAGTCGATAAATCTAAGATTGATACCATAGCTGCGTTGCCTTACCCCGCCAATGTGCGGGAAATTTGTTCTTTTCTTGGCCATGCAGGATTTTATAGTAGATTTATCAAGGACTTTTCGAAGATCGCATCGCCACTTTGTAGGCTCTTGCAAAAAGACGTAGAGTTCAAGATTGATGATGACTGTAAGAAGTCCTTTGACACACTGAAGGAGCGGCTGACCACCTCTCCAGTTATCCAACCACCAAGATGGGACCTATGCGATGCGAGCGACTATGCTGTGGGAGCCGTGCTAGGGCAGAGGATGAACAAAGCAACCCATGTGATCTATTATGCATCGAGGACCTTGAACCCTGCCCAAGAAAATTATACTACCACGGAGAAGGAGCTTCTAGATGTTGTGTTTGCCCTTGAGAAGTTCCGTTCATACATCATTGGATCAAGGGTGGTGGTTTTTAGTGATCACGCGGCCCTGCGACATCTACTTACAAAGAAAGAAACGAAGCCACGACTCATACGGTGGATCTTACTGCTCCAAGAATTCGATTTGGAAATCAAAGACAAGAAGGGAGCCAAGAATACCGTGGCTGACCACCTTAGTAGATTAGTGCACGTGGAAGACGAGCCACAACTTGATGAGAGATTTCCGGACGAGCAGCTACTTGCATTTGAACACGTGGATCCTTGGTACGCCGACTTGGTAAATTTTCTAGTTGCTCGTGTGTTTCCAACAGGACTGACGAAAGCAAGGAGGGATAAGCTGAGGAGTGATGCGAAGTATTATGTATGGGATGATCCATACCTTTGGAGGCATTGTGCTGATCAAGTCATTTGAAGGTGTGTTCCCGAATCGTAGTTCCACGCTATCCTTTCATTTTGCCATTCTCATGCATGTGGAGGACATTTTGGATCAAAGAGAACTGCACACAAGGTACTTGATAGTGGTTTTTATTGGCCATCACTGTTTCGAGATGCGTATGAATTCTGTAAGTCATGTGATAATTGTCAACGTACGTGGAACCTTTCACGGAGAAGTCAAATGCCCCAAGTGCCCATAATGGTTTGTGGAATTTTTGATGTGTGGGGCATCGACTTTATGGGCCCCTTTCCTTATTCTTTCAAGAATGTTTATATTTTGCTTGCGGTGGATTATGTCTCCAAGTGGGTGGAAGCGAAAGCCACCTCAACTAATGACTCGAAGGTTGTTGCACGTTTCATTAAATCTCGGATCTTCTCAAGGTTCGGGATCCCTCGAGCTATGATAAGCGATCGTGGCACCCACTTTTGCAAAAAAACGGTGGAGGCATTACTCCGAAAGTATGGTGTTGCTCATAGGCTTTCTACGGCCTATCATCCTCAAACAAACGGACAAGCCGAAACTTCGAACCGAGAAATCAAGTCCATCTTGGAAAAGAACGTCAAAGCAAACCGCAAGGATTGGAGTATCAAGTTGAAGGATGCACTGTGGGCGTATCGCACGGCGTATAAGACACCAATTGGGATGTTGTCGTATTGCCTCGTTTTTGGGAAGCCATGTCACTTGCCGATGGAGCTCCAACACAAGTCGTTTTGGGCCGTGCAGCAATGCAACTTTGATTTTGATGGAGTCGGTGCGCTAAGGAAGTTGCAACTACGAGAATTGGAGGAAATCCGGAACGAAGCGTTTGAAAATTCGCTAATTTATAAAGAGAAGACGAAAGCATTCCATGACTTGAAGATTTCAAGGAAAGAGTTCGTAGTGGGCGAAAAAGTGCTGCTTTTTCATTCTCGCCTTAAGCTATTTCCCGGTAAGTTGCGTTCAAGGTGGGTTGGACCGTTTGTTGTCACCCACGTATTCCCGCATGGTGCGGTGGAGATTTTTAACCCGAAAAATGGACACCAACTCAAACCGTATTATGAAGGGTTTCGCTCTGTTGATGAGGAACGAATGGAGTTGGAAGCACCAATTATAACTTGATCAAGGGAATAAGTCGAGCCAACGACTTTAAACAAAAGCGCTTGTTGGGAGGCAACCCAATGTTTACTTGTTTTATTTTCTATTTTTATTTTTATTTTTCTTGCAGCTTTGGAGGCGATGACTTGTTTTGGATGTGTAGGCCACTTTTCAAAGGACCGAGCATCATAATTAATAGGACCAAGACTCCTCGACATTTCCCGGGCGATTTCTTTTCCTACTCTTTCCTCATAATATTTATGATGTGCTTGTTCTTGTTTCACTTGAGGACAAGCCAATATTGAAGTTTGGGGGAGTGAGTTATTGTGGTTATTATTGAGGAGTTTTGTGCTAAAAACTTGATAAATTTACGAGGAGTGTGATGATTTTGTGCTAAAAATTTGATAAATTTTGAAAATTTTTGTGATAAACACCGGGGGATTAAAAGAAAATGATTAAGAGTACTTGCTTGAATTGCCTTGATGAACTACGTTTCGATTAAAGTCTTTAGTCGTCATTTGATTTAGAGGTCAAAGGTACGCATGTTAGTGCTTTTGTGATTCATATGTGGGGCGTCAATTCTAGATTATTGCGTTGTTGATGTGTACTTGTGGTTGCCGTACTTAATATGAGTTTGTGTGGGGCCTTGAAGTTGGCGATTGCGTGATGATATCTCGTTAGTAGAAACATAAGTCAAATAAAGTCCGGTTGGGGTATACCGGCATGGTGAAAGTAGAAAATTGAAAAATCAAAAAAAATTTAGGTGCCGAAACAGCTGCCTATCTGTATTTATCAAGTGCATTCGCTTACAAATTCCAAAGAGCGAAGTCCAACGAAAATGCTAGTAGCTCAACAATTCGTGCATGTGCTCAAAAGGCGCATCACACTATCAAATTCTCAAAACATGGCGGGGGTGAACTCAACAAATCAAACACCCAATCAAGACAATCCTCCTATCCAGCGCCTTATCATCATTATGAAGTCAAGGACGGTAGTGCGGAGCTGCGGGCTTCAATTGAAAAAAATAAAAATAAATAAATAAATGGGAGAGGACGAGATATCTGATCGTAACCAACAATGGATAGAGTCAAACCATTGAGTAACGAGGAGGCACCAAAGTGCATTGACGTGACGTGTATAAAAAGGGGTTGCCTCCAGTTTTTACATCGGTTCACAAATAACCGCCGTTGAATGTGTGAGTTCTTTACGGCGGTTGTTTGTGAACCGGCATAAAAATAATAGTAAGTATATTATTAAGGCTAGCTGATTTTAATATTTAACCATAGTTAAGGTCCCCCAATTAGTATAAACCATGGTTAGATTAGTTATATTTTATCTACGAAAATTGTAATGGAAGACGTATACTGAGGTCTTTTTCCATGAAAATCCCAATTTTGGGGCCAAATTTGAAAAAATCACCGCTGATGGAACTCTGATGCGCTTCAATTCTATAGACACCAAGGACTATTTGGTAACCCTTGCTCTACGCCGCCGTCATTTTTTGTATTCTTTTCTACTGATCGTCGATTAGGGTTTTTGTAAATGTGGTTTCGTCTACTTAATAATCCTGTTGCTTGAGCATTCATCAACCGTTTTCTGCCATTTTCCCTTTTTTTCCCCCAATGCTTTTGATGTCGTAGTTAGGGTATACAAATTTAGGATATGCGTCTCTATTTATTCCTTTCTTTAATTGCTGGATCTTCTTATGTGAGTTTTCTATTTTCTTTATTGGTTCGAGTAATTTATTTGAATTTATTCCGTGATTGTATCTGTCGTATTTGTTGCAGGAAATGGGGAAATAGGGCTCACCTTATTATAATATTATATCATTCATGTCCTCTTCAGGCAATTCAGGCAAGTCAAATTTCAGAACACATATCCAGAACAAGCCCCTTAATTAATTTTGTTTCCCTTCGATTCATCTCTAAATTTGCTTGCTTCGATTCATCTCTAAATTTGCTTGCAGACACATAGCTCCAGGTTGGTCGTAAGTTATTGGAGCTTTTAAGTAATAAGTTATTTATATCCTTATTTTTATGCCGATGGATGGGGAAATATGGAGTCTTCGGTAGGATGAATCGTCTCCATCCTAAGACATTCTTAAATTGCAACATTTTGAAATTCAGAATCTCTCATTCTAAGGGAAGGAAAGTTAACATTATTTGAAAAGCTGATTGAGATGAAATAAACCATGGTTAACACAAAAGTAGGAAAATGATGGTGACACAAGTTCTATAGTTATTAGTTTAACATCAACTAGTTGAGAGTTGAAGAGAGTGAGCTAATATGTAAACAAATGAGGGGACTTGAAAATATGTTAATTATATTTTAAGATGGCTCATATTCATGATAAGTGTGTATTCATCGAATCTTTGGATGGTGATGATGGTTTCGGGTGGTTTATGATGGCGATAATGTTAAAATATTAATTTTCGACAAAATATTAAATTAGTAATACTAGTATTTAAATAAGATCGAAAGGTTTGAGATTATAGTGAAGCCGTAAAGATTTTTAAAACTTTTAAAGTTTCAAATATGATTTCAAACGAATGCATTGTTTCATTCTTATAATTAATGGTTTAATCATTTCGAGAGAAGGATTAAACTACAATTATGATTGCTTTATAGGTTAATGGAATCATAATATATTTGATATATTGAAAATGATGAACATTAGGAAATTATTTCGATTCCAACCCGGTAATATTCTTGAATTTCAAAAATGTGCTTTGATCTAGAAAATTTCTTAGTTGATGATTTGTATTAGTTTATGTTGTCTTTTGTAACGACAAAATTTAAATCATTTCCTATTGTTTAAATAAAAATACACTATCCCTATTATATTACTTGCCAACACTAAATCATTATATGGTACTTGTGTGATTTGACCTTGTTCCTTTCGTATATACATCTACATCGTACGTATGCTGTTAGGTAGTGTATATAAATAAACAAGTTCTTATTACTCAAACCAATTTCTAGTTAAAATAAGAAGCTATCAATAATGATTTATGAGCATTGTATGGATTTTAAAATTCAATTTAATATTCAATGGATTTCAAAAAAAAAAAAAAAATCAATTTACAATTATATCAATTGTTTGTGTGTGTATTAATTTCTCCTCGATGTACACACCAGATTTTGGACACCGCGAGATGGCTCACCTTTATACTTGCTCGATAGGGACATTATCTTACCCTCCCCCTATAGTTTAATCGGGGGAGGGGGAGGAGGAGGGGTTTCCTTTGATTTTATGTGGTAGTCTCACTTTTCCACTACAAAAAAAAAAAAAAAAAAATCGGCATTGCCGACGACCATATCCGTCGGCACTCCGTCGGCAAATCACTTACCGACGGATCTAGGTCGTCAGTGAGGGGGGGGGGGGGGGGGAGGAGGAGGGGTTTCCTTTGATTTTATGTGGTAGTCTCATTTTTCCATTACAAAAAAAAAATATATCGGCATTGCCAACAACCATATCCGTCGGCACTCCATCTGCAAATCACTTAGCGACGGAGGTCGTCAGTGAAACCTTTGTCAGTAATTTAACTTGCCGACAGATTTCGCGCACTGTCGGTATTATGTCGATGGCTTTCCAACGGAAGCTGTTGTCGGTAAGTTGTCGTCGGGATGCCTAACTTTTTTTTTAGATTTGCCGACGAATATTAAGCCCGTAGAGATTATATATTATTTTTTGTTTTGATTTATTAATTCCAACGGATATACTATCCGTCGGTAACATTTTTATGCCGACGGATATAATATTCGTTGGCACTTTTAAAATAAAACCAAAATAATATATTTACCGACAGATTATTTATCCATCGGTAAATCTTCCCATTTAATATTACCGACGACTTTCATGTCCGTCGGTAAATGTATTTTTTATTTTTTCCCTAATAACTTTATTAATTAGAATAACGAACCTGCTTTTATTTCTTTTATTATTCAACCACCTATTTACAAATATTTAAAAGAAAATGCAAATACAAAATAAATTGAATAAATATAAATATGAATCAGAATCAAATCAATTCTACAATAATAATACAACATTTCATAATCAAATAAACTAATCAGCATGAGGGGAAGGGGGAGGAGGAGAAGGCTGTGCTGCTAGCACGGCCATCGCAGCATTAATACGCTCCTAAACTTGTCGCTGGAGTCGCTACTCGAAGTCTATCTGGGGCTGCGCCTGTGCCTCACACATCCTCTGCAACTCCTCCCGAGACTGCGCTTGTGCATCATACAACTATGCAACTCCTCCTAATGCTTCATCTCAACCTCATCGAATTGCGTTTGCAGCTGCTCCAGACGAGTATCAACTTGCTGGGATGACGTAGAGCTAGAGCCTGTATCGAACTCCTTGGCGACACATCCCGTGCCAAATCGTCGACTTTGTTGGGCCTAACAATGGAGAGGTAGACACCATTTGGGTCAACAAACGTGCCGGACACATGTGATGCAGCACGTCTGCTCTCCAACGTAGTCTGAACTTTTGTCTTATATATAAAATAAAATTGCTAATTGTTTTCATGCATAATAATGAATTGCATAAAAAAAAAAAGGACAAAAGCGAAAACCCTAAATTATGGAATGATGAACTAGAGGGAGAAAAAAAAAATATCCAGAGATCTGGATTGGGATTGAGGATTGTTAAAAAAAATAGAGTGGGAATCAAATAGGTGCTCGAGGATATGAATAATTCGGCAAACTCATGAAATAGTGTGTTGTGTTTGGAGAAGACGACTGTGTATAATCAAATAAGAAAATGGAAAGAACAAAGGTAAATGAATAAAGGCTCATTACGACTCTTCAAAGTCTCATTCAATTAACTGGACGAGCAGCCGTATCAATCGTCTCACACCCGAGTGAAGAGAGCAACTCCGAGAGGGTTTTAACAAAAAAAAAAAGAAGGTTCTTCAACATTGGTAGAGCGGGGATTAGGGGTTTTTATTTGGGGGTATTTTTTAACATGGGTTTAGATTATTCGATAGGGGTTTTCCAGATATTAAAAAAAAAAGAAGAAGAATCTTGGGCATGGATTTGATTTTTTGGAAAATATAAAAGAATATGGTTTGGTTCGAACTTGAAGCATACAAATTTGAGAAATATGCCATAACACAGAGGACAAGAGAGTGATGGCGAGGGAGATGGGTTGTGAAAATTAGGGTTTGTGGGTTTTGAGAGCATTCTTTTTCACCGAAGGGAGGAAGGGCTGCTTACAATAAATCTAACAACTTGTCAAGTGATAAAGACCTACGTGTTAAAAGGAAAGGATGCTATAATAACACCCCTTTTTTTATATATATATATATATATATATATATATATATATATTTAAAACACTTGTATTAGGTCAGGTTGATGAATCATGATTGGTTTTTACTATGAAGCATTTGTTTGTGTACGTGAAAGTACTGATTTTCCATAAACGCCATGGACATGGAATGCTGCATAGCTCTTCTCTAAAATGTATAGGGACATCAACGCCATGGACAGTGCAAAGATCTTCTCAAATATGTATAGGGATATATAACTACAAAGGTCTTCTAAAAAATGTATAGGGATATATATGTGAATTTGACACTATTATTTCACCATATATCCTATTTTTAATGATCTCTAAAACAAATTTAATTTTCGTTATGTTGTCACTCTTATTATTATACCGACAGCCTTTAAATAATACCCATATATCTTCCACTACAAAAAGAATCCCAAAGAACTAAAGATTTTTCAAGGGAATTTCGTCCCTCGATTTTACTAAGAGAATATAAAACCGAGGGTAAAACTAAGAGAAATATCCCCAAGAAAACAATATCTCGATTTTTCATTGATTTATCGCCGCCAATATTTCCAAGAGATATAACGAGAGAATTCAGTGGGAATGCTATACCAAGGGAATATGTCCCTCGGTTATATGAAGATTTAATGTAAAACTAAAATAAACTAAACAAAAAAGAGAGGGATTATGAAATCCCTTGAAAAATATCGAGGGAAATCAAAATCCCATTGGTTTTTTTCCAAGGGAATGGAGTCCCTCGATTATTTTTCAAAGGATATCAAATTTTCTTGATTTTTTGTAATAATAATAAAATTGAAAAAATAATAAAATCACCGACCAATGAGTATTTTTTGTGATTGTAAAACATGAATGATGTGGCGTAAATAGGCAGACCTGGATTGGGGTAGACTTGACTCAACGTCGCTGTGAAAGAAGGCGAGAAGCGTGATTAGGTCTGGACTAAGGCAACTAGGGGCTTTTAGGTAGCTCACTCCTAGAAAAGGTCTAACCTTACCCTTTGAAAAGATCAAAATGGGTCAGACTCAGGATGAATCCCTTGTGGGACAATCAGTGGAAAACCCAAGTTCTAGACAGACCTGGCCTCCAGACCTCCTTAGAAGGACCAAGTGGGACATCCAGGAAGGACAAAACTAAGCCAGAGCTGATATTATGAAATCTATTAGGAAAAAGAACAACATTAGGGAAGACCTGGTTCCCAGATCCCCCAGGAAGAGACAAGTGGGACCACTTGTCAGAATTGGTTACGCAAACGGCCCTTGATTCGCGGTTTGTGCTTCCAAGATCCCGGCTGGGGTCCCCACTGGGAAAACTATAAATATCTTAGCCCTAAGGCTGAGGGAGGTGGGTCATTCTTTTGTGCATTCCTTCTTTGCTTCCTGGAAAACACTTCAAACGCTTACTGACTAAGCATGGTCCTTTCTAACTTGTGTTTGTGGTGCAGGTCGGGAAAGCACAGTGGTTTTTGGGCAAAGCTATATTTTCGGTCGAAACAATTGGCACCGTCTGTGGGAAATCTCGATCAAGCTAAGACGTGAGGATTTTCCTATGGCTTCCAATGGGTTACGAAGGAACTTGGTGGGGGAGCTCGGCGGTACTCCCAGCTCCGCTGCGCCGTGGGGTATGCCGCGATCGGTAGAGACATCAACGGCAAGGCCCGAGGGGGCAGAACCGTCAGCTGAAGCCGGATCAGGCGTTGCGCCACCCCCTCCTAGCAGACCAACGCCTGTCGCTGGGGGACTGCTAAACGACACCCTCCTCAGGAAACTGTCTGGGTTAATCGGCAAGGCTGTGGAGGCAGCCGTGGAGAAAAAGTTCTCCGAGATTTCAACCTCGCCCTCTGGCGCGCGGCCAGATCGGACGGTTCCGCTGGCAGAAAAGGAGCCGTTGCGCGGCCAACACACAGATCGGACCCCTCTCCGAGATAGAGAAGAGCATTTTAAAGTGTAATTTTTTGTGGTTTTAAAGGTTCATGACTTGGTCTTATCGGAAATCGATTCAATTGTGAATTTCAATGTGTTTCAAACTTTGAAAATAAAAGGAAAATGAAAATAAAAGGAAAATGAAAATAAAGCAATTAAAATAGCTAAACTATCCTAGAAATTGAAATTGCATGTTGGTAGAATGCCTCATCGTATGTTTCAAATAGAAATGCAAAGAAATAATGGAAATAAGAAAGAAAATACAATATTTCACCAAGTACAAGCATGCAAGCACAAGGTACAACTATGCATAAAATCCTAAATAAAGCAAATTAACAAAAATTAAAAGCATGGATGTAAAGAGCAATGGAAATTAGCAAAAAAGTTTGAAACTTTAAGGATAATAACAAGAAACAAAGTCTAGATCTAGGATTAAGCATGAAACAAAGCATAAAAATAAAATTACAAATAAAGCATAGCAAAAACTCAAAATCAAGACGATCCAAGAGCCTATCTATGATCTAGATGTGTCACTCATCTAGATTCCATAGCCAATTCATAGATTTCATCATGAATTCAAGGTGCTAAGACAAAAAGCATAAAATGAAGAACAAAGCATGGAAATGAAGAACAAACATGGAATTAAAGCATAAAACATGAAATTGGAGGGAAACTTACTTGAATTAAGAAATGAAACAAAGCTTGAATGTAATTGCATCAAAGTAACAATCCAAAAGAGTATTTGGATTCTTCTTAGGCTTACAAACCCAAGGGGGTGCTTGAAATTAAATCTAATCTAGGAAAAAGAAATTACATAAAAGTTTGGAATTGAATCTAAAACCTAAAAAAGATAATTATCTAAGAGCTTGATGAGTAATTTTATCCCAAACCCTAGCTTGGGTTGGGAAGGGAGTGATATCTTCAAAGGAGCAAGGTGTGGGCTTTATATACTTGTTTGTAGGGGCAAAAACGTCCAAAAATACTCAAAATGGCCGAACTCCCAGCGATGCAGTCGATCGACTGACAAAGCAGCCAAAAATCGACTGCTTCATCCTCGAACAGCCAAACTCTCTGTCCAGCAGTCGATCGACAGAAACCCAGTCGATCGACTGCCAAGAATACGGAATCAACCAACGTTGTCTTCAAATGAAATGTAGCCCTTCCTCCTGTTTATCATTTTGCGTTTGATTTGAGTCATTTGAAATTTTTCTCCGAGATTTATGGGCTCCACACCAAAACCTGCCACAAGCGAGGTGGCGACAAACTGTCTCCACTTAAAGCTGATTTTTACCATTCTTAGACTCGAAACTTGGAATTGTTGTAAACACAAAAGTTTTAGAAAATTCTCTCATATTTCCAATGGTATAAAGTGGAGGCAAATGACACAAGTGATTCTGGAATATGCTTGCATTACGACAACTGAGACATCCACCGAGCGAATATAATCCCTTTTAGCCACCTACAAAATAAGAATTCAAACTTAAAAACCCAAAAATAGCACAAACACCTCACACTTATTTCACTTAAAGAAAAAAAGATAATAAACAAGAAAAAGACCTAAAACCTAATGAAAAACGACTCTAAACTACTAGAAACGACGTTAAAGTCTAACTAAAGACACAAGAAAAAACACAACAATTACATGCAAAACAACTACCCCACACTTATCGGTTTGTTCGTCCTCGAACAACGAAAAGAATCGAGAGTGTACATGCAATGAAATTATGTAAAAAGAAAAATCCTTGTGCTTATCCTTATTTATAAGATGAAAGTATCAACATAAACTCGCTATCGTCAAGCATTGCTCGTATTACTCTTTCTCAAATGCAAGCCAAATCGATGACTTCCTCACAAAGGGAAATTTTGAGGGTGTTCGCTCAATTCGCTCAAGTGTTTGATATGGGACGTGTATACGCTCAAGTCGAACAATGCATGCACCTCGTCAAGATTTCACAAATCGGATGCTCAAAATTGCTCATAGTACATGATCAAACAAGAATCGAAAGAGGTCTTTATTATGGATTGTAATGTTGGCTCTTTGGTAAGGTATGTAATATATGGATATAGTGGCTAACCACACGATCAAACGTGATCAATAACACACAAAATCCTAACTTCTTAAACCCGAAGCTTATGATCGCTTCACCTTTCCCAATTCACCAAACTTTCATTCGAAACCCCTTTCATTCACCCACGTTCCCGACTTTTTATTTCACAACACTTAGAAGCTTTTTGAATTTGCTTCTTTTTACTAAATTTAGCCTTTTTGAATTAGGCTTTTCACTTGAACGCACGCTTTATCACTTTTCGTGATTTGTGTTGGAGTATTATTCTTTTTTCTTCTTTTTTTTTGTAAGCAACTCAAAACCCGAAACCCACAATCGATTTCCCTCACATTTCTCGTTAACTAACAATAAACTCTCTCACCTCACAATTATGTGGATACAAGAGCTAAAATCGAGCTCGGCTAACAAGAAACGGGATAAAGGCTCAAGGGGGCTCATTTGGAATTTTTAAGTAGCTTATATATATGAATATGGCCGGAACAAGGGTGATATATGTGCCTCGATGTCATTTTCAAATTCAATCATGTACGAGCAAAGTCAAACCTCCTCAATGCAATTTCCATAAAAATGCAAGCAAGCCGATAAATCACACAAGGCTACTCACAAGTTTGCATCGAATTCGGGAGCAAAATCAAAAGAGCTTTTAGAGCTTTGCAATCTTTTCACGAGAAAATGTTGATTATATATATATATATTATATATATATATATATATGAGGGTTTTGGACGAAGCACAAAAATTCAACTCCTTACACAAGAGGCCATAAACATGCAAAAACCCGAAAAGTAAACTATTCAAACTTCCAAGCACATGTAATTGTTCAACAATGTAATAAAGACACAAACGACACAAAAATCGACTCAACCATATAATTGCGCAAATAGTAAGCGTCACTTCGCCAAGGCTCGAGTTAAGAACAACAAAACATGCTTTTCGACACCCGGACCCTAACCACCTACCCACCCCACACTTAAACCATGCATTACCCGCATTTTAATGAAAATCAAGTAAAAGGAGGGTGAATAGAAACTTCCTTAACCGAGCGAGTTTGAGTCAAGTTCGGTAGGGTCCACCTAAGAATCAAGCAATCCAAGCAAAAATCGAGCGTAGCTAGTAACTCCCGGCTCCACGAATGCTACTCACTTATCCATTCAACAAAGGTTGGAGTCGACAAACAAAACCTAGAGAAGAGAATCACACAAATTTAAAAACACAAGGAAATATGTACATGAACTTCAACAAAATATTTTTTTATATGTTTTTCAATTTTTTAAATGTTTTTGGATTATTCAATAAAAGAAAGAAAGAAAGAAAGAAATGGAAACAACTTGGGTTGCCTCCCAAGAAGCGCTTGTTTTACGTCATTAGCTCGACGTACTCCCTTTTGATCAAGGCAGGAAGATCACGGGATGGTCCATCAACACAATCTCCTCCTTGTCGGGAGGATCCACTCTATGGTTCTGGAGTTATGCTTGCATTATGACAACTGAGACATCCACCGAGCGAATATAATCCCTTTTAGTCACCTAAAAAACAAGAATTCAAACTTAAAAACCCAAAAATAGCACAAACACCTCACACTTAGTACACTTAAAGCCAATAAGATAATAAACAAGAAAAAGACCTAAAACCTAATGAAAAACGACTCTAAACTACTAGAGATGACGTTAAACTCTAACTAAAGACACAAGAAAAAACACAACAATTACATACAAAACACATTTCTCTACTTCCGATAGCGAGACGTCGAGTCAGGCCAACCCAGGTCTGGCCGAACAGATGCAGAGCCTACACGCGATCCCGTTCACGAGGAGGAGGTAGAAATTTTCGTGGCCGTGGCAGAGGTGGTAGATACTATAAGAACACGAATGGAAAACCATCATGTCAACTCTGTGGAAAAACTGGTCATATGGCTCTAAAAGGTTTCAAGAGATTTGATGTGAATTTTTTAGGCCCTACCTCTGATGCCAACAGCTCAAGCTTTTCTGTGGAAAACCCTCAAGCTCATTTAAGTGCAGGATTCAGTGCAGGAGTCAATTCTACAGATGGACACTGGTATTTTGACAGTGGAGCAACAAATCATGTGACTGCAAACATGGAGAATCTCACTTTACAATCAGCTGACTATCAAGGACAAGAAAGGCTTTTAGTAGGTAATGGTTCATCTCTTTCTATAGTTAAAATAGGTTCAGGGAGAATTCCTACATCCACACACTCAAATTCCTTATCTCTAAAAAACATCCTATTTGTGCCAAATATAACCAAAAATCTGCTTAGTATTTCTCAAGTCAGAAAAGACAATAATGTTCTAATTGAGTTTTATCATGATTGTTGTCTTGTTAAGGACAAAACTACACATCAAATCCTACTAGAGGGCAAGCTCAAACATGGACTGTACCAGCTTGATCTCTCTGGTCTTCACAAGCCAAAAGCTTCCTCATTCTCCTCATGTACTCAAGCTTATCCTAGTTCAAGTTTTTCCACTCTTGATATCTTTAATAAAGAAGTAGTTGCTTTGTCTGTTTCAAAAGATGTCAATACATGGCATCAAAAACTAGATCATCCTTCTAAATCCATTTTAGCTACTCTGATGCATAAAATGCAAATACCTGTTTGTTTGAGTAATGTCAATTTCTGTCATGCCTGTAAACCTGGAAAAATGCATCAGCAATACTTTGTATCTCAGCCTACCAAAACATTGCTCCATTTCAATTACTGCATTCAGATATTTGGGGCCCTTCTCATGTGTTATCTTGTGATGGTTATAGATATTACATTCATTCCATTGATGATTATACAAGATACACATGGATTTATCCTTTAAAAACAAAATCTCAAGCTTATCAAATCTTTCAAAATTTTATATCTCTTATTGAGAGGCAGTTTCAAACAAAAACCCAGTGTTTACAAACTGATTGGGGAGGAGAGTACAGATCCTTTGCCCCTATTTTTATCAAAATTAGGAATTTATTTCAGACATCCATGTCCTCACACACACCAACAAAATGGCAAAGATGAAAGGAAACACCTACACATTGTTGAAGTAGGTTTATCCTTATTAGCACAGGCCTCTCTTCCTTTCAAATATTGGTGGGATGATTTTTACTCATCCACACACATAATCAATCTTTTACCAACACCCACCCTAAAAAACATTTCTCCTTATCAGTCTTTATTTCATCATTCTCCAGACTACTCATTCCTAAAAGTTTTTGGTTGTGCTTGCTACCCTTATCTAAAACCATACAATGCCCACAAATTCATGTTTAGATCCTCAAAATGTCTTTTTCTAGGATACAATGCTCATCCTAAAGGCTATAGGTGTCTAAGCATCACTGGAAAATTATATATAGCAGCCACAATTGAGTTCAATGAGTGTGAGTTTCCCTACAAGGAAATGTTTCAAGACAAACCACAACCTTCTATCCTTTCACAATTCACTCATACTTCTCATATGCCTCTCCCTGTCCTTCTTGTCAACAAACACTCAAAACATAGTCTCAGCAGAAACCTCTCCTCATCAACACAACACTATAAATTCCAGTCCAGAGGGTATTAACCTCACAGTTCATCTTCCTATTTCATCTTTACAGCCCACTCATACATCTGACACCACAATATCCTCTGCTCCCTCCTCAAATCCACCTCCACCTCCATCTCATTCAATGGTAACTAGGTCTAAAAATGGCATTTACAAACCAAAAGCCTTATATGCAATCACTTCTTCAATCCCTCACCTTGAACACTATCTACTTCACAAGCTCTTCTTGATCCTGATTGGAAAGCTGTAATGGAGGGTTAATATTATGACTTGATAGAAATAAGACCTCGAAATTGGTTGACTACAAACCCTTTATGCATGTCATATCAAACAAGTGGGTTTTTAGGACTAAGTACAAATCTGATGGCAGCAGATAGGCTCAAGGCAAGGCTAGTTGCTAGAGGTTTTGAACAACATGTAGGAATAGATCTATTGGATACCTTTAGTCCTGCTGTTAAGCCTATCACTGTTAGGTTAATTCTAACTCTAGCTGTCACATCACATCGGTCCATACAGCAAATTGATATAAACAATGCCTTCTTACATGGTGACTTGAATGAAGTAGTATACATGACTTAACTAGAAGGCTTTGTAGACTCTAAAAATCCCAATGCTGTTTGCAGATTAACTAAGGCTCTCTATGGACCCAGGCAGTCTCCCAGGGCTTGGTTCAGTAAGTTGGAAAATTTTCTTATGTTTATAGGGACAGAACCAATATTTTAAAAGTGCCAAACCAATATTTTTATTGATAAATGAAAAAAAAAACTATGAAAATTGTACCTTAGTTGCCTAATGAAAATGTCTCTCTTGTTTACCGTTACCTGTGCGGATGATATTTGGACCACGTGTATTGGAGCAACAGATTCCAATATCCCTACAACATCTGTAAAATAATGAGACCTACTGTTTATTTTTGACATAAATAAAAATAATAAATATAAGAAAATAATGTCATTTTAGTGAAAATGAAACTTGTCATGAAGTATTCATGTTCTGATCTGCTAAGAATGTCCTGCATTGTCGCAAAACGAAAGTGATATCGAGGATAGCTGTCAATATTGTTTATGATTTCCTCAATTTCCGTTGTGCTGTTCAAATACAACCTGTGCTCGTTTGGGACCGAATTGTGTGATATCTTGGGTCTGGTAATTTGAAACATTTTGATTTTGTAAACACGTCCCTCTATGAGTTTGTTGTCGAAATCCTCTTTTCCATGCATGGCATTATTCTGAGAATGAGTGTATGCATAAATTATTGCCTATATATAAATATGGACATATATATATATATATATATATATATATATATACATGTATAAATAGATAAACAGACACAAATACACACGTTACCTGATCATCTACAGCCAAGAAATGTGTGCTAACGAACCTATTATGAGGAGGCAATATGGTTTTCCAAAGTCTAACAATTCGAACAATTATGAATGCTCGAATGCCAGGTTTGATATCTGACAATTTAGCCTCCAGTAGCTGAGTAACCTGCACATTTTCACATTCTCACAGTATGGAATGTATAGATGATCAGTAGTTGTTGTGTGCCAATCATAATATGTAGTATGAAATGCATTAGAGAACATAAATGAAACGTAAAATTTAAGAGAAATAATAATATATAAATTGGATGGCATATATGATGTTAAGGAAAATAGGGAGAAAAATCTAGGTACCTGAATTTACAATATTGGAATAAGTTGAAGAATAAGTTTAAATAAAAGTGTCTCAAAGTTTATAATATGAAATGACCAAAATAAGTCATGCAAATGGCAGAAAAAATGGGCAGTTTGTTTATATGTAAAATATTACAGTAGCTATTTTTGGATATAATCAAAAATTTCTTTGTACACAACATTCCTTGTGATATTTGTTGGTTTTCCATTTTCATCATGTATTAAAATCCGTAACCCGTGTCTGGAAGTGACTCTTGAAAGCGCAACATAAAGTTGACCGTGTGTGGAAATTGGCCTGGATAGGTAAATACCGAGAAACTCAAGAGTTTGTCCTTGGCTTTTATTTATAGTCATAGCATAAAACAACCGAAGTGGGAACTGTTTTCTGTTTAAAATAAAAGGCCATTTTTTGTCTTTGATGGTAAAAACAATTTTTGGAATTAACACTTTATCTCCTAGGTGTTCTCCAGTAATTATTCTACCTTCAATAACATTAGAGGCCATATGTGTTATTAAAAGCCTAGTTCCATTACAAAGACCATTAATCGGACTTATGTTTCTTAGAAGCATGACCACGACACCTATTTTCAAGTTCAAAATATGGTTAGGAACTCCGGGAAAAGTAATAGCATTTAAAACTTCAGGAGGATATAACATGTCCTGACTCGAGAATTCAATTGAAGATTTGGACAAAGTATCACAACTACGATATATGCTCATAGGACCAGGTATTTTTTCCAGGATATATGCATTAAGCAGATCGACGGTATTATTATGAGGAGTGACAATTGCTCTCTGCCGTAAATATAGAGGATCAGGAATTTTTTTATGAAAATCAACGTATACTGCTTCAAAAATAATCTTCAAAGGATCTCCTGTTATGTTTATGAGAAATTCATCTGGTATTTTTATCCAATCTCCATCTTCAGAATCATTTTAAGGACTGATGGTATTTTCCCATCTCCAATCTTCAGAAGCCACTCGGCAAACAAAAAAAGGTCATTTTTGGAATGATTGTCAAGTTGAGGTTGTAATAATCTCATATTTGTCCGCAGGGTGTGTATCTCACATTTTTGCCAAAGCTGAGAATTACATATGGTGGCATTTAAAATGTCGTTCTTTGTTCCTGATGGTATTACTGGCAGAATTTYTCGAAAATCACCACCAAAAACAARGGTTATTCCACCAAAGGGTTTATCGGGGGAATGTGTAGTTAAATTACTGAAAATATATTTCAGTGATTTGTCCATAGCCTCAATGCAAAATCGATGTACCATTGGAGCCTCATCCCAAATTATAAGRTTTGTTTGCCTCAGTAACTCGGCAAGTTGGGTTCCTTTTTTTATTTCGCAGGTTGACCACTGATCAATTGTGAGTGYAATTTTGAACCGAGAGTGAGCCGTTCTTCCTCCTGGTAATAATAGTGAGGCTATCCCAGATGAGGCTACAGCTAGAACAATTTGTCTYTTTGAACGGAAGCTGGCTATAATTGTTTTCCACAAATATGTTTTACCCGTTCCTCCGTGGCCATTAACAAAAAACATTCTACCTTCATTCATGTCGACTGAATGTTTTATTATATTGTAGATCTCTCTTTGTTCTGGATTTAAACTTGTAAGCATTTGTAGATGTTCCTGTTGAAGTTCTCTAATATTGTAGTTTGACTCTTAAAAGATCAACCTGTTATTAGTGGAAGGTCWGAGGTTTTTATTTGGTTGAGGTAACTTCTTGTCTTCCAAAGAACTGTAATTTTGTAATAATAACTCTTCAAGAGCTATGAGGACATAATTTCGCAAATCAGTATCAGGCATTAAGAACCTTTCAACATTTAAAGCTCTTCTGAATTTACGTTCTYTATCATCTGACATTATACGCCAGTTTTCCTCAAATAATACTGTTGGATTTGCAACCTTCAGTAATATCAAGCAACCAACAAAAATAACATTAGTCTACTATGCTTAAAATATGTGATTGTCAAATAAATATTTTATTTTACTAAGGATTTTACTAAGTTTCAAATTTCTGAAAATGATTTGTTCAAATAAACAGAACCAAATAAAGGAAAAAAATAATGGGCCTAAGTGTCAATTATATAAAAAAAGATATAGAAGGTTTGCCTGACCAAAAGTTTTAGGTTTCAAATAAGAAGGAAAAGAAAATGAGCATAAAAGTTTTTTTAGGAAAAAAGATGAACAAATTACCACATGACACGTGCTACTTCTATGGATAATTTCTTTCGATTTTATTTTAATATACCTTGAGAAAAAAAATCAGAATTTGAAAATGTAATACATGTAAATGTATTTAGGAAATACAATTACATTAATGGGTTTCATTTTATTAAATATGGAAAAAATTATAAACTATTTGTTTAAAAAAAGAAGGAATAAAAAAGTTTCCCCATTACTAACCACACAATTGCAGCCCAATATGTTTTCAGTAATTTTTGAATTAATATATTTATTTTATAAGATGTTAGCGAAAAAAGGGACAATTATAAAAGAGMTGTGTATTGTTAACAATATTGAAACCTAATTTTTTTGGTTCATCATACCTTATAAATGACTGATTCTTACACCTAAAACTTTAGACGTTATTTGTAATGGGATTGGAAAGGAAAATAAAATAATTTTTTAAAGAAATGAGAAATATTAAATCAACCTAGATATATTTTTTTTGGTTTTTAGTGTTCTTTTTAGTTTAGTTTTACTAAAAAGAATTTTTCCTTTTTTTTATTGGTCTCTAGGGTTCTTTTAAGATTGTTGAAATTAGTAGGGTTTTTTATTGTCTCACTATACAAATATAAATGCATACACTTTTCATTATCATTCCTGGTACAATTATATTATTTTTATTTATCGGTAATTATCTATTAGTGCAACCTAATGTTATATAATATATCTATATATTGATATATATATTTATTTATTTATTTATTTATTTTGTATATAATAAATCTGACATTTTAGATTTGGTATATGAACAACTGTTCTTATTATTTCAAAATTATATTAGTTTTGGTTTTCTTTTAAGAATACCTTTTTACGAAAGAGAAAAATGAAAATAAAATATTATTTCTGCATATACTAAACAACTATATATATAGTAGTAATTACTATCTTTAAATGTTTATTATCCTAAATAAATACACTATTTTGTATATATATTGATAATGAAAATACATTTGTAAAATTTACTGAAAATGAAAATTACACTTATTGGAAATTATATTACTTGGTTTTGTATATATTTTTAAAAATCATTGAAATAAAGAGAAAATAAAACAAAAAAGGGTGAACACGAAAATGGCAGAGAATTTTTTATTTTAAAAAAATAAAGAAATCAAATGAAATGAGCTTTAAAATAAAAAGGGAAAAATTATGAAAAATAAATATATAAACCACGTGACATACAAAAGAAAGAGGTCAAAGAAGGATAAGTTATCATATACGTAAATTATAAAAATGAAATGGGTCCTATTTATATTAACTTTACTAATTTATGTTAGTCAGTTTGAGCAAAAATTTAAACAGATTATGAGATTTTAAATTTGGCATGATAATCTTTGTTATATATTTAACATAAAATAAAATGAGGTCACAATTAATAATCAAAATTAAATGGTAAATATTATTACTTACCTCACAAAACAGAAGAATGGTAACAAATAGGTCTCTAAGTTGCTTAGATGTTGCCCAATGCGAGGCCTGGAGTAAAGCTTCCTCCATTCTCCATCATCCTCGAGCAAGCCATATGCCTCACATGCAGCCTGGAACGTAGAATAAAACCACACCATGAACTGTTCTGATTTCCTCATGATTCCTTGCTCCTCTAACAATGTTGGACAATAACCTCAGGTAATACAACTCACCAGCTGCTGGATTTATATAGATTATTCTGCCAATGCACCTGCCATTAGTCCGTGGTTTCCATTATGTTTTATCTTTGTGCCAGACCCACTTCGTTGGGAAATCAGCATATAATAATTGTCTTGCACTTTCATATCGTTGATTAGCAGTCATCCACTCTGTGAACATTGTTCGTTCGACATTTGGTCTGGTCAAGACTTTATGAAGTGGTTCGTTGTCACCAAAATAAATATTTTGTTGTTCGGGAAGGTGTATTGTCAATCGCAAAACTGCAGGTTCTCTGTGATGAATTGGAAACATAAAAAGTCGCCATGCAGCCACATATGCCGAAAGGTACCTACAATCGAGGTATGCTTTTATTTCATCTTGTTGAACTATTTGTTCGTCATCATTTCCGTGGCTGGTTTGTTCTTGCTCAATCACAACTCTTGCACGATCTGGTCCCTTGTTGATGTATTTGAATAAATATTTAATTGCTCTTGTTTGATTACAGATTTCTACATTGATATGATCTCTGTAACGAACAATCAAATCAACATTATGAGGTACAACAAATCTATTATCCAGTTTTATTTTATTCTTCGTACAGAAATTATTTATGTCTCTTCTTTAATATATTGGATAGCCACACTCATCAATAATGGTTTCAGGTTGGAACATTTTTGGGAAGAATTTGGCGCACCTCTTTCCAGTCATGCAGGGAGCATTGTAATTAGCAGGACCGCAAGGACCGTGCATCATGAATGATGTAACAGCCTCATAACCAATTGGGTCCACTGTTTGATTTGGTATTTCAACTGAAACAAATCTGTCAATATCTGCAGCAGTTTTAAACTTCGAACATGGTTGAAGCCATAAAAGAATGTGCACATGTGGTAGGCCACGTTTTTGGAACTCAATCGTATAAGTAACTGCAAGGTTTAATATTAAGAAGATTAAGTCAATATATATAGAAAAAAAAATCAGCCATCAAAAAATATATAAATAAACTAATGTAGTATTATCATTAACTCCTTTGGATTTTGAAAAGAAAATATGAAAAATAATAATAAAAACAGAATAAACATTCAATGATTATAAATTTGAAGAAATTTATTTACTATTGGATTAACTGTAGTTTATATGGGAAATCAAATGATAGTAATGAATTTCATTTCTAAATTTCAATTTGCTCCTAAATAAGATTCGGTAAAACTAAGAGAATAGATATTTTGGAAAACAAAATGATTTCAGAAAAAAGGATTCTAAGTAGTCAGTTTACATGTTACTTATTCGGGCTATCATTTCAACTTTCATAAATATTTAGAAAATGACCTATGACATAATGCAAGTTAAACAATCTGAATTTTTTTACTCAAATTACTAATCTATGTATACCATTAACAAATAAGAAATTCTAACCTTGAAATTTATTATCACATTATATTATATTGTAGTTTTTAATATAGAATTTTTTACTGTCAAGAAATATATTTACTCTATATATGTAYATTATGTGCTTTTAAAATGAAATAGAACAACGTATTATCGACAGTATGAATGCAAAAAGAATAATCATAATTTGATTTTAGTAAATTATAGTTTAATAGAAAAGTAAATTTTTTAGATTCAAAAAGTTCTTTTCTTCTCATTTTGTTTGCCTTTTTTTTTTTGGGTTGGTCTAAACAATCTTATTAAAATGAGAATGATTTGATTTCTTACAATAATTTTATTTTCTAATGAATACTACTTATAATATTTTGAACTACCTCAGTTCAGACTTATATGTGTACATAACAGTAGATTTATTTACCTAAAAATTTAATCATGTAAAGATTCTATTTCTGACAAAAGAAATTACAATCTTACCATTTWTCCCCTTTATAAAAAATTAAACTCAATTTATATATTGTAYATAGCTTTGAAGACCTCAAAGAAACTKATTTCTAGTTTCCTYATTTAGTTGAATAAATTTGKTGTAATATAAGCATTATACCTGCCAAAGCTTTCCCAAAATGTGCCCTTTTCATAAGATCCTCCAGAAGTTCGGRCAACTTTAATTTAAATATCCTGGCAACAATATCAMGTCTATCTTCGGCTTTTTGGCCATCTATCAACCGGACAGCTTCCTCTATTTCAACCCAGTGAGCGTTYCAGGTAAACGTTATAAACAAATCAGGAAATCCATAATATCGACATATGGCCAGGGCATCTTGGTAGTTTTGGAATAAATATCGAGAGCTGCRCGTAAAGCTTGCAGGTAATATTATTCGCTTTCCAATTGATTCACCTKTTACATCTCCACTGTGCATTGCATCTCTAATATCTTTGTACATTTCTGCTCTTAATCTTTTTTGGTTATTCCTGATATAAAGCAATCTGTCCTCATCAGTAGCGGAGAACGCATCAGTGATAAACTGTTGGAATAACTTTCCACCTCGAAGTAAAGTATTTTGCAAGATAAAATGTGTTTGTATTTTATATGCATAATACTCCCTCATACTAATTGTTCTTCGTTTGAACTTCTCTTTTACCGGAGATGAAACAAATCGAATTCCAAGCATATACCCGTCCTCACCATGCAGAAATAATAGTGGATATTGCATGGCCATGTATAAAGGATGAAATATACTAATTCTTTTCAATCCGTCATTTTTATGCTCAAGAATGACATCTCTATCTCCATTTCCCACACCTATATCTCCGACAATGAGTGCGGCAATTTCTGAGCCAACAGGTAAATCGTAATTCTTTTCATTAAGTGTCCGAGCAGATTTCAGTCTGTTATGTCTTCTAGTAGATAGCAGTCTAAGCCTGAACGATGCGTGCTCTTGTTCATATCTACCTCTTGCCATGTGAAAAGCTTTAGCTATTTCGTTGAGTTCAGTAAGCATTGTCAGAATGTTTTCGACAATGATCCTATCTATGTTTAACGCATCTGGATCTCCACAAACAGCCGAAATACGATTAGACACTTCATTGTCGGTATCATAAATGTACAATTGAGCAAATTTGGCATTCTGTCCAGGAAGTGGTAAAAGGGACCCAAGCCTATGATGTGTTTGTCCATTTATTCTGAATACGTATGGCTCGTTGTCGTTGTTGATACTATTATCAATTTTCCCTCCTAATGATGTGAATTGGAACAACGAATTGTACAGCCTGATATTGTTCTTGAAATAATGATACAGCTTTCCACTTTGTGGTTGAAGTAGATGATCCAAGAAAGGGGGTGTAGGACATGGAGGAGTTAACTGTATCAAGCCCTGTTTGCAGCATAGTGAAAAAATAGGATAATTAACTTTCGGAGTCACCGACACTCTCTCCTCATACCACATCTTTGCCTCACAAAAGCGACAACTTATATTAGGAGCACCAAAAGTCTGGATTTCATAACAGCGTCCTGTGGAAACAAAAATAAAATAGAACTATAAGAAAAGAAAGATTGAATGTGCATGAAAGTTCAACTAATATATGAATTATTTTTGGAAAAAAAATTAACTCACTCAAATGTTGAACCTTTGAAATATGCACCTGTTCTCCTTCAGTGATAGTCGGTGGATCGTTACCTAAAACATAAAAAAAATGAGGAAAATAGAACCAAAAGAAACTATAAATAATTGCTAGGAATGAAATATTTAATAAAAATTTGATTACCATTTAAAATATTTCTCCTCCACCCTGTGGGATATTGGACAGCATTTCCGAATGAATCATTAGGGTTTGCGCTTGAAGAAGCCATCCGGTTAGGTAAAAATGTATGTGAACCAGTTCGAAATTTATTTTCCAAATACTGCGAAAGGCTATCTGACAAAGGCTTTTGAATGCTAACTGTTGTGATATCTCCTCTTTCGTTTACTTTTGATGACATGAAAATCTCATCACAACATTTTTTGGTAGCATTACAAAACCTAGGAGGCTGAACATCACATCTAGTACTCTCCGAAATCAATAACTCAATCTTCTGTTTATTTAGTCTTTTGGATTTCAGAATACTAAATCTATTCAATCTGTTAGTTTTTGCCTGGGTAGGATCCACATTATTACAAACAACTGGAGAACAACGTTTCCTTTTTTGAGTCATTCTACTAAATCTAATTTTGTGAAATTAACCTGAACACTATATAACAATATGTTTATCGAATGATGCAGTTAAATATTAATTATTTGAAGAGGAATATATCTGACTGCATTAACGTGAAAACATAATAAAGTTTAATGTTCAAGATATTACCTTTCTTTCAGAAGATCTACGCTCCATAGTTAATTGAATGACTTGTAAAACGAATAAGATGAAAACAAAACCATGGTTAGTTACCCCTCACAAAAACACCACAAAATCAAGAAAAATATTCTAGGTGAACAATAAGAACATAGTAAGATAAACTAACCTAATATACAAATTTATGTGACTCTATCAATATATCAACTCCAACTGATTTATATGACAACTATGCAGATATTTAATTTCAATCAAATAACCTTGCGCATAAATCAGTATTTTTAAAATCTTTATGTAAACTAACATCTAGTTTTTCAAAGTTTATGGGATTTTCAAAGTAATTGTAAAAACACACAAAAAAAATATATTTGAAATATAACTATGAATATTACAATCTTCAAATGAAACTAAACCTTGATAAGCACTGTCTTCTTATATGTGTGTTGGGTTTCGGGTTCCTGTTATAAATTGAATATAAAAAAGACTTGAAAACCAAAAATAATCTGAACTTGGATTGGTATATGAAATATGTTTTCTTAACTTTGTTATTTAACTATTGTTTAATACTTTCGACAATCTCCATGAGAAACCACCATTTCTTTCGATCATAAAAAAATTCATAAAGTATATTTACTCATTTTTTTTCCTTTTTATTATTCTCCTACCTATTACATCTACCCACTTTTCAAAAAAATATAATTAAAACAACGCTTCTACAGGACAGACCTCAATTTCACCCCAACCAACAGAAACAACAGCAACAATAGCAGCTCCTATGGATCAAACTACACTCAAGGCTCTATTGGGAATCACAATGTGAATGTGGCTAACACCACAAACAGTGACTCACAGTCTACTGCAGATTTTAATTGGTACCTTGACTCAGGAGCTAGCAGCCATGTTACTTATGACCTTGGAAATCTCAATATAGCAGCTGATTATCATGGAACAGACAAGGTGCAGATTGGTAATGGCACAGGTTTGAATATCAATCATTATGGTAATTCCATTGTTCAATCCTCTGAAGCACATTTTCCTCACTCATTTGTCCTTAAAAGCTTACTTCATGTCCCTCACATAACAAAAAATCTGATTAGTGTAAGTCAGTTTGCTAGGGACAACCATGTTTTCTTTGAGTTTCATCCCAACATTTGTCTTGTGAAGGATCAGGGAACAGGAATGGTACTACTCCAAGGTATTGTTAAGGATGTACTCTACAGATTCAATCTTGTTAATTCCAAATCAAGACCTCATCATCTACCAGAGAGACTCTTCAATAAAGGCCCTCTAGCTGTTAACTCCTTAGAAGTTAAGAATAAGCCAAGTTTGGAACTTTGGCATTCTAGATTAGGCCATCCTTCCTTTGATGTTGTTAAACATGTCTTTGTGTGTTCCATGCTTACAATCTAAATTTCATAAGGTTCCTTTCCCCGATTCTGAATCTAATTATGAGTTATTTGACTTGATACATACTGATTTATGGGGACCTGCACCCACAAAATCTTTCAGTGGTTTCAATTACTATGTGAGTTTCATTGATCATGCTTCTAGGTATACTTGGTTATATTTACTCAAACACAAATCAGACACACATCAAGCCTTCATTCACTTTTTTAAACTCACTGAGACTCAATACAACAAACATCTCAAGGCTGTTCAAAGTGATGGTGGAGGAGAATTCATAACCTTGTCCAAATTTTTTCTTGATCATGGCATTAAACACAGGATGTCTTGTCCCTATACCACTGAGCAAAATGGACTTGCTGAGAGGAAACATAGGCATATAGTAGAGGTAGGTTTAGATCTTTTAGCAACCTCCCACATTCCTCAAAGGCATTGGGATTCAGCCTTCACTTCTGCAGTTTATCTGATCAACAAGACTCCTTTAAAACACCTCAGCTACAAGAGCCCTCATGAGATCCTCACCAAAACTAAACCTGAACTCAATCATCTCAGAGTTTTTGGATGCAAATGTTACCATTATATGAGACCTTATAATTCCAATAAAACTCAATTCAGAAGCATGGCTGGAACCTTTTTGGGCTATAGTAACTCTCACAAGGGCTATAAAGTTCTCTTGCCTAATAACAAACTCCTTATCACAAGACATATTGTCTTTGATGAAAATTCCTTTCCCTTCTTTAAAGGAGCCAACACTGGGAACAATGATGTCATTTCACCCTCTCCTACCAATTCCACTATGCCATCTTTACCTCAGAACATTGAACATATTACCTCTTTTCCTGCAGTTAGTCCATCTCATTTACCCTCTGATCATGTTGACTCTAGTCCACAAGAAACACCTCAGCAACATCACTCCTCTAATCACACACATAATGATCATGATTCTGATCAAAACTCCACCTCCTCATCACATCATGATCTTCAGAGTGGTAGAATCTTTGTGAATTTACCTATTGATAGTATTCATGCACCTCCTGCTGTTACCACTGACACTGATTTGCAGGAACCACCAAGCAATGAACCAAGAGGCCACCACATGACCACCAGTTCAAAATCTGGAATTTACAAGCCCAAAGTTTATCAAGTAACTGGTTTTGTGCAGGAACCAAATAACTTAAAGGAGGCCTTGAACAGTCCTGAGTGGAAATGTGCAATGCAGGAAGAGTTAAATGCCCTTTCAAAGAATCAGACTTGAACTCTCATCACTTTACCTCCTGATAAACAGCTTATAAGTTGCAAATGGATTTACAAAGTCAAGAAGAATGAAGATGGAACTCTAAACAGGTACAAGGTCAGACTAGTTGCTAAAGGCTATACACAGACACCAGGCTTTAATTTTACAGAGACTTCCAGTGCTGTTGTTAAACCATCTACTATCAAAGTTGTGATATCTTTAACTATCTCTAAATCCTGGTGTATCAAGCAGCTTGATGTGGCAAATGCCTTTTTGAATGGTGATTTGGAAACTGATCTGTATATGACACAGCCACCTGGCTTTGAGATAGGGAACAACAACAACCTTGTGTGCAGATTAAAGAAATCTCTATATGGGCTCAAACAAGCCTCCAGGGCTTGGTTCAACAAGCTAAACACAATCCTCCAATCCATGGGGTTTAGTACTTCAAAGGCAGACAACTGTTTATTTTATAAACATACCAACAATTCAAGCATGATCATCATGTCATATGTTGATGATATCATTATCATAGGGAATCAAAAGGAGGAAGTACAGAATTTTGTTCAGCACCTTGGTAGTTACTTTACATTGAACGATATGGGAAGTATACACTACTTTCTTGGAATAGAATTCAAACAGAAAAAGGATGGCTTGTTTCTTTCACAAGAGGGATATATCAGAGACCTACTCAAGAGAGCCTACATGGATAAAGCAAAAGGGATTGCTACACCTATGGTCACTAATGCACCTCTGTCTAAGAATACAGGATGCCCTATTCCTAATGCCTTTACATACAGAAGTTTGGTTGGAGCTCTCCAATATGTAACAATCACCAAGCCTGAACTATCCTACAGTGTGAAAAAAATTAGTCAATTCATGCAGTCTTCTCTTGACAGCCATTGGAAAGCATTGAAGAGAATTTTCAGATATCTTGCAGGAACCATCAATTATGGACTGAGTTTTAAAGCCTCACCATCCACTCAGCTTATGGCTTTTACAGATGCTGACTGGGCTAGTGATCCTGATGATAGAAGGTCCACTTCAGGCTTTTGTGTTTATATGGGAGGAAATCTGATCACTTGGAGTTTAAAGAAACAAACAGTTGTTTCTAAAAGTAGCACAGAGGCTGAATTCAGAGGTTCAGCCAAGGTAACCTGTGATTTGATATGGTTACAGTCACTGTTCAAGGAATTAAAAGTGACACGGACTCAACCTCCAATTGTGTGGGTAGATAACTTGAGTGTTGTTTCCTTTGCCAAGAATCCAGTGCACCATTCCAGAATGAAGCATCTAGAGATTGATCTACACTTTGTTAAGGAAAAGGTTAGAGATATCAGATCATCAAAGTTCAACATGTGCCAGCTTTTGATCAAGTTGCAGACATCTTTATAATGCCTTTGTCCAGCTAATCCTTCATTCGGTTAAGGGAAAAACTAATGTTCTCCCCTTGTACCTCACTTGGATTGAGGGGGCCTGTAAAAGGATACAAGATAGGCTGATCATCCCATGCAGTAGTCCCATGCACAAGCATGCAAAGGAACACACCACTGTCCAAAAGAGCAGCCCTTGTTGTCCTATTAGCTGTCATTTTAGCTCCGTTTATTTGCACCGTTAGTTTCCTAGGTTTTCAGATCATCCACTCATGGTTTTACACGTGTACTCCCTAACCTAGGTTTTATGTGCTTAGCCACCCTATATATAGAAAGGGTGAAGGTTATATTTCTTATTCATAAATGCAGTTCATACTCAACAGATGAATATGTTTAATATAGCTCAAAAGGTTTTAGCTTTACCTGTTTTGAGCAATGTGCTTGCAGCACAATACCTTTTAAGGGCCATAGCTAAAACCTTCAAATATTGATGCAACATCAGATAATAAGAGATGGAGCTTCTCAGGAAAAGTGTCCATATGCATCAGGTCACTTATTCTAATACCATTCCCGTTAACCTTGCTCAAATACCAATATTGAAGTTCTCATCTCCCCTCTGTTGATCCACAAATTGATGAAAATCAAATAACAGGTGAGCATGGTTTGATACTATGATCCTTCCTCCGCAAAAGACTCCATTGGCTTCAAGACGATCAATTTCCTCGAACAATCTTGGCAGACGCACCACAACTCCATTACCAATTACACATGTAGTCATTGGGTTAAGAATTCTGAAGGGAACTTGATGGAGCTCAAACGTTTTGCCTTCCGAATTGTAGGTCGTGTGGTCGGCGTTACCTCCACCCTAAACATAAGATGATGTTGTTGAAGGATTTAGGATTCGCAAGATAATAAATCATCTTATTTTCATAATAAGTAGAGTTTATTTGTGTTTTTTCCAAATAAATAATTAAGGGTGTGTTTTTCGGACAAAGATGATAAGTTAGATGATAGTTAGAAATTTAAGTGATAATTGATAAGCTAGATGTGAGGTGATATTTGATTGGTAGCTTGTGGCTAAAAAGATAGCCGATATAATTAAAAGCGAGAGAATTGAGTGTCGAGAGACTCGAGAGTCACGAAACAGGGTCCAAATAGTTTTACTCCATCCGTCCACTTGCTTTTATTAATATATATATGATTAGGTTCAAATGAGAATCATGTCCTTATTTGTGAATCAAGGTTCAGTTATGGGCCTTACATCTAATTAAATGGATGAATCAAATTTTTTGTATATTTTCTTATTTGATTAAAAGTATTAGGATTGTATAATAAAAACACTGCTGATATATATACCTGAAATATTAATATTACATGTGATTGTATAATAAAACCACTAACTTTAGGAACCGCTATATTACATTATATGTGATGCTAATTTAAATAATGCAAAATGCTACTTATATTTTCAAATTCCTATTTTTATATTCTTTTGATTTTTACTATTATCTTATTAGCATGTACATGATTCATAAATAGCATCACATACTATGTAATTTAGCAGATTCCTAGTTGCCACACATGGATTGGTTCTCATGTGAACCCACCCCTATATATATATATATATATATATATACTAATCCAGAATTTGGGGATAAATAAATAAATAATATATATTTTAATATAAATTGAATATAGGGGCAATTGACAAATACTACATAGGAAAATATATTTTTGTCAAATACTCTAACTAATTATACAAAATGTTAAATAGTCCAACCATAAATATACAATTACAAGGTTACCCCTATTAAAAATAATATAATAATAATATCAATAAATAAACACCATCACCAATACTCCATTCCATCTCCCGCCGGCCACCCCGCCGCTACCACTGCCCGGTCGCCGGCCGCCGCCGCCAGAAAATTTTTCGGTTTTTTCTTTTGCTCAGCAAACAAAAAGTAAAAAGATTTCTTACTTTTCCATACATAAATTATGAAATTTTCACTATAAAGTTTGATTTTTTCTTATTTTTTTTGAATATAAATTAAGAATGTCTTTTTTTTTTTACTTTTATAGAATATAAAGTAAGAAACTTTATTACCTTTTCGAACATAAAGTTCAAAATTTCACTATAAAATAATATATAGTTGTTAAATGAAAAACACAATTAGTGTGCCTTTGTCAACAAGTAACTGATGAGGGGTAGTTTAGTTATTTATTATCTTTATGTATTATGAAAACATGTAATTGATACCCTATATAAAGGGAGTCTTTGATGAATAAGAGAACCCTAATTTCTACCGTCTCCTTCGTCTCTTTTTTATGCCTTCTCCTTATACTTTTCCTTTTACATGTTATCAGGACAAAACTCTAACTTAATGATCAAGATTAAGCCTTCATAACCAAAGCAACGATTATACAATTTTCGTACGGCGAAAATCAAATTGTGTTGTATGTTTGAAAAATTGGTTTCTCGAATTTCAGCCGTTGGATCGAGCTCAAATCTTTACAAAACCTTCCAGACCTTTTGATTTATATTATGAACGGTGGAGATCGGATTCGGTGATACGAAAAAATATATATAAATTTCCGAACAAAGCAGATTCTGCTTTCACAATTTTATGTACTGAGTTTTTCAAAATAAGATTTCTCAAAATCGAACCGTTGGATCAAGACAGAATTTGGATATATTATTCCAAACTTATAGTAGTAGAATATGTACGGTGGAGATTTGTATATGCAGTCTGAAGAATCCGATAATGAATTTTGAATAGAGCTGATCCTGTTTCTCAAAACGGTACCGTTGGGTGAAGCTGGATTTTGGATATATTATTCAAAACACGTAGATGTTGAGTCAGTACGGTGTAGATAGGGTTTGAAGCTTTTTTAAACTCGAAACCACAAAACTAAAATTAGGAAAGAATCATAACTTTCCTCAAAGGTTACTCGAATACCCTATTATTTATTTAATGCAACTAATAAATATTTGTTTATATGGATATATGGCATGATATGTATTATTGAGCATTCTTATAAAAAGCATATGTATGTATATATGTTACCTATGATTATACGCACATGATATTATGTACAATATTGACAAACATGAAATTTTGCAATATTTTAATGATCTTCATAGAGTAATATATTAGTACTTATGCTCTCATATGATTTCTAATTTTGAACTGTAAATCAAGTTATTTACATAATTAGATGAAAGATTGATCATGATTTTACCAATTTGTTTAGTTAATCATGAATTGATAAGATTATGTGTATGTTGGTTTTTCTCCATGAATTGATAGATTTTATATATGTTGATCATGAATTTTGATGAATTGATACGTTCATGGATGTTGTAATTCTATTCAAGCTAATTTACAAGAAACTTTCAATATGTATCATTGATTGTACATTTGCACATTTTCATGATAATAAAAGTTCATGAACGATAAAAAATTGTGTAAATAAGTCTTGTGATAAAGTATATTCACATGATATCAAAGAAAGATTATGACATACTTCAAATTCATTATCTAAAGAAATTGATTTAACTAACTCAATCAAAATACAATTCAATATACTTAAAAGAAAGTGAGTACTACCATCATTAGTTTGATGTGGAAACTAGAAGAACTACAATTCCACAATAATATCACCCATCAACCCCTAATTGACAAAGAATCGTCAAACTTAGTCAAAGTCAACTTTAATGAAATTGAGACTTCATATTGACCCCAAATATTATATTGGAAACATATGTAGTTTCACAATCTCAATAAACTTTGGAATATACTCTAAATGAATATTTTGAGAATTTTATAAAATACTATTTTCAAGCCTAAGAATTTAGTGAAAAGAAATTTGTTTGCTTGTTAAAAGGGCCAATGACTTTGATATGTTACGACTAAAAACATGTCTCATTATATGTGAAAAAGAAAGTCACTTTAAATGACAATAATAAATTGAGAGATACGATCTCACTTTATTTTTTTCCACTTGAGCAAACATACAGATGCACTTGTATAATATTAATTATAGTAATATTGTGAGACATGACATTATTTTTTATAATACCAATGTTAGACCTCCGGATAAAGAAATTTCTTGAGGCTAACTAGGATCGATATGAATAGTGAAAATAACCTCAAAGTAAAGGGGAAGAGACATGTTGATCCATATCTATGTGGGAAGAATGAACCACAAGGTAAGATATGTAGGAGTTCGTGATATTTATTGGTCGTGATAAAAGTCATGAAGGTTCTCAAAATGACATTGCTTAGTCAATGTATATCCTCTATTTTGACTGATGAAAGTATAATCAATCATTCATATTAGACTATTGTATTTGGTCTTAAAGTTTATTTTGAGTTAGATTCATGTGATGTGGCCTGATTTAAATTAACTATTATTTTATTAAGTTTATTGATAAAGTTTTACATTTTATTCTAAAGCATTGAATGTAATTGAGTTTATTTACCACACATTCACATACAAGGTTCATGAGCAAACTATTAGATATAATGTAACATATCTAGTAAATAATATTATAATGAAAAGTATTTCGTTCAAATATATCTGTAGAATGTGAGAATTTTTCGAGAAATAAATAATTATTCACTTAATTGATATTTATATGTGACAAAGTCTTGATGCCTGGTGGCACATTGATTAAAGTCATAAAAGCTCATTATGGACCAAAAGCGAACGAACCTTGTTAGATTTGATGATATTCATGTTGATGATTATCATTAAGAAGTACATTATGAGAATGGAACTATACTTTTAATTTATGTGGAATAAAGCACGTTTTAGAGTCAATCTATTAATTTTACTTTACTACTTTTTTTATTATTGAATCATAAGTTATAACCAACAAAGAACTTTTGGACACTGGCTCATTCAAGTTTTGACACGACTGACATGGATTCTTTGGTCGTCGTGATATGATGGTCCATATTATAAGAAATTAACATGGACATCTTTCATTTTGAGTGGAACACAAAATGATATATAAATCTGATGCAAAGTATAGTATCAAACTAATGTTATTCAGTTATATCTAGTGCATTCTAAAGTACTAGGAGCACTACATACATTCATATCTCAAAGATACATCACTCATTTTTTCAAAACTTGTTCATTAGCAAAATCGTATGATTGAGATCTACATTTGCTAAAGATACAAAGTATAATATTTCATTCTTATAATTGAGAATTAGTGATACATGTGGACATGACCATTCATAATGCGGATCACTCAAGTATTTTATAGTTTTGGTCGATACTTCAACACGTATTGTCCATAAAATGTTGCATTTGCAAAACTTCTAACACATTTAATATGATTGAGGACTCACCACCCTTATACAGCACCCAAACTCATAATGCTAGAGAGTTTACATCAAAAGTACTTGATGTCTATTGCATTTTAATAAAGATCGATGTACTGAATCTTGTACCCTAATGTGCATATACAATAAGGTCTCAAAAAAGACACCGTCAAAAGGAATATAGATGGTGACTAAGACAATATTTATGCGCACTCATTTGTCTTTGCATAGGATTATGCAATATTGCACGCAACTCTTACTTTCGTTTATGAACCCCTGCTAACAAGATATTTTGCGTACCAGTTGGTAACTCAATATAATCCTAATAATTCATATCTACGGATATTTGATTAAGCAGTATATGTGCATATTGCGCCCCCACAGCGCATTCTATGGGTTTTCGAAGACGATTAAGTATTTATGCTGGATATGAATCTCCAACAATCATTCGCTATTTGGAAAGGCTTAAACTAAAATCGAGTTTGTGGAATACTAAATTCTACAGTTTGCATATATCCAAAAGATGATCAGGCAATTAAATATGGATAAGTGCAATATGTTATCACTCCTATGATTGGTCAAAGTGAAGATATAAGAAAATATCAATTTCGTCAAGGAATGATGAACTTGTGGGAGCTGAAATTCTCTATCTACGTACAATATGCGCATTATTGGGACTGTAAATGGTCTTGTAATCCCTAAAAAAAATATTGTGTTTACTTCCTACTGTGAAACACCAAATAGTATCGTTGATGTTGGTTACTCATTCGATCCGTGTAAATGAGGTCATTATCATACATGTAGCAGTTCGTGAGTATCTACGATAAATGTTATGATCATTCATATATTTGATAATAGTGGCTTGAACTTTATCACTGAAGAAAATGTGATAATACGAGTAATATCACCACAACTCTTCTACAACTAACAACTATTCACTTTCTCAAGAATCAAGTAAATTGAGGAAGTGGAAACTTTGAAAGTTCTCTTTATAGATGCACATATCAAAGAGAGGTGTATACTTTAGGGGGAGTCTCAACATAGGTGTGTTGTAATCTTTTTCCTTAGAACAAGTTTTATTTTTCCCACTGGGTTTTGTTACTTGGCAAGTTTTTAACGAGGCAACAATGAAACACCATTTCACCATTTGACTTGGCACAAGGGGGAGTGTTGAAGGAAAAATACAATTAGTGTGCATTCGTCAACAAATAACTGATGAGGGACAGTTTAGGTATTTATTATCTTTATGTATTATGGAAACATGTAATTGATACTCTATATAAAGGGAGTTTTTGATGAATAAGAGAACCCTAATTTCTATCGTCTCCTTCGTCTCTTTTTTACGTCTTCTCCTTATACCTTTTCTTTTACAATAGTTGTATTAAATAAGAAATACATAATAATTTGCTATTAAGAAAGAAATCTTTTTTCTATTTTTTATTGGCGAGAAAAAAAGTGTGTAATAAGTAAGAAATATATAACAACATTTACACATCAAGCAAGGAACTTTTGCAATCAAATAAAATACTTCTTGTCATCAAGTATGAACTTATGGATGTTAAATAAATAATCCGTGTACATATATAGTAAGAATTTTGAACATATAGTAAGAAATATTTTCAGTGATCGGAATTATTTTTGTACATATAATAAGAAATTTGGACATATGGTAAGAAATATTTGCGGTGACCGAAAGTTATTTTTGGACATTAAGTAAGAAATGTTTGGACATATAGTAAGAAATTGTATGGGTTGAAAAGAAAAATTGACTACACTGACTCCATGGACATATAGTAAGAAATTCAGACATACAGTAAGAAATTTTCAGGCGAAAAAAAAAAACACGCCGAAAATAAATTCCGCCAGCCATAAGTTTTTTCGGTGGCCGAAAAATATTTTCCGATGATCGGAAAAAAAAAAGTGACCGGAAACAAATTCCGGCGGCCGAAAAATTTTCCGGGTGGCCGGCGGTGATATTATTATTATTATTATTATTTTAATATTAAGGGTATTGTGGTTCATATCACAATTTTGGACTATTTGACAAAATATAGGCACTATTTAACTTCAAATTAGATGTAGGCCTAATTGACAAATGGACCTCTAGTTGGAAGACTATTTGACAATCTCCCCTTGAATATATAATATATACGTGCAATAACAAAATGCACAAAGAACTGCTGCTTTACGCAACTTTATTAGAGTTGGTAGAATAAAATATCATGAAAAATAATAAATGAAAAGTAACATGTAGTAAAATAATATATTTTTTAGTTTCTCCCATTATATGTTATTTATTCAATTTATATTAAAATATATGTTATTTATGTAATTTTACTCAGAATTTGTAATATATATATATATATATGAATTTTAAAGAATAAATATTTGAGTGTATCACATATAAATCACAACATTATTTGTTCTATTTACATATATAACACTTTTCGCTATGAATGTATTCATAAAATTAAGTTCTTATATATATATATATACTATATATATATATATATATATATATATATATATATATTATTTATGATTATTCATATTTAATTTTTGTTATATTTACAAGTATCCCCTCTTGATACTTAAAAATTAAATTTCACAAATGAAACTTGACAAATGAATTTTGTAAATATTTTTCTCAATTGTCTCATAAAATGTGCACTATTTTTTGGAGAGACTCAGCACAATAATAATCGTTCAATATAATTCACTTTGCGAAAAATTATTAAGAGTTTATGTTGAGATATAGAAGTTTAGGGTGAATAATATGAAAATATGCACTCAGGTGTGCTTTTAGTTTCATAATCAATCATCGCTTATATACCCATCACCTACCACTTGTACGTTTCATCACACATCTCTTGTATCATATATAATAATTATACATAAGTTGTGTTATATATATATATATATATATATATATATAATATATATAGGAGTAGGTTCAAATGAGAACCATGTCCTTATATGTGAATTTAGGGTCAATTACGGGCCTTAAATCTAATTAAATGGATGGATCAGGTTTTTTGTGTATTTCCTTAGTTGATTCAAAGCATTATGATTGTATAATAAAAGCACTGCTGGTGTGTATAACTAAAATATCAATAAAGCACTGTAATTGTATAATAAAAGTACTAGTTTGGAGGTTCGCATATAATGGCATGGTTCTCATTTGAACCCACCCCTACATATATATAATATTAAATATGTTGACGGTCACCGACGGTCTCATTAGCCGATGGCTTTTGCCCGTCAGCATAATTAAAATAAAAAATAGGGTGCCGATGGGCACTTATGGCCGTCACGAAAAAATCCTAATTTTTATATCCCAAACGCGTCTGGTACAGAAAGTAGAAGAAAAAAAAAGAAGGAAAGGTGCTGCGAGCTAGAGAGGAAGAAGGAGGCGCCACCACATCGCTCACCGCCGTGCCCAACCACCACCGCCAACGCCTACCAACAACAACCACCACTATCTCTTATATAGTATATTAGAATTAGGATAGTTAAGACGATTAAGAAGATTGGTAGATTTAGGAATGGTACGTTTCGAGGTGTAAAGTGGTTTGGTTGCCTATGAGTTATCTGAAACACCTGAATTAACTTTTGATTGTGAAGCAGTGGAAACAAAATAATTGACTGAAATAATTGACTGAAATCACAAAATAATTGACTGAAATTGAATATTTCATTACCAGTCCTTAATTGTCTGGCTAGCTCAGTAAGGCCGCATTAAATGTACACATATGGTCTCAACTTAGTTGGTAAAGACACCAAAATCCAATTGGAAGACCCTACGCGCCAAAGAATCAAGGCCAATTCATAAAAAATACCCAAATTTGAAATGCAAAACTCTTTTATACCCATAGATGAACAAAAGATGTTTTATACCCATTGTTGAGGACAAAAAGGCTAAAATACCCTTACTTATAAAATAAGAAGGAAAAATGCTTTAAAGACCCCAGAAATTTGAAAATACTACCAGGACCCCATAAACTTTTACAAAATTCACACTTTACCCCAAAATTATATGGAAAAATTATTTTGGACACCCCAGAAATTCGAAAATGCTACTAGGACCCAAGAAACTTTTACAAATTTACGTCTCACCCCAAAATTATATTTTAAAATACACTAATTTTAAGATATGTCCGAGTTTATCGGTTGGAAACCTGACAAGACCTATCGTAATATGATAAGGCCTCTAAATAGAGTTCAGGGTCTAAGTAGGTTTAACAATGCCACGAACGAAGTCATATCTTTTAAAACTAATAATTTATTTTAATTTTACAAAATTTCCCGAAAGTTGTGTAATTCTCACAAAATGGTATCAGAGCCTATGTTTATTAAGGACTAATAAGAAAATTTATTATAATCATGTAATTAACCTTTGGTGAGGAGATTTATCTCTAAAAATGGATGCGAACGAGTGTTCGAGATGTATTCATTTCAGGCGATATTTCCAAATATTGGAAATATATGAGTTGGACCACAAGGACAAGGTAGCATATTGGAATAACCAATATGTTAAACGAAGACTTGCAGGACTCGACAGGGAAACCTTGAGACAATGCGAGATACAAAAGACGTACCATCTGAGTTATCTTTGGGTGAATCAGATACTGAAAATGAATCTCATGTACCATAGGGATGCAACTCATGAATCCCATCAGTAGATCCAACTGTAGCGAGGTATCCGATTCCTCTAAAAATCTTAGAGAAATCCAGAGGATGATACAAGACATCGACCATCAGATCCAGGTGAAAATGAAGGAGGTGATTGAACATCAAAAACAAACGCGAGAAATTCTAATTGATGTTCAAAAATGAGTCCAGTCCCTGGAGGCCAAGCCAAGCACATCCAGAGGAAGAAGACATATAACTTTCGAAACCGAACCCCTTCTACATCAAAAGGGGAAACTGACTGAGGTTACACGACAACCGATGGAAGAAGAGAGGATGATGGCAAAAATCAAGGGAGTTCTTACAACCCAAGAAGTAATGGAAAATATCAACATGGAGGATCTATATGACCTTATCGAATCCTTCACGGGATTAGGTATTGTAGATCTAAAAATGAACTCAGGAGATCTTTCGGCCTTAGTACCAAGAAGTACTCCTGCAACAAAACCAACGAGTTTTCATCAAGGCGAAAGTTTTGCTTCACGTGAACCAGCACCCGATGCACCAATGCCACATGTCATGGATTTCACCGTAAAAGGAGATCCTACAGATATAGTAGGCACCAGGCAACGTTCCCGGAGGCCCAATATTCTCAACACACCATACGGGAAGTCTCAACTGGACCCCATACATCCATATGGGCTAATGTTAAATCTGGATGTTCCAGACTTCAAGAACTGAGAAATACTGATAGATGATTGGGCATCTCCAATGCGAATCGCAGCCGAAACTCTCGATTTAGAGAAGGAAGGGTTCATTTTACTTCTTGAAATGAGCCTTGAAGGATCTGTAAAGATTGCATGGGACTTAACAAGAGCGGATATAAAACTAGAAGTTATATCTGGTGAATCACTAAAAGGAATCGTCGATAATATGGCGAAACTATTCAAAATCCATTTTATCGGCACAGGATATTTTGAGGGAATGGAAGAGGAAAAACAGGAAAAATATCGACAAGCCCTCTATTGCCTTGAGTTACGAGATATTTGTCATGTGGATGAATATATCCAACTATTCACCGAATACCGATGGAAATCCAAGGTGAATGATGGAGATGTGGCTCAACTTTTCTTTGCGAAAATACCAAGTTCGTGGAGAGAAATGTTGATCCAAGAGTATAAGCCAGCAAACGACATGGATACGGTCGCTAGAAGGATGTCGTTCCTAAAAGAAAAATTAGCAGAATGGTGCCACTAGGCGGCACTCCATCAAAATTACAAGAAACTAAGGGGAATTAATAAACCAGTTCCCCTATGTTGTGCCGAGAATGACATCCCAAAAATAGTGGGAGGTTAACCGCAGAGACATAGGCAGAATAAAGAAAGAAATCACACTTATGCTCAAAGTAACAAGAAAAGGTTTCCTTGGAAACCAAGAAGGTTCTGGTCAAAACAAAAGGTTAGAAACTATAAATCAGGATAAAGGGCGGGGCCAAGTCGAAGCCGAGGCTCGTTCACAAGCCAAGGAAGCACCAGTAGGACGTCGACAAAGAGAACTTTCAGACGAGCTCATACCAGGGCTAATGAAAGTTTTAAGGATTGCAACTGCTGGACGTGTGGAGTCAGAGGGCATATTTCTACAGACTGTCCTGAGAATCAAAGAAGAGGAGTTAGACAGTTCGATACAACTCAAGAGTTTGAAGAAGTTGTCTATTACCAAAACCTAGTGCAGGTGTATCAATTTGAGGATATACCCTCATATGAAAGCATCTATGAAGAAGAAATATACTCTGAAGATGGAATTGAATCATATTCAGAATCAGAGTGAAGATGAGTTTCTTCAACAAGTGTTTAAAGAGGATATGTCAGGATTCCTCTCACATACAATGGTTTCTCATAAGACTCTTATGAGGATAATGAAAGAAGATCCAAATCTCCAGATGTATGAAGAATTTACAATAGGAGCAATGGAAAAGGCGATGGATAAGTTGGGTTTAAGAAATCGAAAACACCAAATTATCCATAGGGTTTCCACGGGAGAATTCGCAATACCAACGGAATACACGGGAAACCAGATCGAGATGCAGCTAATCCCTTACCGAGAAATCCAGGAGATTAAAAGCACACTCAGGAGAGAAATGGCAAATACACTCTCGTGGATCCACATCGGAGCCATCCGAGTAATTATAAAATCAACTTTCAAAGAAGGAGTTGATTCACAATTAAATCTAGCCCTCTTTGATAAAAGAATTTCAAATCTTAAAGATTCTTGTCTGGGAGCAATCACAGGAAACTTATACGCAGAAAACTAGCATTCAATGTCTACCCACGAATTGCGTATAATTTGGCAGATCGAGACTTCAGTAGAGTTCTTACCCTTCATCAAGATTTGAAAAGACTAGACCTGATGACGGAGGGAAATAGACCCTACTCAATCACATACAAGATTTCCTATGCGCTCTCGAATACTCATCATTCAGAAGTATTCTTGAGAAAAGAGTTCATAGAAATACCAAGGATCTTTGATGACGTAACAAATGCAGTCTTACCAGAGATCATGCAATCTCCAATAATAAGAGAGATTGATATGAGAACTCAAGATCGTCCGGTTCTTAACAAAGGAAAGAACCTCATGATTGAGCCGAGAAGAATGTCTTTCCAACAAGACCGAATGATCAGTGGATTTCAGTGGGAAGGTCCAAGAACCAGCCAAAGCACTCGAGCTCCTGAAGTATTCAAAACTAATGGAGAATTGAAGTACCCAGAAGGATGGAGAGGTGTGGAAGTAATATTCGACATCACTCAAAAGGATAACATCTTCCCTTATGATGCATTGTATCACTTGCAACAACCTTCTCTGGGAAGATATCAAGGAGTTCTCAAGATTGGAGAAATTGAAACAATCGTTGAAGGAAGCGCAGGAAGAGTCCCGGAGCAACTAAATCTAGGGATAGAGTTTCTCGAGGATCACAAACCTTGGGAAAGATTAAGAGATGGAATGGAGTTTACAGTGAGCGAAAAAAGATATAGAATTAAATGAGCACCAGCCCATTCTCCAATTACATTACCGTTGGAATGATATATTCAAGATATCGTGCGAAATATTTTGTAACCTACATTGATTTAGGCGCAGGAATTTGCACGGCTAAACCGGAAGTCTTCCCCAAAGAAATGGAAGAAGAATTGTCTCCAATAGCGGGAAGAGATTTCTCTAAAAGGATCCTAGTCCTTAAAAGAGGGATCAAGCAAGCGGAAGTGATGATAGGAGGAGCAAACGGTACCCCCGTGGTACAAAGTTAAAACTCCACCCATTTATTTCCATGATACGGGAGCGGACATTCTGTTAGGAAACAATTTCCTAAAGACTTATTTTCACAACACCTTGTGATCATAAGGTCATAGTTCAACGATTAAGAGAGGCATTCCACAGAAAAATGCCAATCAATTTTCGCAGCAAGCGTGGTGATGAAGGAAAACTTCAACACCAAAAAATAAAAGACCGAAGAAGGTATGGAGAAGTAATTCTCCAACTACGGAACGAGAGCCTAGGGGGCCGAAAGGAAGAGAGGATTAAATCACAAACGATTGAACTCCTCAAATCCATTCTAGACACAAAGGCACAACCAGACACCACCATGGAAGAACAAATCTCACTGGAGGACATCAAAAGAAAAATTCAGAAGAATTTCAACGAAGATCCTCTAGTATGGTGGGACAAGAATGAACTCAGAGCATCTTTGAAGGTGAAAGCCGGAAAATATAATGAGTTTGTAAGATATAAGCCTATCCTGATGAATCAAGAAGATCGGAAGGATATGCAACAAATACTTAAGGAACACATAGACCTTAAGTTGATTGAAGCCGGTGTCTCTCCATACAGTAGCCCAGGATTCCTGGTCCGCAACCATGGAGAAATAAAAAGAGGAAAACCAAGATTGGTGATTCATTACAAAGGAATCAATAATATCTTGGAATTCGACGGATATTATATCCCAAGCAAAGAACATTTGGTAAATTGCATTAAGAATGCAAACGTGTTCTCTAAATTTGATTGCAAATATGGGTTTTACCAGATTAAGATGGAAGAAGGAAGAAAGAAGTTCACAACCTTCTCCACACCACAGGGACACTATATCTGGAATGTTATGTCGATGGGTCTAGCAAATGCACCCCAGATATATCAAAGGAAAATGGATAATCTCTTTAAAGATATTTCAGCTTCATGTTCATATACATTGATGATATACTCATCGCCTCAAAAAACATGAAAGAGCATCTAAAACATTTGGAGATCTTCTCAGATTTTTGCCATAAGGAATGATTAGTGCTTTCAGAAAAGAAGGCGGTAATTGCTACAAGAAAGATCGAGTTCCTTGGAATAGAGATCGATGAGTCTGGAATCATTCTACAGAATCATATTATAGAAAAGATACAGGGATTTCCAGACACACTCAAGGACAAGAAACAACTTCAAAGTTTCTTGGGAGTTGTTAATTTCGCCGGGATGTTCATAAATAACCTGACACATTACAGAAAGGTGTTCAGTTCCTGACTGAAAAAGGACGCTGATTTCAAGTGGGAAAAAGAACACTGTGAGGGAATTAAACAACTTAAAGAAGTTTTCAAACAACTTCCCAAGATAGCGATCCCGAATGACGAGGATGAACTGGTTTTATATACGGATGCCATTGATTATTGGTGGGCAGCAGTTCTCACGAAACTAAACACCCAAAGGAGAGATGCCATGTACATATTGCAACGGGCTATTTTCAAATAGCTAAGCGAATCGATGGCATATAAATGAGAATGGAGGGGCATAAGCTAGAATTGATTACTTAAGGCCATGTTTAGTCTAACATTCAAGATATCATGTTTCATATTCTGAATCTCAACAATCGTTTATAAATGACTCTAATACCCATCTAACAAACTCTAAAATCAAATCCCTACCGTATATCTATCATATTAACTATCCTCTCCCCACCCCCCACCCCCCACCCCCTATCACAGCATGTCCCTCTATACTTCTTTTACATTTAGATAAATATAATATAATAGTATAAATTTATCCATTTTTCAGATATTATTTGACACATAGAGAAAAAAAAATAAAGGATCACCAGTCCTACAATAGCATTAGATATTGCTACTATTTATAGAATTATCAATATATCAAAATTTAGGATTTAAAGTCCTAATGAACAATAACCCGGATAGGATTTAGGATTCTTTGGAATCTTTGAAATTGAAATTGTAGGAGCTTTGAAAACTCAATATCCAGTGGAAAATTACTACGCTGGGCAAAGACTATTTCAGCCTCTAGTTTAGCCAACGTGATGGTCGTGCTTGTGGGTTTTCACATGTTACTTGGTAAAGAAAGATCAACGGGGCAAGCCTCAACAATAATAAGAATATTGTTTGAAGTCGAGAGTGTCCAAAACAACCAGTTCCCACTTTTAATGCTAACATCACTATTTAGAATACATTTTACGGTTTAAATTATGTCTTTTTCATGGAACCGAGAGTGTCTTCTCTTGCAAACACCGACACATTTCTTGTTAGCGTGGTTGCTACTGCCCCAAGCCTGTGCACATATCAATCTTTTGATAACTCCAAGTTGTAGGCTGCTAGTCACAACAAGAGACTCATTTTCTTGAGGTTGCTTACAAAGGGGTTGACAAGTCCAGACCGCTGGAGCAGACAACCCTAGTTACTGCTTCTTCGGCTCACAATCAACCAGAAAAACCAGCTTCGGTGGAATACAGATGATATTTTCGCCGTGTTGGAGTTCCCTCGATGAACGAATGTTGATTCACTTATCACCAATGGGGAAAATACTATAGCCATTGTCATTCGGTCGAGACACCTTGGAAAAACATGGCAGCGGCCATACATACAAAATTGGCAGACTATGAGGAAGATACAAGTCATATGATGCCTTTGAGCAATTGTTGGGCGACTTTGATAATGGGACAAAACATATCGCCAACCTTCGACTCATAAGCTTTCGAACATGGAGTCATTAGACAGGTTTCAAGGGGCGGTCATGCAAAAATAAGTTGGGCTGATGTTTAGACGATGGTGATGAAGTTGAGAACCTTCCTGAATTTGTTGAGGGATCAAAATGAGCAACTTTTAATTTATAGACTTGGTAGTTCAAGTCGATGTAACTTATCTATTATATGTCGAACAATGGGAAAATTTCATTTTTGATCCATTATATTGGCCATTTTCCATAAATGGTACATGATGTTGTCCAGCATCAAATCACGTCTTCTAAGTTGTCAAATTCATCAAATAAGGTACAAAAACAGCCCGGTCGGGCCCAAATGCTGACGTGGCATGATTGAATTATTTTTTTTTATCATTTTTTATTTAAATTAAAATTGCAAAATTAAACAAATTGACCCTAACTACCTAATATACCCTCAACTTCTTTAAAAAATTCATATTCGGCCCCAATTTGCATCATCCCCAACTCATCTTAATATTGGGATAAGAAGTGAAATATAAAGTTTTTAATCTATGAGCGTCATCACTCACATTAGAAAACTTAGGGGTAATTACTATTTGCTAATTACAAAGTGAAATCTTGGGATATTATTGTAATTCTCCCTATTTTATATACATAATCAAAAAAAATATATTTATAATTTATAAAGAACCAATGACTAACCAGAGTGTCAGAAATCAGTAAACAGGCCCGCATAAAAATAAATCAAAACAAAAGGAAAGAAAAGGAAAATAGAATTGGCCTATTTTTTATTTCTTTAATTATTGGTCACATTACACTTAATGAGAATTACACACGACAGGAGAAGTCAAAAAAAAAAAAAAAAAGGGCAATCGCTTTACAGCATTATTCCAGAAAAATGGCAAAAGTTGTTTGAAGAAAAAACAGAAAAAAAAAAAATGAATCTAATCCTCAGTGAATAAGTCTTAGAGAACACAGATGCACTAAGGCTGAGCGTCCTTGGTCAGGAAGCCGATGGGGTTGGCATAACGTACGTCAGTGTGGATTCTGATGTTCTCGGTGATGACGACCCTCGAGATTCCGACTCGGTGAGTGGCTCGCTGTAGTCGGGCTTCGGGCTGTTGATGGACTTCACACAGCAGTTGTCGATCTCGTGGTCTCCGTTTACTTGGAGGCTGTGTTTGTCGTTGCTGTCGGTGACGCCGTCCACGGAGTACATCATCCTCCTCAAAATGGGGATTCATCAACTCTAATTTAATGGGAAAATGGAAAGAAAGGAAAAAAAACTAAATGAAAGGGAAAAAATAACTTTTCCCTCTATTTAATATATAAAATTAAATGAAAGGTGATAAAAAAATTAAATAATCATGCCACGTCAGTATTTGGGCCCGATCGAGCTTTTTTGTACCTTATTTGATGAATTTGTCAACTTAGAAGACGTGATTAAATGTTGGCTAACATCACGCCCCCTTTCTGGAAAGTGGCCAAGATAATGAACCCAAAATAAAATTTTCCCGTCAAACAATTGTTCATTCTTTCACACCTTATGCGGATACATTGCATAGTAAAATTAATATACTTTTATAAATCGTCAATGACAACGATAGTCCTTCTCGATCTCTTCGAAACATGGCAACCATCGCCTGGATCTCATGAGTCAACACCACTCATAAAGAAGTGGTTACCCCTCCTAAAAGCTCTTCTTTAAAAAGATGTCTTAAAAAATGATTCCTAATTTTACACAAATGATTATGCTTTATTTTTAATTTGTGGTTTCTTTTTTATGCTCAAGCCTTAGTGAGTGGCTAGTTTTTTTTGTTTTTTTTTAGCCAGCTGGCCGACTTTGTTGTGGTTAGTATCCTACTTTTTCTTCTTATTTATATATTTTTTTATTTATTAAAAAAATAAATTTATAATAATAATAAATAAAAACTTTCTTAAAAATAAAAACAAAATTTAAGAGAAAAATATCTACAATGATAACTAAATAATTGTATTAATAAATACAAATTTCCTCATGAATAATATTAATATTTTTGTATAAATATAAAATAATATATTACTATATAAAATGAGTATATTTTAAAAAAGAAAGTGATAAAGTGGATTTCTTTTTCAATTAGCTAGTAGAAAAAGTCTCGTTAGCTTTTTCTAAACAAGAACTTTGGGGGCTCTATCAACTATCCGTAAATGATTAAAATCCTTCACCAAGCAGTCAATAACAACTGATCATGGGAGAATAATATATCATCACCCTGAACCATTCAACCAAGCGGACACTTAGTCATTTATATTTTCAAGCTCTGTTTGATTAGTGATTGATTAAGGAAATTCTTGTGAAAAAGTGATTGATAATTTGTTTATTATTAAAAATGTGTTTATTTGTAGATAAAATACATCGTGAAACATGATGCTTGAGAACCCTTTTTTTTTTTTTGGAAATGTGCGTATTCATGAAACATAAAACCTCTTTTTGGTTGATTTTTTTTTTTTTGAGGAACTTATAGCTTATTTCCTCTAAATAAGCTTACACTGGTTGGTAAGAACTCCCAATAAGTTTATTGTAGCTTTCGATCTAATAAGCTCATGAAAAAACTACAAATCGTGTTTTTTTCAAATAAGCTTCTAGTTATTTGGATAATAACAAATCCATTTTTATCTTTTCATATTGCAATTTTTTTTTATATAAACTAACATACTATAATTGAATTTTTCTTATATTTCTCATATATTCTCTTGTTTTTATAAAATTATTTTAAGGAGTCTTTATTTATAATTATAATTATAACTTTATTTTTTTGTTTCATATGTATAATGCATTTGTATTTATCAATATATATATATATATATATATGATAAATTTACGTTCAATTATCTACTGTAATAATCCAATTTAATAAATATTAATTTAAATTATCTATCACTTACAAGTTATCAATTAGTCATTAACTATGAAAATTTTAAGGGCGCGGATATACGCACCCCAAAATCTTATTAGTTGACCCCACTTCATAAGAACACCCCAAATAATTTAAAATGTACTTTTTTTTTACTAAATCAACCCTACAAACACCCCATTTTACCCCTATATAATATAATAAATAATAATATAATAAAAGTAAAACAAAAAGGAAAAGAAAAGGAAAACAAAGGAAAAAGAGAGAAGAACCAGCGGAAAAAAAATTGCAGAAGAAGAAGAAGACAGAGGGAAGAAAAACGAAGAAGAAGGAAACTTTTTTGCCAAGGAACAATCCACAACAATATAATTACCAATTTCTCATTGTTGTTTGGTTTAATTATTTAGGTTAGGGTTTGGATTCTTTCAAGAAATTCCCGTGTTCGACTCTGATTCTATGAACCAGAGACATATGTTCGGAGAAATATTTTGAACTTCCTGGCCATGTTCAGGAATAACAACTAAATAGCCTTTTGGAGAAATTCTGAAAATGCAGGCGTTCGAATATTAATTCGAACTCATTGGTTTTGTTCGAGAAAAACTTTTGAACATAAGCAATGTGTTTGAAATTTTTATTTTGATTGGAAATAAAATTTCAAGCACAGACAGTGTGTTTGAGTTTATATTTCTAACACAAGAAGTGTGTTCGATATTATTTTCAGACCTAGATATGTATGAATTAATACATTTCTCATATTTTGATTGTTTATTTTTTTGTCCAACTAGTAATTGATGAAGGAGATGTGGAAGGATCCAGAGCAAGACCAACGACATCAATTAGGAGGCGGCGAGGTCGGAGCCCATCGAATTAGGGTAAAAGATATGTAGATTATGAATATACGGAAGAGCCACCTAAATCGAATGAAGAGGTTAGAGAGGGTGAAAGAGATCGTCGTACACCTATTTGTTCTGAGGATGAGATACTCAAGGCTCCCCATCCTGGAGTCCTGAGGTTATCACTTTGTTGTGTAGTTTTTCGACACATGTTGCCTCGAAAATATGGCTTGGCATATCTTAAGATTTCAGTGCTATTCATTAAAACCGTCTCAATGGGAAGCTCTGGAACTCGAGACTGAACAGTTCCGAAGATTAATTAGGCACTCAAAGTGTCTTCCCTTACGAGATATGCCATATCCCGCTCCATATAAAACTTTTCATAAGTACATTTGTCGAATGTTGGCATCCGAAGACTAAAAAATTTCACAAGCCGTTTGAGAAGATGACCATCACATTTAATGACATTTATATTTTGACTGGTTTATCAATTTCAGGAAATCCTATGGAGCTTACATAAGAATAATTGGAGAAAGCGGATGCTTTGATTGAGCGGTTGTTAGGAATTGAACAATTTGATGCCTACACAGAGATGCCAATAATAGGGGTAGATATATGAGACTTGAGTGGATTAAAGATCGATTTTGTGAGTATATGAAGTCTGAAGATCAAGAGAAATTGAAATATACAACGCAAGTGTACATGTTGTACACTATAGGATGCACGTTATTTGTGGATAAGATTGGCAACAAAGTAATGACCACGTATCCAAGATTGTTGGAAAATTCTAATCAGATACATATGTACGTGTAGGACACCAGTGCTTTGGCTTTCTTGTATAGGCAGATAGGACACGTAGATGTGAGGTTAAATCTGTCTGTGGCTACTTGACATTACTTAAGGTATGATTTTATTTACTATCTTTCAATAAACTCATTCTTAGGCGTGGATATATGCAATAAACTCGTACTTACTATAATGAAATGTTATAGGTGTGGATATATATATATGTATTTTCCTTGTATGTTACCCCCACACAACATACAGTATGATGTCAACCAACCTTTTACATTTAGGTGGCCACCATCATCACGACCAGCAGGACGGATAGAAGAGGTTGTGGCATATAGAGAGACACTCGACTCACTTACGGTATCAGATGTAAGTTTCAATGATTTCCTCATATTTAGTTTGTAAATGAAATGATACTCATATTACCTGCTCATAAAATTACTGATGGAGTCATAATATGCAGATTGATTGGTCCCATTCAACACCATTCACGCTAAGTATGAATTCTGCAAGGTTGCTTTTTTTTTTCCAAGAGTGCATTAGGTGTTTTTTCATTATTGAGACCTACCATCCGGATCATGTTCTCAGACATTTTGATTATGTTCAGAGAATTTAGGATGCCCCTCTTGGTCCGAGGGTTACAATATGACCTAAAAATAGTACTCGCTACAAGGTAGAGTGGGAATCTTCACTTGCAAGATACTTTGTGCAATGGGATCCTCATTTATTGTCCAACCCTCGACATGGGCATGAGGTGAGCGTGCCGGGGGAGATTGCGCCTGGATACATGGAATGGTATGTCAAACATTCTCACCCTATCGTACAGAATTCAGAACGATATTTGACTAATCTTAGTTTCTCTTCGAAGGTAAATGAGCAGATAAGGCTTGCACGGTATCTGCTTGAAACAATGGTGCAACGATGGAGGCGTCGGAAAGAAGATCTCATGGAAGACCATCTCACTGTGGAAGATGCATACAGAGCCTTAGGAGGAGGGGATAGTGATAGTGATGATGTGCCTGAGTCGCCCAGTGGTAGACATGGAGGTCGAGGATGAGGTTTTAGGAGCTGTTAAGATTTATTTGTGTTGAATTGTTATTTATGTTTGTTAAATTTTTATTTGTGTTTTGGATGTTCGGTAGTTTTGAGCTTGTTGAATTGTTATTTGTATTTTGGATGTTCAGTAGTTTTTAACTTATTTAATTGTTATTTGTGTTTTAGATTTTCAGTGGTTTTTAGCTTGTTGAGTTTTTATTTTGTGTATCGAATGTTCAGTAGTGTTAAATTTTCTGAATTTTTAATTTTGGACCAAACATATGTGTGTTCGGTCAAAATTTTGAAAATAACATATTTGTTCGGATCAAGATTTTGAACATAGTAGTTATGTTCAGATCTGAATTTTGAACATAATATTTATGTTCGAAATATTAGTCTAAACGATTCTATTATAAGTCAAGAATAGTGTGTTCGGATATAGAACTTGAATAATAATGATATGTTCGAAATTATTATCTGAACACCCTATTCTTGCTTCCAGTGTAGAATGAAGTCTGTTCTGAACTCGACCATGAATAGGGTGTTCGGTTAATAATTTCGAATAATGATAGTATGTTTGACATTTTTTTCGAACACCCTGTTCTTGTGTCCAGTACAGAATGCAGTCTGTTTTGAACTGAACACGAGAATAGGGTGTTTGAAAAAATATTTCAAACACAACAACTTTGTTCGAGCTTGAATTTTTAACGTAGTAGTTATGTTTGAAAGTTTTGTTCGATCAAGCCCAATAATAATTATGTTCGGATACAGAACTCGAACAAATGTATTATGTTCGATACATATTTTCGAACATGTCTTTTGGGTTCGAGTTTATTATCCGAACACCCTATGTTTGGGTCTAAAATATTTTAACATAAAAAAATACATTCAAAACACATAGTATAAATTTAAAACATATTATAATATAAATTCAAAAACAAGTTCAACTAACTACTAAACATAACATAAATTCGATACAAAGTTGAGTGAACTTATAAAACACAAATTACATAGTCCAATATTTAATAGAATATAGTACAAATGATCATAATACGTTTAATTAACTACCACAAATTCATTGTATAACCTAAGTTTTTGCATGCACAACGCTTCCCATCCATTCGCACAATCCTCATGTCATTCATACCACTTACAAAGTACGATAGGTAGTGGATGTCTCGGAAATAAATTCACCTAAATCCAACAAAAATAAACTTGATTACTATACTTTAAGTGCAATCACATATATATTAATCAACTAGTAACCTACCGCAATAAGTGCATTCCATCAGTAACTACTGCGATGCACATGCATTTAGGGTTAGCAGAAACTGGAATCGATAATGTAAAAGGCAAGTATACTTTGCAAGTCGTTGGGGATAATACCACTATTATTACATTGTACGCAAATACAATAAGGTGGCCTATCTCTGGTAGTAACAACCAATATCTCAAGGGTGTAGGTGTATCATATTAGTTCAATGCGCATAACACATCATCAACAGCTCCGCGTGCGATGAATACATTAGTGTACATCTCACGATATCTTTGCAATTCATAAATAAGGTATCGCCGCACTTTACCCCATGAAGCCTCAACGAAACTCATTAAGTGAGCTACTACACGATAACCGCAATGACCATCCCCTAGTACATTCTTTGTTTTAAGGACGTAATCAAGAAACAACATAGGTAGTTCATCTGTAAAAACTTCATATGCAGCTGATCTCGTTTTTCTTTTTTTAGATAACCTATTGCTTTGGTCTTGGAGCAGAAGCGAACATCGCCTTCATAGCAATCAACCCACTCAAGTTGATACTTTGGTCCATTGGGGAACAACTATCATGAAATGACTCCACATACTCAAATTTGCTTGGGTCATGTTTTGTAGAATTCACATTCTTTGTACGTTTGCCCTTTGGCCTTCCACGTGGTCGTACAGAGACCTCAGACAGAATCAAAGACGTTGTTCAGGTTTCAAGATTTCTCTCAACATTTTCAACATTAGTAGATGCTCAGATTGATTAACCAAATTAAACTTGTTTAAGTAGTCCGCAATACTATCTTTCACCCGATTCTAAATATCATTTCCAATACTCGCATCATCCCATTGACTTGGTTCCATGTCTGATTTTTTCCAAAACTTATCAACACTAACTAATGATATTGACATCCCTAATCGCTTGAACTCACTAATCTCATGTGTACAAGGCAAATCACATGTATTTATTTGCAAACAACCACAAAGTAATGAGTTAATGCCAATGTCATTTATAACCTTCATTTCATTTACGATTTTATACAATGCTGTAATAAAAATCTCACCGCGCAGCATCTTGAAAATTGTTGGTTGACATCGATGTTGGACTACATGAATAATCTTTTCAAACGAAGTCTTAATTGCAGTGTTTGAAATCTCAATAAGAGAATGTATTTTCATCCAACATCTCTCAAAGTTTCTCATATTCGATCCCAAATGTCTTTTCAACTTAGCATGCACACTCTTCGCCCTAAAAAGGCATTTCAAAAAGTAATCAAAATTAAAATTTAAAAAAAAATCATAAATAGCGTTAAAAAAATAAACATATATATTTTTAAGTACCTGTTAGTTGTCGTGTTGTTAAAATACATGGCATATTTGTCCATGTAGAGATAAAGCGATCTTTGTAGGGATTCACCCATTGATTAATACAATATTGTACGGCTAATTAATGATTTGAATAATCATACTCATATCTCTTGAGTTGTTCGTTGATATCGACTTCGTTATCAGCAAGCATCGCTTTACTCCATGAACTATTAAAAGATTCAAACTCTTCCTTTGTGCGAAATACTTTCTTACAATTTGCCAAAATATTTTTACCAATGCGCCAACGATATTAAAATTATCTCGCATTTGGAAAAGTAGTCGACACCGCACTAGTTAACTTATTTTCCTTATCAGTGACAATAATTGTGGGCAACAAGGGGATTCATCAATGACTTGAGGATAGAGCATGCCCACATGTAATTTTCTTCACGCTCACGCTCCATATAAGCGCAAGTAATCATAAACGTCATATCCGTCGACATCACTCTTATTATCTCCAATAAATGTATTTTTATAACGATTCGTCTTGTATGTACAATCCATCAACAAGACAGTGGAAAATGCAAGAAGAAAATCAACCGAAATTGGATGAACAAAAAAAATATTTGTAACTTGGTCAGTTATACCACAACGATTCACGTGGAAAAAATAATGGTTTTCTTCCAATTTTGACATGAGAAATTGCAGTTGTGATCTGCTTGAATGCTCCATAACTCTATGCTTTGCTTGAGCATTGTAAATAGTTCTCATTGTTGATACATTTCCAGGATGTTTAGTTTTCAATCTGTACAATATATCATTTGGTCGACTATTGCTTCTTGTCAACAACAAATGCTTTTTCAGTAGGAGTTAAGTTACCGGCATAAGAATGACCTTCAAAGTGTTTGGCAAGAGGATGATTATGTATGCCACATGTTATTTGCAATGACCACTTCTCATCATCGTCAACAAATATTTGAGAACCGTTTAAAAGGAATGAATCCGCACTTCTTTATCCCAGTTTGCCTCTTTTTGGATTTTTTTCTTCGCTCTCCATCTCTGATTTGTCAGGTTATGAAGTTTGTCCAACCATGCCACGATATTTCCCACTTCATTCGCATGCTAAAAAAAATCGAGCTCGCGTCCCACTCTCTCCGCTATCTGATCTTTTAAATACTATCACCATACGGTTTTCAATTCCTTTCGAACGAATCCAATTACTAGTTCATCTCTAGATTCAAGATAACTCGTTGAATAAATATGAGTAGTTTACAACCATATTATTTCTAATTGGACTAGCAATACTATTTTCGGTGAAAATTGTGTTCGATTCCTTAAAAAAAGATGTTCGGAAAAAATTAAAGAACAAACACATTATGTTCGATAATATTATTTGAACACATTACTTTTGTTCGAATATTAGATTCGAACGTTGTAAAAATGTTTGAAAAATATAGTCGAACGCCTTTTTACAGATAATTTTTAAGAACACGTTAGAAAAATACTTTCGAACATATGTACAATGTTCGAATAGAAATTTCGAACATACTATAATTGTTCATCAAAATCAGATCGAATATAATTGTAATTTTCAACCCCCATGAACAGTAATATACCAAGAGAGAGAGAGAGAGAATGTCTAAAACAATAATGTGGATGATTTAAACATGATAGTTGTGAATAACATTTACATTATTCATCTTGTTCGTATAACTATCCTTCATTCTTGAGTTTTTAAGGTTTAATGTGAATTTTAGTTATGTAATCAGAGAGGTTTTTGATGAAGAAGAAGATAGAAATATTTTATATTTTTAATTTATTTTATATATATATATATATATATATATATATATAATTGCATAAATTTAATTTTTTAATTTTTTAACTGTGATAGAGTTATTTTAGTTTTTTTTAATTATAATTGTTTTTGTCCAAAATATTTTGGATCCGTATATTCGCGCCCAATTTTTAAATCATCTCAACTAATCCATAGAAAATTATCTGGGAAAGAAACTTAATTAGTAAGATCTCAGAGCAATTACCAAAGATAATCCTTTTGATAAAATTCGACTGAGTCTGCAAACTGGATTGAAATTTACGGGTGCTATCTGGTTCAAAGTTTAACTCTTGCTCCTTACCATTTTTGTGGGAGATTTTCATTTTTGGTCCAAATGTTGGCTACATTTCAGAAAAGGTACGTGATGTTGGTAATCATCAAACAACGTCTGCTATGTTTGCCAATTCATCAAAAAATGTAAAAAAAAGTCCGATCGGGCTTTTTTGCTGACGTGACGTGATTCAATACTTTCTTATTATTTTTCTTTAATTTTAAATATTAAATTGGAAAAAAAAACTGGGAAGTGTTCACTTTTGGTCCATTATATTGGCCACATTTTAGAAATGGTACGTTAAATTGGTAATCATCAAATCATATCTACTAAGTTAACCAATTCATCAAAAAACGTCCAAAAAAAACTTTGATCGGATTTTTTTTCTAACGTTTCATGATTCTATATTATTTTATCATTTTTCTTTAAATATTAAATTGATGACAAAAACCTGTTTTGTCTTCATTTTCTTTTGTTTTAATAAAATTAATAAAATCTTAATTAATAAGAAATAAAAAAATCAGTAATAATAAATTCCAAAAATTATAAAATTAATATAATAATTCATATGATTTTTATATTATTAAAATTATAATTAATACAAAATTAATAAACTCGAAGATAAATATAAGAATATAAAATGAATCTTAAATAATAATAAAACATATATAAAAATATATATGAAAAAACCTATTATAAATGAATTTGAAATCTCTATATTTATTATATATTTTTTAATATTAATATTATATTTTTATATTCATTAATAATTTATATTAATTTTTATTGATTATAATTTTATTAATTAGATTAACGGAAAGAGAAAAGAAAAATTGAAAAAGAAAAGGGAGAGCAAAACATATTTTTGTCTTTAACTTACTTTTTATAATTATAAAAAATTGATAATCAAAGATTTTTTGGACGTTTTTTGATGAATTTGTTAACTTAGTAGATATGATTTGATGATGGTCAATTTAACGTATCATTTCTGAAATGTGATCAATATAATGGAATAAAAATGAAAACTTTTTCAATCTTTTTTTCAATTTAATATTTAAAATTAAAAAAAAAAATGATAAGAAAGTACTGAATCACACCACGTCAGCAAAAATGTCCGATCGGGCTTTTTTTTATCTTTTATGATGAATTAGCCAACTTAGAAGACATTGTTTGATGATGGTCAATATCACGTACGTTTCTCTGGGATGTGACCAACATAGTGGAAAAAAAAAAGAAATTTTCCACCATTTTTGCCAACAATTTTCAATTGAAAGAGCCAAGAACTAGAGTGCTTGCTTCAACCAGCTCTCTATCCATCCACCTACAAACAGTGATTGTGACAAGTAATTATATGGTAATAAACACTCAAAAAAATAAAAAATAAAAAGAAGAAGAAGAAGAAGATATCATTTTTTTTAAAAAAATGTATAAAATATTTGCACGTGATCTTAACATGGTTGGTGCAGTTTTTGTGTTTGTTTATTGGGGCCTTAGAAAAGACCAGATTCTCCTTTTTAAGCCTTTTATAAAATCATTATTGTACAAGTGGTGGGCATACACTACTGTCGGTGTTTTGATCAGAAATGGAGGTGGCAACAAATTCAGCAGCAGATGATTGTCTGGTTTTCGAGGTCAACGGGGAGAGGTTCGAGGTCCCTGAGGTTGACCCATCAACTACTTTGCTCGAGTTCTTGCGCTTGCGCACGCGTTTCAAGAGTGTCAAGCTTGGCTGCGGTGAAGGTGACTGACTGACTCACTTTGTGTGTGTGTTTGATGTGTTCAACTGTTCATATGTTATGTTTGGATTTGTGATTCTTGAGATTGGCACTTTCATTTGATAGCTGCGTGTATGAAATTACAATTAATGACCAGCTGTCGTTGTCAGTTTTTATACGATGAAGTGTGTGTTTTTTTAAATGGCTCTGTTGTTTGTTTATTTGTCTTTGATATGGTTTGAATTTGTGATTTTTTTTTTTAATGGATATCTGTTAGTGTGCTTGCAAGAAGAGAAAATGACTAACGCAGCCTATGCTCTGATAACTATTATGTTTAATTCTTCGATGGACTTAATTAGACTACTATAATCCGTTGAGAAAGTTAGGAGATTGACCATTTTCAGGTGGCTGTGGAGCTTGTGTCGTCCTGCTGTCAAAGTACAACACAGAACTCAAGCAGATCGAAAAATTCACTGTGAGCTCATGCCTTACGCTTCTTTGCAGCATAAACGGCTGCTCAATCACAACAAGCGAAGGCCTTGGAAACAGCAAAGATGGGTTTCACTCGATCCAAGAACGGTTCGCAGGCTTCCACTCTTCTCAATGCGGCTTTTGCACTCCCGGAATGTGCGTCTCACTTTTCTCAGCGCTCGCCAATGCTGAAAAGACGAATCGGCCCCAAGCATCGCCCGGGTTCTCCAAAATAACCGTTTCTGAAGCCGAGAAGGCTATATCTGGAAACCTCTGTCGATGCACAGGCTATAGGCCCATTGCTGATGCCTGCAAAAGCTTTGCAGCAGATGTTGACTTGGAGGATTTAGGGATCAATTCCTTTTGGAGAAAGGGAGATACAAATGAAGCCAAGATTCGTAAATTACCACCCTTTAATCCAAATACTGGAAAATTAGGAGATGGGTTCAAGTCAACGAGCCTTTTGAATTCCGAAAAGCATTCGTGGTACAGTCCAGTAACCGTCGACGAGCTTCAGAAGTTGTTGCACTCTGAGACAGTCGAAAACATAACGAGGGTCAAACTAGTTGTCGGCAACACGGCGAACGGTTATTACAAAGAAACAGAGAAATACAACAAGTACATTGATCTGAGGTACATCCCCGAGCTTTCGGTGGTCAGAGAGGACGAGTCGGGTATTGAATTCGGAGCGGCTTTGTCGATTTCCAAAGTTATTTTATATCTGAAAGAGAAAAGTAAAGCCAACTCACGCTCGAGTGGAGATATGGTGTTCGCCAAAATTGCAGATCATTTGGAAAAGGTTGCTTCGGGCTTTGTCAGGAACTCGGCTAGTATTGGTGGCAATTTGATTATGGCTCAGAGGAGTTATTTCCCGTCAGATATTGCTACGTTACTTCTCGCGGTGGGTTCTAGTGTCAACATACTAACGGGCCTTAAACACGAAAAGCTTGCCATCGAAGAGTTTTTGAGTAGGCCGGCTTTAGGCCCGAAAGATGTGCTTTGGAGTGTTCACATCCCGTTTCTTGAAACGAACTCAAGGTTGTTGTTTGAGACGTACCGTGCTTCACCACGGCCTCTTGGAAACGCATTGCCCTATTTAAATGCTGCCTTCTTAGCCGATATTTCTTACGATAAAAACGGAATTCTAGTAAACAGTATCCAGCTGGCGTTTGGTGCTTACGGTACAAACCACGCAACAAGGGCAAGGAAAGTTGAGGAATATTTGACTGGGAAAATACTTAGTGTAAAAGTTGTGAATGAAGCAATCGAATTGGTGAAAGGTGACGTGGTGTCTAAAGAAGGCACTCCACATGCTTCTTATAGGTCAAGCTTAGCCGTCGGTTTTCTATTTGACTTTCTTAGTAGCTTTGAGGATTTGAACGACTTATTGATAAATGGAGCTGCTAAAAGCAACAACATTGAGAGTAAAATTAGTCAAGTAGAAGGCCCACCTTTGCTGTCATCTGCAAAACAGGTTGTGGAGTCGGGTAGAGAATATCATCCAGTGGGTGCACCGATGACCAAGTCTGGTGCTGTCATCCAAGCTTCTGGTTTGTTATGCCCCTTTTCAGTTTTCATTGTTGGGATAATTACAAAAACAACCCCTGAGGTTTGGGGTATTTAGATTTACTAAAAAAACCAACTTACTTTGAAAATTACAAAAACCACCCTTGAGCTTTAATTTATCTCACATTTTGCTCCAGTTTTGAAATTGCACTCCTCAACTTCTCAAAACATTACAAATAGCCCGAACTTTTTGTATGACTATTTGTAATATTTAGAGAAATTGAGGGACGTACGTAAGACGGAAAGTTGAGATTATTTGTATTACTCAGAAAAATCATAGATGTAGTTGCAAGAATATTTGATAACATCGTCGATTTCAGTTAGTTGTAATTTTCAAAGTTAACTGGTTATTCTTTTAATTTGGCCAAAACTCAAGGGTATATTAATTGTAAATGATTAATCATTGTAATTTCTGTAGATATAAAGTATTCATTTCCATATCTCGACAATTTGCACATAATAACAGAATCAAATGATCCTATGATTCATATATCATCATATAACATAGCCATGAAATCAGCAACTTGTAAGCCAAAGTAACTTGTTTGTCCATAATATGCAGGTGAGGCCGTGTACATAGATGACATTCCTTCACCCCCAAGTTGTTTGCATGGAGCGTTTATATGTAGCACCAAGCCCGTGGCCCGAGTGAAAGGCATATCTTTCAAGTCGCACCCTCAACCAGCCGAAGCTACTGTTATCTCCGCTAAAGATATCCCAAGAGACGGGGAGAATATAGGAAGCCTGGCTATATTTGGGGGCGAGCCTTTATTTGCTGATGATATCACTAGGTTTGCTGGTGATCTCATTGCTGTTGTGGTAATTTCCATTTCACCGAGTTGTAAAACTTCACTGTGCAGCTGTAATTATATAGTAAAGTTGTTATCTTGGAAAGTCTTTATAGGTTGCAGAGTCACAAAAGAATGCTAATTTGGCTGCAAAAACTGCTCAAGTTGATTATGATACAGAAGGCCTAGATCCACCCATTTTGACGGTTGAAGAGGCTGTTGAACGATCTAGTTTCTTTGATGTTCCTCCTTTTATATGTCCGCAAAAAGTCGGTGATTTCTCAAAAGGAATGGCTGAAGCTGATCACAAGATTCTCTCTGCCGAGGTATGTTTATTTATTTCTTGTTTCATTATTATTATTTTGTTGAGATATTAATCGGACCTTTTAAGTCCGCACCAATGCACAAGATTTCAGAAGTGATTTACCTTTTAGGTTGAATTTTGTTTATTGTACTTTTTGGATCAAATGAGGCTTTTTTTTTTCCATCCTGTATTGTTTACAAGAGTTTAAGTACTGGTAAACTGAAACTTCGGTTTTTTTTTCCTAATATATTATTATTATTGATTGATTGTGAATTGGGATGTCCAGATAAGACTCGGTTCACAATACTACTTTTATATGGAGACGCAAACTGCCCTTGCAATTCCAGATGAAGACAACTGCATGGTGGTCTACAGTTCATCTCAAGCCCCTGAGTATGCTCATAGAGTAATTGCAAGATGTCTTGGTGTTCCTGAGCATAATGTCCGTGTTCTTACAAGAAGAGTTGGTGGAGGCTTTGGTGGGAAGTCAATAAAATCAATGCCTGTGAGTATGATTATCAAACCTCATATATGTTTATTGCTTTAATGAGCAAGTGGTACTCTTTGATGGATTAATTAAAGGATAATCACAAAAAGTACCCTTGAGGTTCGACCTAACTTTCAAAATTAAAGAAAATACCCCTAAAGTTTGATTCAGCGTCATCATTAAGGGGGGCTAACTGTAATATTTTATAAATGCGAAGGGGCTTTCGAAATGTCTTTTGCATTTGAAGGGGTAAAGGGTGTTTTTTGGTAATGTTGAAAATTAATTGAGTTTTTTTTGCAATTAGGTCAAACTTCAAGTGTACTTTTTGTAAATAACCCAATATTATATCAAAACTTACTATGGGTGAGATAATAACAACCAAGTGTTTTGTTTTAAAGGTTGCCACAGCATGTGCTCTCGCAGCTCATAAATTACGCCGTCCAGTCAGAATCTACCTTGACCGAAAAACGGACATGATAATTGCAGGAGGTAGACATCCCATGAAAATAACCTACAGTGCCGGATTCAAGTCCGACGGAAAGTTCACAGCTTTGCATCTCGACATATTGATTAATGCTGGGATATCTGTCGACATGAGCCCCAAAATGCCACTTAACATCATGGGAGCCCTTAAAAAGTACGACTGGGGAGCTCTATCTTTCGACATAAAAGTATGCAAGACGAACCTTTCTAGCAAATCCGTCATGCGGAGCCCGGGGGAGGTGCAGGGATGTTTTATCGCCGAGGCTATAATGGAGCACGTAGCTTCGTTGCTGTCATTAGAAGTCGATTCTGTCAGAAATAGGAATCTCCATACGTACGAAAGTCTAAAGTTGTTCTACGGCAATAATGCATCCGGGGAGCCCTTAGAGTTCACTTTGCCTTCTATTTGGAATAAGGTTGCCAATTCATCGAGCTTTGACCAAAGGATCGGGATTATAGAACAATTTAATAGGTCTAACACGTGGCGTAAAAGGGGTATATCTCGGGTTCCGATTGTGCATGAAGTGATGGTAAGATCGGCCCCCGGGAAAGTGAGTATACTTTGGGATGGTTCGATCGTTGTAGAAGTTGGTGGCATAGAATTGGGACAGGGGCTTTGGACGAAGGTTAAGCAGGTTGTTGCATATGCTCTTAGAGCTATTGAATGTGATCGGACTGAAGAGATAGTAGAGAAAGTTCGAGTTGTACAGGCGGACACGTTGAGTATAGTACAAGGAGGGTATACGGCTGGGAGCACTACGTCTGAATCGAGTTGTGAGGCTGTTAGACTGTGCTGCAACGTATTGGTCGAAAGATTAACGCCTATTAAGGAGAAATTGAAGGAGGAAACGAGTTATGTGAAATGGGATGATTTGATTCTCCAGGTTGGTTCCTTCTTTTTATTATGTGAGAAATAAAAGTTCACTTTCACACCACAAAGTTATACTACAGAGAATCAATGTACCTACAGAAAAACTGTCGGTAAAAACTGTAAATTGTAGGTAAAATGATTGTCGGTAAATATTTACCAACAAAATCTAAAACTGATAGTAAATACCTACAATATTGCTGTAGGTAAAATTGAAAAACTGTTGGCAATTTGAGGGAAAAAAATATATTTTATTATGTCGAAAACTGTAAAATTTAGTGACAGAACAATTTATGTCAGTAAACTAGTAAGGTCATGTATGAAATACATTTTATGTTTGAAGATAACTCTAACCACAGCCAATGTTTGTAAAGTTGTGCTTATTTAGATAAAAGAACATGTAGTCAATGTAGTCAGCATTATCATATCCGCCATAAAGATTAATTAAAAGTATGTGGATAGGTGAATCATGTCATCTACATCAATTCATTTTTCTTGTGAATTTCTTGAGCGTTTTAATTCCTGGATGCAGGCACATTATCAAAGTGTAAACTTAGCAGCACATTCTTACTTTGTACCTGACTCGAGTTCTACTAAATACTTGAACTATGGTGCAGCAGTAAGTGAGGTAAATACGCTTTGTTCTCTGCACAGAGTTGCACCGGATGGGTTTAGTTTCTTTTATTTTGTTTTGGATATTATTAATTACTATACATCGGGCAAACACTAACTAATGGATATTAATTAATTTATTGCAGGTAGAGGTGAATATCCTAACAGGTGAAACAAGAATATTAAGAACAGATATTGTGTATGATTGTGGCCAGAGCCTGAACCCAGCTGTGGATTTGGGACAGGTTAAGTATTTATACTTCAAATTCCCATCAATGGTTTCTACTCGTATCATTTAATAAATTCCAGATTTATCACCATCACAATATTAAGATTTGACAGATTTTTCGTTTTTCGCAGATCGAAGGGGCTTTTGTACAAGGACTTGGATTTTTTATGCTAGAAGAATACTTGACTAACTCAGATGGATTGGTTGTTGCGGACGGGACATGGACGTACAAGATCCCAACTATCGACACTATACCTAAGCAATTCAACGTTGAAGTATTAAACAGCGGACATCACCAAAAACGTGTTCTCTCATCTAAGGGTGTGTGGCATTTTGATAGAAACTTCATATAACGCATTATACGGACTGTGTATTTTTATTTATTTATTTTTAAAGTAACTCTTAAGTATTTGTTTTGCAGCTTCTGGGGAACCTCCACTGCTGCTGGCAGCATCGGTTCACTGTGCCACGCGAGCAGCCATTAAAGAAGCAAGAAAACAGCTCAAGTGTTGGGGAGTTTCGGAAGGAACTGATTCAACATTCCAGTTGGACGTTCCTGCTACTATGCCGGTTGTTAAGCAACTTTGCGGCCTCGATTCCGTGGAGACTTACTTGCGGACCTTGATCTCTGACTGATTTAAGCTATTTATGGATTAAATTCACAACTCGAGGTTGATTTGTGCTGCAATCTTGTCAAGAGAAGTTTGTTGTAGTTTATATATGTTGTTGAAATGTTAAGACTTCAATTTGTAAATGTGTTGTTCCAAGGATATGGCAAAGATTTGCGTTAGGCCAGATTGATGGGTCATTATTTGTTAGGCCATTTGACCCGATACTATAATGTATTGGTTTTTTGAACTATGATGTATTGGTTTTTGAACTATGATGTATTGGTTTTTGTACTCAAAAGTATTGGTTTTTCATAAATATCTGACCCGTGTTATGATGTATTAATTTTTGTATTATGATGTATTATTTTTTTATTATAATGTATTGATTTTTGTATTATAATGTAGCGGTATGAAGTTTTAGCCTAACGGATGATCCGTTAATTCGTCCCGACAAGAGTGTTGCCAGGAGGATATTAGGCTATTGTAAGCTTATAATGAGTGTTGTTCTCGAGGAATTGTTTGTTTTTGTAATACCTACCTTGAAGGGGTAGTTTGTAATGTGAAATATAGGTATCATTTTATTGTTATTTGCCAACAAATGCTAAAGCCTTACGGTAAGCAGACAGATATTGGCAACCCATAATTTTAGAAGGGGTAAATTTTATTTTTAATACTCAAACTATACCTAAATTTCAGGATCAGTACTCCATGTTTCAAAAGTATCAATATCAGTACCCCGAGTTACATTTTTTTCTCAAATATGGTACCCAGCGTTGACCGGCCGTTAAAAACTAATGGAACCAACAAACTTTGGATGGAGAATGTTGAGGTGGAATATTTATTGAGAATTCAAAGTTTACCATATTTATTGTATATTTTAAATACCTTTTTAACATATTTGAAACAATTTTAGTTTCTTAAGTAATTTCTATTTTAAAAAATATGTAAATTGTTTTATAAAATTTGAAAATTGTTATAAATATGAAAATCGGTTTAACAAAAAACAAATGCCATTTTGAAAATATTATAATTGTTTAAGAAAATCTGAATCTTTTTAAAATTCAAAAATAAAATATGGCCTTTTTAACACTAAAAGTAATTTTTTACATACGGAATTACATAACTAAGAATATATTTTTAAATACTAAATTACAGTGACTATGGCTACATGTTTAGAAAAAATATGAAAATTCGACTAAAATATGAAGTTAGTAAAAAAGAAAAAAAAAATCTCTTCAAAGTTTAAAATCTGAGACGTAAAGGGAAAAAAAGTCAGATTTTACATAACCACCTGATAATACTTACAACATTTTCCAGTCTTTTTTTTTTTTTTAAATTCAATTTTCAGTCTTCTGCACAAATTATAATAATTATAATTTTTTTTTCTGATTTCGAAACATTTTTATTTTTTTAAAACAACTTTTAATTTTCTAATATTTTAATCCACAATCCAAATAGTTTAGTCAAATTAAATACTATTAAATAATAGTTAAAATGGCCCTGATTGATACTATATAGTCTGCTTATTTCAGAAAATACTAATATAATTGGTGATCTAAAGTCTTTGAACAACAAAAAGCGTCTTATACAGATTTGCAGTCTGCGAATTTCAAGATGCATTTGAGCGAGAACGAGGGGATTGAGAACAAAATTTTCGTGGTGACAGGCGGGCTGGGCTTCGTGGGCTCAGTCATCTGCTTGGAGTTAGCCAGAAGAGGGTGTAAATCGTTTTCAATAATTCATCATCAATAAAACATAAATGAGTCCAAGATCTTGAACTTCATGATTTTCACAATTAATTATAAAATAATATATTGACTAACCGTGAGCAGCCATATCCTTCCCTCTTCTATAATAATATGACTAACTGTGAGCAGCCATATCCTTCTCTCTTCTACCCAGTCTGATTGTTGAAAGGTTGGAATATATCTAATTTCTCTCTCCTTGCCGTTCTTAATTTCAGTTTATAATTTGCGTGAATTGATATATAATGAAAGAAACTAAAAAAACTTGTTACGGCGGAGAGAGGACCAAATATCTTTTAATATAATTTTTATCTGCAAAGGCAGTTATTGCAGAACAGTCACACGGTCTATCAACGTGTGCGTAGTTGGTAAAAAACCAACTCATTTAATTAATCATTGATATATTAATAAAACTTATCTATTAAATTATTAATTATATAAACCATTAATTAGATATTAAAACTAATTTATTAATATCTAATTTTATATATATGGCACAGGCCACATATATCTAACATTCTCCCACTTGGCCGAGTGACAGAATATACGTTCATGGTTTAAAAGATTAATCATAATGTGCACATCATAATGAAAAGTTTTAATTTCATTGGTCGATTCATAATTCATTATTAAGTATATACTAATATGAGTCACGGCGGTTCTATGTCATATTACCTGACATAGTTCCTTCCATGTACCACAATATTAGTTTTCTACTTAAATTCTCATAAACGTAAAATCAATAATGGTCCACATTAATGTCTAATAATAGACAAGATCCTGTTAAAGTTGTGTCAATAGTTATGTATACATTAATGACAAACAGGATATCAATTAATTTCAGAAATAATACATAAAAGAGCTCAAAGTGTCAAACATATGAAGCATAGAATCATTACATTAACAATCCCCATTCTTCCGACATGTTCAATAAATGCCTTTGGGGACAATCCTTTGATCAAAGGATCTGCAATCATGAGATTGATGCTCGACATCTTTTGTTTCTGAACTTCTTCTTTAACGACAAGGTATTTTAATTCCATATGTCTAGCACCTTTTGAATACTTGTCGTGTTTAGAGAAGAAAACTATTGCGGCATTATCACAATAAACTCTCAGCGGCTTGACAATACTGTCGACTATTCCAAATCCTGAGATAAAATTCCGCAACCAATTTACTTGAAGTGAGGTTTCAAAGCATGCCACAAATTCAGCTTCCATAGTGGATGCAGCAATGACAGACTGCTTCACACTTTTCCATGATATTGGTCCCCCAACTAATAGGAACACATAACCTGATGTGGACTTTCTCGTGTCAACACATCCGGCATGATCTGAATCTGAATAACCAATCACCTCTAAACGATCAGACCTACGATAAGTAAGCATGTGATCTTTTGTCCCTTACAAGTACCTCAATACTTTCTTTGCAGCTATCCAGTGATCTTTTCCTGGATTGCTTTGATAACGACCAAGCATTCCAACAGCAAAACTGATATCTGGCCTCGTACAAGTCTGCGCATACATTAAGCTCCCAACAATTGATGCATAAGGAATATCTTTCATTTGCTTACGTTCCAATTCATTCTTTGGACATTGCATAAGACTAAACTTATCTCCCTTGTAAATTGGAACAATACTTGATGATCACTTTTCCATTCTAAATCTCTCTAAAACTTTGTTAATATATGCTTTCTGAGACAAACCCAACAATCCTTGTGATCTATCCCGAAATATTTCTATTCCGATCACATAAGTTGCCTCACCCATATCTTTCATTTCAAAGTTTTTCGAGAGAAATTCCTTGGTGTCATACATCAAACCAAGATCATTCGTTGCAAGTAAGATGTCATCAACATACAGAATCAGAATAATAAACTTGCTCCCACTGACTTTCATATAAATACATCGATCAACAATGTTTTCTTCAAATCCAAAAAACTTAAGATACCAAAGATACCATTGACGGGAAGCTTGTTTAAGTCCGTATATCGATTTCTTAAGTTTACACACCATACGTTCTTTTCCTTCTATGGAGAAACCCTCAGGTTGATCCATATAAACTTATTCATCCAAATTACCATTCAGAAAGGCTGTTTCACATCCATTTGATGTAACTCCAAATCATAATGAGCCACCAAAGTCATAATAATTCTAAAAGAATCTTTCTTAGAAACAGGTGAAAAGGTCTCATTATAATCAATACCACTTTTCTGAGTAAAACCTTTTGCAACAAGTCTGGCCTTATGTCGTTCGATATTGCCATTAAAGTCGCGTTTGGTCTTAAAGACCCATTTACACCCGACTCTTTTAGAACCTTCTGGCAATTCAACAAGGTCCCAAACTTCATTCTGTTCCATATATTTCAACTCATCTTTCATGGCATCTAACCATTTTATAGAATTATCACTTTCCATGGCATGTGAAAATGAAACTGGATCATCATCAACTCCTAAGTCACATTCTGACTCATGAAGATAAACCACGTATTCATCTGAAATAGCAGATCTCCTTTGTCTTTGAGATCTACGTAATTGCGTTTCATGTGGTTCATTTATTGCAGGTTCATTATCATTATTGTGAGTTTTATGGTCATTAATGTGTTGTTCTTGCCCAATATTAGGCTGTTCAACAATGGGAGGAACAACAACTTTACAAGGAGTTATGGGCAAAGGAACTTGCACCCTAACTTCTTGAATATCCACATTACGTAGTTCTTGGCTCCCACTAATTTCACAATTCTCAATGAACCTAGCATTTCCAGTTTCAATAATTCTTGTACTATGATCAGGARAMTAAAACTTATACCCTTTAGACTTTTCAMGATAGCCAATGAAYWAACCACTGATMGTCTTTGGATCCAYTTTCTTTTCTTGTGGATTGTAAGCTCTTACTTCTGTCGGGCAACCCCAAACATGCAGGTGCCTTAAACTAGGTTTCCTACCAGTCCACAGTTCAAAAGGAGTCTTAGGAACTGCCTTACTAGGAACCCTGTTTAACAAATACATGGCAGTTTTAAGAGCGTGCATCCACAATGATGTGGGTAATGAAGAATTACTTAACATACTCCTAACCATATCCAAGAGAGTACGATTACGTCTTTCTGCTACACCATTCTGTTGTGGTGTACCTGGCATAGTATATTGAGCACATATACCACGTTTTTCAAGGAATTTGGCAAACGGGCCTGGACATTGCCCAGATTCATTATATTTTCCATAAAATTCACCACTTCTATCATATCTAATAATCTTCACTTTTCTATCTAGCTGTCTTTCAACCTCAGTAATAAATACCTCGAGGGCATCTACCGACTGAGACTTTTCATTTAATACATAGATATAACCATAACGTGAAAAATTATCGATAAAAGTGATAAAATATCTTTCTTTTCCGAAAGAGGAAACATCAAAAGGCCTGCAGATATTGGTGTGTATTATTTCAAGAAGTTGTGTGCTTCTAGTGGCTCCCTTCTTTGTGTGTTTTGTTTGTTTTCCCTTAATACAATTCACACAAATGTCAAGATCGATAAAATCCAAATTTAGAAGGATTTCGTTCTTTACCAATCTTTTCATTCGTTCTTTGGAAATATGCCCCAAACGTTTATGCCACAAGAAAGCAGAATTTTCATTCACTAAATCACGTTTAGTTCCAACATTATGATGCAGGGTTAAAAGAGTCTCAGCAAAATTATTATCGAGCTTAAGTTTATAAAGACCATCATTAAGGACACCAGAACCAATAAAAAGATTTTGTTTAAACAAACTAAAACATCCATTCTCAAATTTAAATGAATATCCAATAGAATCAAGTCTTGAAAGAGAAACCAAATAGTCTTGAAAGAGAAACCAAATTACGAGAAACGGAAGGTACATAAAGAGTTTGAAACAAATCTAAATGGTGTCCAGAATCTAAAATAAGACGATAAGTTCCAATAGCTTCAACTGGAGCTTTGACTCGATTTCCCATGTACACATACTTTTCATTTGGATTTGTGATTTATTTGAAACATGAGTGGTGCAGTCGGAATCAAGCTACCAGGTATTATGAGGAACTTCAACTAAATTTGATTCGAAACATACGAAAGCTTTAAACATACCTTTCTTTTCGAACCATGCCTTACGTTTCAGGCAATCCCTTTGGAAGTGTCCGGGTTTTCCACAGAAACGACATTTGAGATCATTATGTTCCTTTTTCTGGATTTGGACAGATGACTCATTCACTTTCAATGGTCCATGCTTGCCCTTTCCTTTCTTTCTTCCGACTTTCTTACCAGCTCCATGATTGGTAACGAGATGAATGGAATGATTTCCCTGATTCTTAATCCGTGTTTCCTCCTGAACTAACATACTGTGAAGTTCATTCACATTCCATTTGTCTTTCATGGTGTTATAGTTCATTTGGAAAGGACCATACTCAGAAGGCAGTGAATTCAAAATGAACTGCACGAGGAAGTTATCATCCACAGTCATCCCTAAGGACTTAAGTCTTGCTGCAATGTTCGTCATTTCAATGACGTGCTCATGCATGCTACGAGAACCATCAAACTTCATGGTGGTTAAAGTAGCCATTAATGTCCCAGCAAGAGACTTATCAGCAGTTTGGGAGCATTCTCCCACTGATTTCATGAATTCCTTAGCATTTTCAGTTTGAGGGAGAGTGGACTTGATGTTGTTTGCTATACTCATTCGCATAAGCATAAGACTTAGTTTGTTCGATCTTTCCCAATCATTATGGATAGATATTTCAGTGTCGCTGCTAGTATTAGTAATAGCAGCAGGCTTTTCAACTTGAAGTTCTAAGTCAAGATCCAAAACACCTAAGTGAAATTGGATTTGCTCGCACCATTCGGAATAGTTAAGCCCGTTAAACATAGGAACAGACGAAGCATGCGAAAGAAGAAAAGCATGAATAGGTACTGCAATTAGAAGAGTTGATTGATACATTAACGCTTTGAGATTACATAATTCGGATTCGAGAATAGAGACAATAAATGTACATTGAAGTTCTCCTTTGGGCGATCCAACAATGTACTACATTAAACGTAATTGATGCTAAAGGCTAAATTTTCTAAATAATTGGTATTAAAATATTTTAATTAAATATGTTCGCCATCTTTGGATATGCTAACACATCTAATAAAATATTTCAATTAACCACAATAATGTTCTTGATCATAAAATAATTGATCTACCTTTGGGTGGATCCTTAAATACTCTATAATCAATGAATGTCAATATACCCAATATTATATCATAATGTCATTTCAATTATAGCATCACATAATTATGGGTAACTGGATTTTCATTTAATTTGACATCTATAATAAACTTTCTAATTTGGCCACTTTGGTGACTAACAAATTATTCATAATATATAAGTCAAATTAAATAATAAATCATTATGAATTAGACAACTTCATAGTTAAGCCACTTTGATGGCTAACTAAATCATCTATTAAAAAACTTCAAATACACACAATAATATTTGGAATTTAATTGAGTCATAATTAATTCCTATAACAAAAAGTGGTTCTGCATGAATAGATCACTGATACTATATCAATAAAGAAAACGTGATCACCTAATCATTAATGGATAAACATGAGGAACTCATAAAATTTTATCCATACAAAATTAATACAATAGGAAATAAAATAAATATTATTCATGCCAGAACAAACATGATCATCCGTAATTATTGTTCACAATTATTATTAATAATTATTATTAACATGCCAATTAATCGATCAGTAATCGAATTGATTAGTGAGCATTTATCTAGGCAATTTGAACATCGATTATTGTGGGTAGAAAACCCATGAACATGCATATAATTATCCAGAAAATTTGAGCATGGCCAGATATCAAAACTATATGTAAAGCGGATATATAAACACGATCGTAATTGAATGCCAGATATCAAAACCCATGACATATATAAAGAGGATCGTAATTGAATTCCAGATATCAAAACCCATGACATATGTACAGCGGATATATAAACAGGATCGTAATTGATATCACATATGCAAAACATAAAATTGCAGTGGAAATATAAATATTTGCCATACATAAATAGGAAAATCATGAGTTCATAAACCTGGCTCTGATACCACATGTAAATCGTTTTCAATAATTCATCATCAATAAAACATAAATGAGTCCCAGATCTTGAACTTCATGATTTTCACAATTAATTATAAAATAATAATATGACTAACCGTGAGCAGTCATATCCTTCTCTCTTCTACCCAATCTGATTGTTGAAAGGTTGAAATATATCTGATTTCTCTCTCCTTGCCATTCTTAATTCCAGTCTATAATTTGCGTGAATTGATAGATAATGAAAGAAACTAAAAAAACTTCTTACGGCGGAGAGAGGACCAAATATCTTTTAATATAACTTTTATCTGCAAAGGCAGTTATTGCAGAACAGTCACACGGTCTATCAATGTGTGCGTAGTTGGTAAAAAACCAACTCATTTAATTAATCATTGATATATTAATAAAACTTATCTATTAAATTATTAATTATATAAACCATTAATTAGATATTAAAACTAATTTATTAATATCTAATTTTGTATATATGGCACAGGCCACATATATCTAACAGGGGGGCCCATCAAGTCCGGGCCTTTGACCTCCGGCCCGAGTCACCTTGGTTTAAGTCTAACGATCTCCGCCACCAGGGAGTTTCCTGTATTCAAGGTGTGTGTGTCTGCGCGTCTTGTTTCAAATGTAACGACTGGTCAAACCAAAGTATTTAAAACTTTGTATTATTTATTAATAGTCTTTTATTTTTCTAATTAATAAAATGGTAAATTCTCAATAAATATTCCAACTCAGCATTTTCCATCCAAAGTTTGTTGGTTCCGTTAGTTTTTAACGGCTGGTCAACGTTTGGTACCAAATTCGAGAGAGAAATATAACTCGGGGTACTGATATCGATACTTTTGAAACGTGGGGTACTGATCCTGAAATTTAGGCATAGTTTGGGTAATAAAACTGAAATTTACCCTTTTATAAGTTTACCCCATATTTTCAGCTTTAAGAAGTTCGGATGGAATTTTCGAATATTGTGTTAATGTTCGGGTGAAATTTTCAAACATATATTTAATGTTCGAATTATTTTTTCGAACATATGCTAATTTTTAATGAGTTCAAAAATTTCATCCGTACATATTCGAAGGGCAAAGACTTGCGTTAGGCCAGATTGACGGGTCATGATCCGTTAGACCATCTGACCCAATACTCTAATATATTGGTTTTTAAACTCTAATATATTGGTTTTTAAACTATGATGTATTGGCTTTTGTACTCAAAAGTATTGGTTTTTCATAAATATCTTGTATTGACTTTTTACTATAATGTATTGGTGTAGCGGTATAAAATTTTGGTCTAACAGATGATCTGTTAGTCCGGCCTGATAAGAGTGTTGCCCTATTCGAAAATGGCAAAGACTCAAATGTGACCGTCACACGGGTCTTCTACCGTGTGACGGAGCCTAAACTTGAATCCTACCCAACACAAACAGGGTCTCATATAAAATGAAAGAAAACCATAAAACACGTAGCATTCTACCTTCTTCACTATATCTCCACGCTGAGACCCAGTATCTCAAACTCCATATCTTAATTTTCAGCCAAATCTCAGAAATAGTTTAGTCATCCGTCCACCTAATGCCGTGCAGAATCTCCGCGTTGTTCATACTTCTAGTCTCCACTTTCTCTCTTTTCTCGGTTCCTATTTGGTTTCTCATGACCACCGAGAAGATTTTTATCAGATGTTGTAGCAGTCAAAAAATTAGCCATCGGAATTTCGCGACACAACCGTCAAGCCCCCGCCATCTGAATTCTCTATTCCTCTTTCTCTGCCAAGATCCTGCGATCAAGGAACCCTAACCATTTCGTTAATTTATCTATACTTTATTTTACTAGTTCAGATTGAGTTCTTTTTAGTTATTGATTTAGGTTTATTTCTAAACTAGTTTAACACCCGTGTATTACACGGGATTTATAAAAAACTAAATATAAAAAATATTTGTGGAAATTACAAAGTTTTAAATTTAAAATAAAAAATTGAAAGGATGTGTTCTTAACCCGTGCCTTGTTAATTATTATAATTATTAATTAATATTATATTTTAATCTAGTTTATATTAATTAATTATTATTTACTTATTTTATATTTTTATGTTATAGATTAATTTTATTAATAATTATAGTTACATACTTTGAAAAAATCAAAAGGTATCACACTCTCAAGCCTTCTCGCACTGTGTCATTGTCTAATAGATATTAATTAACTATTATTATATAATTTTACTTTTTTATATTTAGGTTGAATTCATTACTAATATTTAGTTACATAGTCCAATTATTGCAAATATATCATAATCTACCTATACAGAATGTTTAAAACTTTAAAAATAAATTATTTCAACTTTTATTACAAATACAATTTATTTAATTATTGTCATGAATAAGTTTATTTTATAATTAAGCTTATTTCATATGTAATTTGTCTTTTAATTAAAATAATTAATTTAGATTTTTTTTTCTACTAATTATATATGACTTATTTATATTTTTATATTAAGAGTATAAAAGAAAATTGTTGAATTAGACAAAATATAATAAAAGAAAACTATTAATTTAGGCTAAATATAAAAATAAAATATTAAATTAGGCAATAAAAGCAAAATATTAAATTAGATATATATTAGGCTCGGATGACATAAGCAACCGAAGCATCAAAATTTTTTAATTATCCAAGCAAAGCATACAAAACAAACACAGATTATGAGAATTGCATTAATATATACTTGTTTAACATCGTGTGTTACACGGGACTTATCAAAAGTTAAATATAAAAAATATTTGTGATAATTACTAAATTTTAAATCTAAAATAAAAAATTAAAATAATTTATTCTCAACCCGTGCCTTGTACATGTCTAATCTATTTATTAGTTATTATAAATATTAGATAATTTTGTATTTGATGTTTAAGTTAAATTCATTAATAATCTTATTTAAATACTTACAAAAAATCAAAAGGTGTCACATTCTAAACCCGTGTCTAATATCTATTTTATTAATCATTATTATTAAATCATTTTATATATTAATGTTTAGAATAAATTCGTTAAAAATTATTAGTTACATAATTTGAGATATTCAAAAGATGTCATACTCTCAACCCATATTGCATTGTAATGGTGTCTAACCAATGTTTATTAATTATTAGTATATAATTTAATATTTATTGTGTTTAGATTGAATACATTACTAATATTTAGTTACATACTTATATTATTGTAAATAACTCATATTTTACCTATATAAAATATTTGAAACTCCAAAAATAAAATTATTTAAATTCTATTATCAATAAAATTTATTTAATTATTTTCACAACAATTTTTCTTAATTAAAATTATTTCATATGTGATTTTCTTTTAATTGAAATAACTAATTTAGATTTTAATTACTATTTATATATGACTTATTTATATTTTTATATTAGGAGAATCAAAGGAAAGAATTGAATAAGAAAAATTATAATAAAATAATTAAATTAGGTAAGATGCAATAAAAAGAAAAGTAATAAATTAGGTAAATATTAGGTTCGTATGACACATAAGCAAACGAAGCACCAGAATTTTTTATTTGACAAACGAAGCATACGAAGTAGACACATAAGTTAGGAGGATTTTGCATTAATATATAGGAGTGGTTGTCAATTTTATTTGTTTCTTAATTGATATTAGGGTTTAGGGACTATTGGATCAATTTTAGGGATTTTATGTTTAGTTTATAATCTGGAGATTTAAAGGGGATATAGTTATGTTTCTAAATATTTTAATTGTTTTATTTATTTATTTATCCATTTATTTTGCCTAATTTGAGCGGATTAAAACTGAGAGACTGGGGTGGGGTAACTGTAGTGAACTTGGGGAGTAATTTATGGTGGATTCATGTTGTTTTTGCCGCTAATCGAGTGCATTTTGTGTGTGACATTGGATAGTTTTTTGCGAATCTGTATAATTCAGTTGGGCTCAGTTGCTAATATTCGAACTAAACGAATTGTTGCATTCACTCATACTAAGCAGGTACTTGATATGTATGATGAAGCAGAGGGCTTTCCATCTTATTCTTTAGCTCCTGGAACTTGGAACTTCACCTTGACATACTCATCCATGGTCCTTGGAAAACTAAACTGAAACTATATGTGAATAAAGTGGGCACTATCCTTCTTCCATTATCGGGTTGGGCATCTTGATGCTGCTTATGGCGTGGTCGGAGAAGCTCAGTTCGTTTGTGGTCCTGCAAGACACGAGCTTGTGTTACACTTTAGATTTTCTATTATTTTGGGGATTTCTTTTATTGCGTTTGTTGTTCTACCACAGAATGATATGTGACCTAGCAATATTCTTGGAGGAATTGGGTTTATATCGATATAATTAGTATTCTTATCGTTTAGGTTTGGATTGACTATAGGTCTTGTTTCGTTGGTTTTACATTATTTGATGATGTCGGTTGCAGCAGGTAGAAGGCATGTGTGCTAATTCTTTTGATGTAAGAGAAACTAAATGTTGTAGTTTGTACTTGATTTAGGAAAAAGATTACTTGTTCGATGGTATATAGTAGTTCTTCTTCTTCTTCTTCTTTTTTCTTTTTTTTTGTCTGAACTGTGTTTTGTATTATT